>VDFB02000008.1:369379794-369489144 GCA_007258455.2 Sequoia sempervirens | reverse complement strand
AATACTCTTCATGATGAATATGAGAATTTCACTAAACTTAAGTAATATTCAAAAACAAAAGTGTAGACCTGTCTGCCATATTTTTAATAATAACTCTCTCAATGGATTTCCATATTAATATTAGTAATTAAACACCATTATCATCTAGAAAAGGTATTGAATACTTGAAAAAAACAATTATCACCCATCACATTTTTTGGTGATATTACACAACTTCTGTTTACATTGTTGAAGAACTCAGGAAAATTCAAAATACCATACAACTTTTGAAAACTCCCAAATCTAAAAGAAGAGCCATAATTTTCCAGATCTAAATTCTTCTAAACAAATTTCAGATGAAATTAGCAAATGATATATTCTACATCCCGAGTTAACCTCAGGTGAAAGTACCAAATGCCAGTGTTACCATTATAAATGCATTAACAAAGGCAAATACTATGCAAATTATTGAATTCCCAATTTTAAAAAAGCTAGAATTTTCCAGAACTAGTCCTCCATAAAGAAGAAATATCCTTTAAACAAATTTTAGATGTGATAAGCAATCATTGAAGGTTAATTTTAGGTGCAAAATACCTAACTGCAATGAATGTCACAGTATTATTTTCATTATCATGAAAATAATTGCATTGAGCCTCTGAAAACATTTTCCAACGAACCAAAAAATCTCAATAAAAAAAAGAAAAGATTTAGTATTCTTTTTGATGAATCACAAAAGTTATAATAATAATAATAATAATAATAATAATAATAATAATAATAATAATAATAATAATAATAATAATAATAATAATAATGCTAGTGTTTTCCACTTCTAGTTGTCAGCTTTATTTATTCCACAAATAAACGACATATGTTTCATTCTCCATCTACAACAACTTGGCACTAGTCCACTTAATCCCAATATTTCCTTTTGAGCACTTGAAATAGTTGTAGATACGAGTCCAATCCACTAGGTAGAACACCATCAATGAAATTGTTGGAGCCTAAAATTTCATGCAAATTTTAGGTTCCCATATGTGAAAAATTTGATTTTGGCATTCAGATGTACAGTTGAAAATTCTGCTCAGGTGACCCCCTTTGGAAGATCACAAAATGAAATTAGTTCATGCAAAACCATCTTACAGATATGCACTAAAAAGCCATCATTCCTGCAACTCAAGTGGAAGGAGATATTGGGGAAAAAATTAGGAAGGATAAAGAAACTCATCAAATGCTTTGGCATCATGGAATTGAAGGCGGATGGATGACTTAAAATAGAAGATATAATCAAAGCAGCACAAAATGAACAAGATGCGAGAAATCCATATGTCGACATTCCACTTGGAAACTGAAATTGTTTCGTAGTTATAAGGCACATTTTATATGAGTTTTGTGTATTAAGGTTTTTTATGAAGCTTGTCAAGTTAAGGAACAAAATTAACAGGGGCCCGTTTAGAGAAAGGTCGAGAACTCACAATGTTTAGCTTGAATTTTACAATGAGGAGTCACTGAAGAACAGTCACGATATGCCATATCAATCGAGTAAAATAAAAGTTATCGAAAAGAGTCCCATTGTCGGACTAAGAAAGAAAATGTCTTAGCGATACTATGAGTCATACTGATAAGTTAGAAAGGGAAGCTTAGAGATGTCATCGGCAGGATATTCATCAATGAGCAAAAATAAAATGTCCCAATGATGCCTGTGGTCTTCCTCATTGAAAAGAAGGGTATGATCGAAATGAGTTTGGTGACTATGCTTGACCACGAATGCCTCCAAGACTGCAAAGAATGATACAATGCTGCAGTTCTCATGTATGGGAGAATAAATGAGGGGTTGTTCTAGAGAATGTGCAACCACACTCAAGCTTTTTTGAATCATTCTCCTGCAAAAATGCAAACAAGAGAGGTCCTCATAATGCACATAAAGGTGGATGAATGGAATGCAATGATCACAGATTACGCATAAAACTCTCTTTGATTTCCATGTCTCCTCTGTGAACGATGGTGGTGCCCAATCTGCTGTATGAGTATTTGAGATAAACCTGTTTGGTGAGCCGCCCCATAGTAATGATATCTCATGATGGAAAAGATTGCAAGAATTATAGACTGTGTACAAGATGAATTTGGAGAAGGGACTTTGTAAAAACTTCCAAACAAATGCAATCGGCGGGCATGAAGTCGATTTAACAACCCTTTTTAAATGAATTCTCTTTGCCTAAGCACGAGATGGGATCCTCAAAACATGGTATGAACATCCCTCTACATTTCAAAGAAAACGGTGAACAAATTTGAGTCCACATACATTTAACGCCGCGCCATGAGAGGTCATCCCAAGCAAAGCCTGAAAGGCACAATTCTGCCTCAGTCAATCACAACATAATGAGCATCTCGACTGGGATCTGGATCCTTAGTGGAACATACAACACCATGGGTAACTCTTCACATCCTGCAGAGTCTTGACACAAGAAATCCTAAAACCGTCATGCCAGAACAAAAAACCTAAGTGCATCGGTGAGAGAAGGGTGATCGAAGTGAGTTTCTTAAGTTATACCGAGTGTGTTTGTCACACCGATGGGAACTTCATCGGCAGGAGAATCAAGGTTGGGAGAGAAAATTAAAGTCTTATCGATGGGGCTTGTCATGCCGATAGTTCAAAGGTTGATGTAAATATTAAAAAGAATGCAATCGGTGTAATATAGGTAAAATAAAGAAAGATTTAAATGTGAAATTGCTGACTTGTTGGAAAAAGGTGGAAACATAAAGTATTTTCTTTAGTAAAATACTTTCATTGAGATATGAATTTTTTTTTACTGAAGGGAGTTATAAGGTAAATAATCATTTTACCCACAGACGCATAAAAGGTAAAAAATATAAAGTATTTGCATGGGAAGTTAAATTTTTAACAATGAGATTAAAAGAGTAGGTGATTATTTACTCAAAGATTATATTATTAAATTGGGTGAAAATTGCCAGCAAAGAAGTTTAATGAGTAAATCAAGATTAATTTTCACAGGAAACAAAGGTGATGAAGATTTAATATTTTAATTTTCCAAAGGCAATCAATTAAAATATAATGAAAAGTTGCAGCCGACAAATAGTGAAAGGTCACAACTATTGAAGATATAATGTATATATTAGATAAAATCAAATGAAGAGAGTAGATTAGAATTAGGAATAAAAAAGTGGAGAGAATCTAAATAGGGAATGCATATAATGTATAACCTTTTGAAACAAAGCAATGGAAATAATGTTTTAACTGGTGAAGTCCTTTCTTGGTGTTCAGTTGTAGTGATGTACTTATTGATATTTTTATCTGGTTGTCTCCAACTTGAGATCTTTTAATCATTTAAATTAGTATATCAAGTATATTTCCAATTTATCAAAATGTATTCCCATTTTGTGTGATTTAATCAATTGGTGACTGCAAGTCAGATTTAAATTATTTTGTATAAATCACAGTGATTTAAGAATTTATTTTGGATAATGGAAGAACCTGGTAAGGACAAAATCAAGCTTGCTTTGTGTTGTGCTTGTTTTTGAAATTTCAACACCTTAACATATATTAGTCTGATATTAGTTTGAAGAAAATCTGCCCATATAGGCTTAAAGGGCAAGGATATGTGGAGGGAATTTACAAATAGGTAGTTTTATTTGTTGTAAACTTGATGGGAATTTGTAGGTATGTGGATTTAAATCTATGAAAACTCATTGTTCTTGTGTTTCTTTTGTTTCCTGTTAGATTTGCTACATCTGGCATGGAATCATTGATTTGCTTCCAAATTTATAGGCATTTCTGCTAAAAAATAACTGCCGCACGCACAAAACCACAAACCATGGCGTAAGAGTTAATGCCAAACTAGTTCATTGGCATGTCAACAAACAATGCTGATAAGGATACTCATAATGATGCAAAACCCCCATGGATAAAAGAAATAAACTTGACCTCAACTCCTATAATGTGCATGGATATGGAGATGGTATAGTAGGGGTTAATGTCCAGATGAAGTTGACATTTTGTAGGAATATTGTAGTGATCCAGGGAAAGTTCTATCAGGACTTCATGTACACCAATTTAGGGGTCAGTTGCAAGTGGGGAGTGATTGCATAATACCCCACTTCTATGGCCCCTCTCTTCATAGAGCATGCAAGTAGAAAGAGATATGTTATGGGGTCCACTTCCCTTCCTTGTTTGGTCATCAAGGTGGCAGGCTTGCTTGGTGTCATGGATTGAAGAAGTTGTGGATTTAGGCCACTATGCTCAAGAGTCCCATGAGCATTGGGGTGTCATATGATGTAAAGCTAGTTGATGTTTTCCTATTTTTACCGCTGATTTTTTTTTGTGGTTATGTAATGGTTGGTAACTGTTATCATGTTCCAGATAGAAGGTTATGATTTGGTTAGTTATGTTTCTTGCTACTGTGTTATTTTGGTCAGGATTTACTCTTGGGAGGTGAAAGTGTATTGTTGCAATATATGTTAGCTATTTCTATATATTGTACCTCTTTGTATCTTGGCTATAGCTTTAAAGGGTAGAGGCACCAATACAACCCTCATTATTAAATCTAAATATAAAAATAAAAAAAACATAGTATTAGCACTACTGAACACAAGGTTCAATCTCAAAGAGACAAAATAAAAACCTACTTTCAAAGTAATTTCATCTTAATTCCCATTCAGCCTTAGGAAAGCACCATTAATTATAATGTTGGAAAACATGTGCTAGAAAACAAGGGTATCTAAGTCCACTAAAAAGGATAATGAATGCTAGGACATAAAAGCTTACCTTCCAACATCTACATCTGCTGCACGTAAAAATGCAATCAAAGCATCAAGTGCCTTCTCTTGAACTAGTGCATTGGAATCTGATATTGACTTCTTGAAAAATGCACCTAAGGAACCAATAATAAAACAAGCTTCCAATCAAACCTTAAAGAAATATATTAAGAAAGCCATATTAAAAGGCCAAAGACTTTGAGTTGCACAGGAAAAAACCTAGAACATGCTTCTAAAATTAAAATAATGTTGATCAAATAATGTGATTTTAGTTGTTATTGGTTGATATACCAAACAATAGAAAAAGATCTATTTAATGAAAATTAATAACATAAAAAAAATGTCCATTCTTTATATGTTGCCTATATTAAACACAACCAACTCATCTAAAATTCAGTAAATCCTATTATGCATTTGCCCCACAATTTTTTTTCTTTCTAGATTTGCTTATATATTTTTGTCCAAACAATCACACATGCAACTATATCTTCACAAACTAGACAAATACAAAAATGAAGCCTAAAAAGCAAGATAATTAACAACATGCTAAGAGAAGACAATAATATGATAACCATTTAAAATTAATAAACAAAAGCAATATAAATACGAACAAGACAAAGAGAACAAGGATTAAGAATGATGGGAAGTGACTGATCAAAACACATACAAACTATGCCTAGATAAGATGCACCCACAATCAAGTTAATGAAAAACTAAAGGAGGAAGACAAAGATAGGACAGATAGAGAATGGAACCAAAAGGGGGCACCAAATGCCACACAAGCACAAGAGAGAGTTGGGACCACTACAAGGGTGGCCAAAGGGGGTGATAGAGGTCAACCCATGAAAGAGAGGCGCCCCAAAGAGATCAAAAGGAACACCAAAGGCTAAAATCAATTAGGTGGGAAGAAGGGAGGTGGGAGAGGGAGGCCGAGAAAGAGATAGGGGAACATGGTCATGAGTAAAGGTTAGCTCAAGGCAAGGATACATTTGCAAAAAGGTGTAGGATCACACAAGAGACATGAGGTAACCAAGCCAAAGAGAGTGCACCAAGAGAAGGGAGAAGAGAAAACTAAGGAATAAAAACAAGGCAAGGGGGAGAGAGAAATACAAGAGGGAGGAAGAGCTAGAGATTATCAAACAAAAGGATGCCAAGGACTCAAATTCCACCTCTCATCCTTTAATATTGGTGGGTTGGCTATAAATAGGGATTGATTCTTTTAGTTTCCTCTTGGAAAAGCTTTCTTCTTTAGAAAGGACTTGAGCCTCCTCCAAGTGGATGTAGTGTTTGGTGTGGGAGGAATGTTCTACTAGCGAAAATTTAGTGACCTATTGATGCCTCAAGTCAACATTGAGATCCTTGATTCTAGTGTTATTGGACCAAACCATTTCACCAATCTTATAAACCTCCCACACAAACAAACAATCTTATAAACTACCAAGTTGAGCATAATGTCTCTAGAGTCTTTGGTGGGTGTGATAAATTTTCTAACCATTGAAAGGGCTTTGAAAGCACACTTGAGGTATTGCTTTCAAAGGATTTTGGAAATCTTATTGGAGATGCCTTTGACATATGGGAGGGTGACCACATGGGCTTCACTACAATCAACCACAATTGGTTTAGAGCAATTGCATGCCATTGCTTGTTTAAATGCTCTAGTAATCTATTTTTTGAAGTACCCATTCAAATTTGAAACCTTGAAAAAGTGGACAAGCTCCAGGTCAATTCAATCATCATCACAAATGAAATGAGACCTACTAGACATAGTCTTCAAGATGCCTACTTTTTGAGCCAAGTGGTGATGAAAAGACACATGGAGGTAGAGGTCAGTATGGGTAGACCTTCTAAAGATTTCACAAGCTAAAAAACCATCCACTTTCCTAATGAAAAGGATATCTAAGAAGGGGGTAGTTGGTTATTGGTTTGGAGTTTTTTTCTGAATTTTATGCAATCAGAGATATTGTTTAAGTGAGTACAAAATTTTCCATTTGTTCAAGGTTTACAAGCTTGATGGCCACTTGTTCGTTGGTCTGAATATTGGTGACAATGGTTCCAAGCACTGTGAGAATGTTTCTGATGTTCCAGAGAAGGCGTAGCTAAACCACCACCTCAAAGCAACTATTAGAGCATAGGCCAAAGAAAAATAAACTTTCTTGAGGTGGTTCTACACAACAGGGGTGCTTATATTCTTCTTTAGATTCTTCATCACACTATAATTCCAACTAGAATTCTCAAAACCCTATTGTCTACCATATAATGCATTGCAAGTAGAAAATGTACAACTAAAATGATAGCCTTTTTGTTGTCTCAAATAGTTGTGCAGTTACTTTCTACATAAAAATAAACAAAATACAGATCACATTCAATAGATACAATTCAAGATTTGACAAAAAATGTGAGTTGGACCATATAGCTAAAAATAGGTTGCAACTATTTTTCACTTTCATAACAATAGTATTTGACAAGAAAGATGACTCCATCACATTGATTCAAGTTGTACTATTAGATCAAAGTGTCTTGAAATCATACTGATCAAACACCAACAAATTCTATTTGATTGGAAAATGGAGGACCCCATTTTAAAACCAAAAAAATAGAGAAGGATTTAAATAAGGAAAAAAATCAGTTCACTAAAATGGGTGCAAGTTTCCAAGGGTTTAAGGTGCACCATGTAGATGTAAATTCATTCCAGAGAGATTGGAGTCCATATACACCATCCCTACGGTATCTTTGATAGGAAATTTGTGTCATTGTAGGCTAAAGGAAGAGGAATAAGTGATGTGTGTGTATGTACAAGGATATATTTAATATAAGCTCAAATTTAAAGGTAGGTTGATTCAAAAAACTTAATAATGTTGCACAAATACAAAATGAGCATTCTAGTTGAATAGATACAAACCCGTAAATCTTGTCAATAGATACATAGAAACAAAAAGTAACATTGAAAGTATGAAATACGCTGAAGTTATTGATTAGAACAAAATAAATTCCATTAAGGGGAGAGAAAATTTGATGGATCCGACACAGTCAAGAGGAAACCCACCACACTTATAATAGTGGAAGAACTCATCCTTTGATCCAATTCTAAAATATAACATAATTAGCCAAGAGTTAGCTAAAAGAAATACATCTATGTTCAGTTTTAGATTAATTTGAAGTCTACTTAGAATAGGAGATAACAATCGTAAAAGAGAATATACCTACAGATGCCACAACCATCACAGTGATATTTTTGTTTTGAATCTTGGAAAAGGATATTGATAAATTTCATTAGCAATAAACACATTTTTGTTTTTGTTTTTTGCTTTCGATTTAGACAATTTAATACCCTGATGCATTTTTTTGGTAAGTAGTATGGTACATAAAATTTTCCTTGAACATTGTGTGCATTTTTCAAAGCTTTTTAACACAAAAAAATACAATTTTATATCTAACTAGAAAGATTTTTTTTTTCTGATCACAATTTGATGATAATGAAGAGATTTTTTTTTGATTAGAACTGTCCTAATACTCTTACCAACAAGGAATTTTGTTGATACAAATGTAGGATAAATTAAATGAAATTTCTCGACATGTAAACACCTTTCCTTAATAGGGTTGGCATCCTTAATATTGCAGGCTTAAATTTTGTTCAGACTACAAATGGGCATAACAATAATATAACCAACATGCCGCTGACAATACCCAAAACTAACCCTGTTTTGGTTGGAGATTTTTCTGCACATGGAGATTATTTTGAGTGCTTAGTTATGTAAAATGGTATATATGTCAATTGCACAAAGCAAAACAAACCCTATTTTTGTTATTAAAAAAAAAACCCTATTTTTGTTATTTAAAAAATACCAAGGAGCTGTACAAGCCTTTCAAACTTCTCAACTAAATTGTTCAGGGTTTCGATCCCCAGAATGGAATGTATAATCCTTTGCATCCTTTTTTCTTCGACGCCCTGGGAAGTAACCATGTCGTGCTCCTTGATCAAAACTCTCAAAGATTTGGGCAAGCTGTTTGTGAATAACTTGTTTTCGTTGATGATTGAATGAGGAGGGAAAATGATGATTGAATGAGGAGGGGGAATGAAAAAATTATTTGTGCCCGACGTTCGTCAAAATTTTGACGAAAATCATTGTTCATCAAAATTTTGACAAATGTCTTTTCATCAAAATTTCAACGAACGTCGGGCACAATTTTTTTAAAAAATTGAAAAGTACACATTACGTACCAATGTACCCAATGATTCATCTAATTGTACATCTTTCGTCAAAATTTTTTGTTGTATTTTGCAGTCAAATGAGTTAGTGTAAACATTCAAAATAGTGAACACCACTTGTGCAAATATAAGAGTACGTGTCTATCGAGCTGGACAAGAGAAAATAACTATATTGATATTAAAAAATGGACATATATATATAGATAAACACATGGGTTCAAAGATACATGTAAAAAATGCATATACATACATACACTCTCATACCCTAAATGAGACAATAATGGTTTCAACAACAACCTAGGAAATACCTTTCATCAACAACTTATCAAAAAGGAAACAATATAGCCAAAGCTATATAGACTAGTAGTCAACAATGCCTTATGGATAACAACATAAAATCTATAACACTTACTATTGTTTTGTGAATCGAATATGAAACAATATAGCCAAACCCAAAGAATGACAGTAAAAAATTCCCTACGAAAACAATAGAAACTCTATAGTTACATTAACTATTTAATTGCGTTGCAACCATCGACACAAAATGGAAGCCATAAATGAAAAAATTTAAACTGTATAGCACTGCAACCATCACCATAAAATAGAAGCCTTAAATGAAACAATAATGGTTTCAACAGCAGCCTAGAAATTCTTTCTTGAACAACACCTTATCGGAAACAACCATATACACACATACACACCCACACATACATATAAACATTCAAAATAGCGAACAACAATTGTGGAGATATAAGAGTATGTGACAACTGACCCAGAAAAGAAGAAAAATAACTATATTGATATAAAAAACACTAGACATATCTATATATAGATAAACAAATGACCTCAAAGATACATGTAGAAAATGAATATACAAACATACACACTTACACCTTAAATGAAACAATAATGGTTTCAACAACAACCTACAAATTCTTTTTTACAGCAACACCTTATCAGAAAGGAAACAATATAGCCAAAGCTATACACCAACAATCAACAATCCCTTATGGATAACAACGTAAACTCTATAACACTTGTTATTGTACTGCAAATCGAATACAACACAATATAGCCAAAGCTAGAGAACAACACTTAATAATTTTCCCTATGGAAAACAACATAAATAGGACAACAATCAACAATACCTTATGTAACACAACATGAAGTGCATAACATTAACTATTTTATTGCATTGCAACCATCACCACAAAACAAAAGCCATAAATGAAACAATATTGGTATCAATAGTCACCTAGATGGGAAAACCCACAAAACACAAAAATTCACAATAACAAACCCATGCAAAATCCAAACCATAAATCAAACAATATTGCTTTCAACAAACTATATAGTCTTTTTTCAACAAAACCTTATTGAGAAGCAAATAATATAGCCTAAGCTAGAGAACAACAATCAACATTCCTTATGGAAAACAACATAAACTGTATAACAGTAACTATTTCATTGCATTGCAATTATCACCATAAAATGAAAACCATAAATGAAATAATATAGCCTAAGCTAGACAACAAAAATCAACAATGGCTTATGGAAAAAAACATAAACTGTATAACATTAACTATTTTATTGCGTCACAACCATTGCTAGAAAATGAAAGCCATAAATGAAACAATATTGGTTTTAATAGTGACCCATATGGGAAAACCCATAAAACATGAATAGCTCACAGTAACAAACTGATTCAAAATCTTCACCACAAAATACAAACCATAAATGAAACAATCGGTTTCAATAGTGACCTAGATGAAAAAACCCACAAAAACCACACAAATTCATAGTAACAAACTAACACACAAACAAACAATATTTCCTTCCACCCATTGCGACTACACAAAAATCATAAACAATATTGGTTTCAATAGTGACCCAAATAAAAAAACCCACAAAAAACACACGAATTCACAGTAACAAACCAACACAAAAATGAACAATATTGTCTTCCACCCATCCCGACTACACAAAAACCATAAATGAAAAAATATAGCCTAAGCTACAGAACAACAATCAACAATGCCCTTTGGAAAATAACATAAACTATTTTTGAAATGCTCTAGAAAGGGTTTTTTCAATATGCACCTCTTCTCGCACCTCTTCTCGCTTGCTTCAAATGCACGTCTTCCCGCTTGCTTTCTCTCCACTCCCTTCTTTCTCCACCTCCTGCAAAAAAATGGGCAAAGAATTATCACAACCGACACTTTTGTACTGTGTTTGCAACCATTGCCCCATGCAAAAAACATAAAATAACCTCCACCCACCTTCACAGAAATTCTAGAACGCATAATCGCACTTGCATCTTCATAGAAGCTTGACCTCCTCACTCACAACTTTGATACAAGTTAAAGCCACATAACAACACCAAATAACGCCTCATCAAAAATTGCGTAGACATTCACAATGTTTTCCAAGGATTTAAAAGGCAAGTGTTACTTGAAACAATCGCCACTACATGGAAACCATAAAACAATTAATGTTGATGCCATCACTGGCATTCTCTATCGACGTGTCAAATTCTTTTAATTAAAAAATAAAAAAACCTCTGCCACCTTTTTCTTGACCGACAAGATGCTAGAAAGACTAAAAATCGAGAAGGCTAATGAAAATTTCGATCAAAGTTTACACAAATTCTGCCACCTTTTTCCTGACTGGTAGGATGCCGAAAAGACTAAAAACTGGGAAGGTTGAAAAACATTCTAACCAAAGTTCACACAAATAGCGTATCGGCTAATTACATGAAATAATTAACTATCAAGTAAAAAATTAGAGATATACCTTTTTCACTTCAATATCTCACATTTTTTATGTATTTAATTCAATTTCTCTTTTTGTAGGATATGATCATTGGATTTTATTTCATCTGTTCTTTTTGTTCCCCATCGCTTTGGTTTTATATTGTAATTACACATTTAATGCAATGCTAATGTGAGGGAACTTGTGTTTATATAGAAGTGCACCATGGATTTGATTGAAATACTTTCAATCTAAGGTGAGTTCAGTCAAAGCACATGTTTGATCAAAGGTATGCCAATTTATTGAACCTACTTATCTGATGTGTCCATGATAAGTTTTTCTTCTCCCATCCACATGTAATTTTCTTTTTCAAGTGGACTTCAAATCATGTGCGTGGGGGTAAGATAAAATCACCTAGAAGTAATATTTTACCTATACATACCTCTCAAAATCAACTTTTTAAAAGTATAATGTATAATATTTTTATTAATATTATTTTTTATTCATTTTATAAGAAAGATAGGTCCACTAAAAAAAACCTTTATTTGATATATTAGGAAAAATTAACAAACTAGGTCAATTTTTTTTTGAAAAATGTGTTGTACTTTACATCAATGCCCTTCTTTCAACAAAGAAATTACTTTCAATAAATACAAAAAATGCATTAGATTAAAATTAAGGTCTAATTTTTTGTTCTAATTAAAATAATAATAAATAATATATTCAACAAAAAATACCCAAAAAGTATTTGTGACCTAGATATTAGAGTTCAAGATTTAATTTCAAGAAATATTGGAAATATTTTATTTGTACAAATTTGTATGTTATGGTAAAATTTCACTTACTATTAAGTAGAGTGCATGTAGTGAGCACTTGTAAGCATTATAATTTAGAACATAGTTTCCCACACAATATGTCTAGCCCTAAAGCGGAAAAACAAGATGTAGTAAAAAGTAGATGTTGGGATTTGGATTCCTAGATTAGGAAAATGTATTGGTGCAAAATAATTTCCATTCTAAAGTGGGTTGCCATTATTGGGTCCCACTTTATGCAATGTCCTAGGTTGAAATTGTAGACACAAAATTAACTTAGGCCTCTGCACTTTATTTTTCTCCATAATTCTTCTCAACATAATTCAAATATTTAATTATGTTGTATAGTCCAATTTCATGTCTTTTATTCTTCCTCACTATTTAAATAAATAAATTATATTTATTTTATTTAAATGTGTCGCTAATTTTCTAATGTCTCTCTATAATTAGATAAATTCTTAAATTTATTTAATTATTACTTGACCACTATGTCTTCTCGATTATTTAAATAAATAAATTTTATTTATTTATTCAAATACGTCATTAATATCTTATGTTCTCTTATAATTAAATAAATTCTTTAATTTATTTAATTATTATCCACCTTGGCTTTTTCTAATTTTAAAGAAAAGTATTTATTTAAAATTGTCCACTTTCTAATTTTCTCTCCAAGTAAATAATTTAAAATAATTATTTACTATCACATGGCCCCTCTTTTTGAATTAAATTAATTTTTAATTCAAAATGTCAACTTTCCTCCATAAATAAAATAATTTCTAATATTATTTGATTTTCCATCTTTTTCTTTTTCTATGCCATTCTTATCTCCTTGTCACATGCATTTTTGTCCATTGATTTGGTTTTTCTAAAATCAAATCTCAACCCTTCATTTCAAATTTTGACCTAATGTTGCCCCAACCCTAATTGTGGGTTGTCACATTCAATTTCAACCATTGATCTTAGGGCATCTCTAAACTTTCAATCTTGGCCATCCATCCAAAATTGACTTTTCTATAAAATGGTAATTTTGGCCTCACCTTGGCATCTCTTGATTTCATGCTCTTGGCTTCTTGACTTCATAGACTATTTTCTGCATACTTTAGGCTTGCTTCATAGTTACATACGTGCATTGTGTAGCTTTTTGATAGAATCCTTCAACATTTGCTTAGGACATTGGCATGGTCATAGGTTACTCATCATAAATCTGAGGTCAAACATCTACTTGCAACAAATAGAGAAGGTGCTTGATGAAGGTTATTCATGGAGATTGAAGACATTTGGTGATATATTTCTTTGTTTTCAATGCTTTTACTCTTTTGTTCTTCATTGTTGTGCTTTGGGTTATTTTTTTTATGCTTTATAATACTAACTTGGTAATTTTCCCTAAGTTACATTGGTGAACCCGACGCCAAAAACGTGTTTTTTGCAGATTTTTGTATGACTCTTTTTTGTACTTTTTTAGGTATAGGTATAGAGAGTTGCATTTGTAATTTTCTGAGCCACAATCGCTACGTTATGACGCATTTGATTTGTAGAATGATGCATCTACAGTCCCGAGCTGCATCTAACTAACATAAAGCCACATTTGATTTCCTAAGACGCATTTGTTAACCTGAATGACACATTTGATCTGCTGTGACGCATTTGCTGTACAAAATGACACATCTGCTTGGCAAATTCTAGCTTTCGGCATTGAGATGCATTTGATTTGCAGAACGACGCATTTTCCTGGTAAAAATTTACTTTTGGGTTTTTACAGAATTTGCCAAATTTCTTATTTCAGTTTAGTAGTTTAGAGGTTACTAATCTATGGTTTACAATGTGTGGCAAGGAGTCTAACCTTGGTTTTGATTATTTTCTAGTTCTTTTCAACTCCTTAATCAAGCAAACAAATAACAAACAACTTGCATTTACATTTCATGGGCTACCTAAAATGAACATGCATATTCACTCATGGGCTTAAAATGAACACGATCTTGCATTGAAACTCATCAGGTTAAAATTTACATGCATCTTCATAGAATTTGGTTTAAAAAGAACCCCTTGTTTGCCTCACATTAAATTTGGGATTAAAATGAACAAGTGTCTTGTGTGTCTTGTGGTGTAGTGATTGCATCTTAAGTGTGTATGCAATTCTCTTGTGCTTTATGCGATCTTGAGAAACAAAAAAACTAAGAGATTATTACTTTTCCACCCCCACATTTCAATTTGGGTTTTAAAAATGAACAAGCTTGTGAGTGTGAGTTGAAATTTTTGTGTATGCAATCCCCTCGTGCCTTAATGTGATCTTGGGTGAACAAAAACAAAGCTTTCAATTCACTTTTGTTGTTTAACCTTAAAGGGGCCCGCCTCGAAAGAGGGAACTACTCAAACTTGTTTTTCACTAAGGTTGGTATATAAAAGGATAAGACTTAAATTGTCAAGTCCTCATGGTATGTAGGCCTTAGTAGTGTAGTGTCATTCGAAAATAGGTACCTAAATTTTATTTTAAAGGTATAAGAGCCCCTAGTAGAGTGATTAAAGCCTTAAGTGGCTTGCTATATGCTTGCAAGGTGCCATGTCCTTGAGTATTCACTAGAACCTTCTTGTGTAGTTGCCAAAAACCCATCTATTTGTTGGTGCAACAATGGTCATTGCCAAGGCATCCACATTCTCCTAGTTCTTAGTAGAGGTGAAAATCCTATCATGGGAGAGTTGTGAGGGATTGAAGCTTGGTTGACCTGAGAAGTGAGTGCAATGTAAGGGGGAGCCAGTGTGTCCAAGCTTCTAGATCACTCACTAAAAATAAGTGCAGCTAGGGAAACCCACATGGAATCCAGTGGATATAGTCCTTGCCTAACCTAGGATTGTTCTTGTCTTTATTGTGCATGTTTTCAACATTCAAAGACAAAATATTATGTTTTCCAAGTGTTTTCTGAAACATTGAATAAATAAACATCCTTCACAGATATGGAAACACTCACTCAAACTGAAACAATTCTAATTTTTTTCCAAAATTGCAAACAAATTGGACCTTTATTCAACCTGCAATGCATTTTCTATTTTTTGCAATGCATTCGACATTCTGAATCACATCTGAGACTTACTGCATCACAATTGCTCTGATAAGCCACATTTTCTCACTGGAACAATGCATTTGATTTCCAGAACACCACAATTGACTTCTTGAACCACATCTATGACTTGTAGCGATGCATTCGTTGAACTTGCAATGCATTTGACACCTTGAAATGCATCTGTGACCTGAAACAACGCAATTTACTATCATTAAGAAAAACACTATTACTATCCAAAACCAAAGTCCAAACATTTTTAAACCACTTTCAGACATCTTTTTCTAGTGGCCTCTATTCAAAACCAGACAAGGAATTGCTCAAATAATTCTTTCTTGCATCTTTTAGCTTGCATTTTCCCATAGGTCCATCCTTGTAAATTATTGGTTACATCTTAGAAGCCATCATTTTCCAGTATAAACAAGTCCTTATGTCCTCATTTTTTACAAATTTGGAATAGGAAAACTTACCACACCTTGCAAAATATTTTCCTTCAAAAGTAGATTATCATTGGACTTAGTCAAAATTATTTCCTTTAGTCATTGTCCTTTTGTGAGACCTTTCCAACTCAAAAGTCTAGTTAGGAAGCCTCACCTTGTCATCTTTTCATTTTCATTTAGTCATACCAAAAAGTCCTTTGATAATCCAAATTGAGACATAGACCAAGCTTTGAGTGGTTGAGTAAACCTTTTTTTTTAAATCCATCAAAATTGCTTAGAACTTTGCATATTTTAGTCATTTTAGTCCTCATTTTGCATACCTTATTCCAAAATCCAAAAAAATAGTGTCATACCTTTCATCTTAGTCTTCATTGTCCTTTTGCATTTTACATTTCCTTTAGAAAACATTGTCATTATTGCATTACTTATTGCCAAAAACCCCAAAAATATAGTTGCATGTGCATCCCTTATTCAAAAAATCCAAAAACATAGTGTCATATCATTCCCATTTATAGAATTAGTTGTCATTTTCATCTTCCTCATTTGAGAAAATCCTTATATGGTGGAGACTAGGCTCCAAAGGAAAAGAAGACAAATGGACCCTTTTGGACAAGAAACCAACCCCTATAACTTTTCTAATGACATGAACCAAAACATAGACATGAGAGCATCTTTCATCAATCCTTTCGATGACATGAACATGCCATCTTCTTCACGCAACCCCTTTGAACCATTTACACATAGAGATGAAAATGGACATGTATTCATGGAAGACTTAGAAGCTACCACACAAAACCTCGATGTGGCTTCCTTTGTGGAAGAACTTATCTTGCAAGATTCAGAGAGATATCTAGCCATGCTTTTAGACCAAGGGGCCAAATTACCACGAGGGTTTGACATTAATACCTTAAGAGAAGCCTCTCCCAATCATAATGCAAAAAATACTTCCAACACCAACCAACCTCTTTCGACACCACAACACAATGCAAAAAATACCTTCATTGGTGCCACCACACAAAATGCGACAAAAACCATCAATGCTACCTCTAATGGCACCTCCTCTCAAAATACTTCTAACATGGTCAACACAACATCCATCAGAGGAACATCAACCATGTCACAAGCCACATCACAATCAATGCCTCTAATGTCAACAATGCCATCTCAAGCAATTGGAGCTGCCTTTGGATCCTAAATAATGGGGACAAATTCTTCAAACCTTTTATTTGGAGCTTCATCTAGCAGAACGACATTGTTAAATCCTTTAATTGGGTCTTCAAATAATGCCATGGGAATAAACTCATTGAACCCCTTTGGGAGGAATAAATGACGAATTACCATTTTAGGACCCCAACCTAATGTCAATACTTCATCACAATTCAATACCGACACCAATATATCCCAAAGGAAAAACACCAACATTCCACATGGCCACATTTACCAATTTGGACAAGGCAATCAAGTAACTCAATGCATGACTCCATTTGGACACCAAAACACTCAAGGTCAACATATTCTACAAATATAGACCAACACTACTCGAGTACACATTCCCACATTAGTGTCACACATCCATACACAACAACACATTCCTAATCAAAATTATTAATACTAATAAGTTCCAAACAAAAATATGTCACCCATTCCACAATGATACATCCAAAATACAAACATATACTCACAACAAATGGGGACTCATGGAATACCTATCACTAGAATGTGTGACGCTACGAACAACCCAATAATTGATGCACTCACAACTCAAATTGTGACCTTGCAAAAAAAAATGGAGAACATGCAATTGCAACACAACAAGACCCACACATCATATGACCTATGTCCATACCCTTTTGACATGAGTCTACACATTCTACAGTTCCCTCCTAGATACGTGGTGCCAAACTTCACTAAATACAGAGGAAAAACCAATCCCCTTGAGCACATACAAGAATTTACAACCAATTGCATGGATGTTGCATATGAACATACTTTTGATGAGACTCTTCCCTAGGATTCTCACAGGTTCCGCACTTGAATGGTTTTCCACCTTGCGTAAAGGTATAAAGTCATGGGAAGAAATTGCTAAAAATTTTGTACAAAATTACACCTATAACATCGACACCAATGTTACCATTACTAGTTTATGCATGCTTACTCAAGAAGAAAATGGTGAGACCTTTATTCCATTCTTCCAAAGATGGAGAAGTTTAGCAAGTCGTTGCCATGTTGAGATACCAGAAAAGGAAAAGGTAGACATGTTTGTCCAAAACCTTATGGGCCCATTGAAATACATTTTACAAGTTCATTGTTGCACTACTTTCACAAACCTCGTTGAAAAAGGAGTCCAACTTGAAAAATCCCTTATTGCTAAAGGAGAATCTAAATATGCAATAAGAACAAAAATCCAAGCCCACTTGTTAACAAAAATAAATACTGGTTCAAAAACAAACACATCACCAATGATGGTGTTGTTGACGCCAAGGCAGTAAACATGACAGAGCCTGCACTCACGCTTAAAGGAGCTCAATCGCAAAATGCACCAGTGACAAAAATGACACCTACCACAAATGCCAATAAAAATAATCAAAACCAAGGACAACCACTTCAAACCAAATAATTTCCAAAGAGACGCACATACACTGCCTTGGACAAACCCATTGAAAATGTCCTTAAGAAGCTCCTCCAAAATGATGTCATCACATTGCAAGACCCTAAGCCATATGACCTAGGACAATTCAAGCCATCATGGTGGGACGATAATGAATTTTATGATTACCACTAAGCAAAAGGGAACAAAAATTCCTCCTGTTGACAATTAAAAAATCTTGTACAAGATCTTATTGAAAATTGTACCATTGAACTAGGAAAACAACAATTTGCTTCAAATTTGGACCATACAATCCATACAAATCCACTGTAAGATCATGGTTCAAACAATCCCTCTATGTCAAGTCCAACAACTAATAACAGTTAAGCCAATTACACTCACACCGCCTTTGATTATTCCAGTGGACCCATCATTAACCATCTCTGAGCTACCAACGAATATGTAAATACAATTACTATCAAGAAAATGCCTAAATGTAATGTCACCACCCATGGAGGAAAAGTCACCATAGCTGGTCCTCCTGCTAGACTACCGAAGATTACAATACCTAGTCCATCTACCAAAATGTCAAAACCTAGTCCATTTTCCAAATAGTCACAACCTGGTCCATCCACCAAACATTCACAACCCAAAGGTCAATTTAATCTTATTGACCAATTGGGAAAAACACCTACTTAGATCTCCATACTCAAGCTCTGCTACAAATCTTTCCTGCACACAAATCCATACTTGATAGGGTCTTACAAGAGTCCTTTGTGTCAACAGATGTTGATTCCAACCAATTCAAAGCTATATGGTCAGATACTTGGCTACTCCCCATCACATAACATTTTCAAACCAAGACTATTCATCACCCAAGCCATCTTACAATGACACACTCCATATTGAAGTCTTTATCCATAAGCATAAGGATAGATGAGTCTTAGTAGATGGTAGAGAAGGATTGAATATATGCTCCCTAAAATTGGTTAAAGAACTAGGATTCTCTGATGCTTGTGTAGATGCTACCAAGAGTATTGTCATAAAGGTGTACAATGACGAAGAACGCTCCTCTAGGGGCATTATCACACTTCCTGTTCATGTGGGCCCAGTCATTGTAGATATGACATGTCAGGTCTTGGATCTTGAATTACCCTATAAAATCTTGCTTGGTCAACCTTGGATACACGCCTTAAAAGCTATCCCATCCCCTTACCACCAATGCTTGAAGTTTCCTTTTGACGACACCGAAATCACCATACATGGAGATCCTGATCCCTTTTAGTATTGTACCAATTTGAGGGGTATTTCATAACATCAAGTGTAATTAATTGAGAAGCTTTGACATCCTCTCCATCCAAATACATTGACCCATCCACACTCGCAAAACCATCCGCATCCACTCCTTCGTCTTCACCACACCATCTCCCGCCATTCTAAAGGATGATCCTAATAACAAGATCCAAGACTAGGGTTGCGTAGAATACAAATTGAATATGACCTATTGCATCAGTAGAATACCCAAGTCTCTAAAGGCTTATGGTCAACCTTACTTTAGAATGGAGCCTAAAGAAAATTTTAAAGTTCCTCTGACAATGATTTTCACAAAATGGGGTGAGTTGAACAAAGAAGACATTGAAGACATATCAACGTGGATTTACAAAGACCTAGAAGACTCATCCCCATTACTAGTACAGATATATGGAAAAGGTTATGACATAATGAAGGAAAAAGGATATGATAGAACTAGTAGCCTTGGAAAAGACAAAACTGGAAGACGAGAACCTATAATGCCTTCTAGAAGACCAAAGTATCTTGGGTTAGGATTAGGGTTACTCGGAACTGATGATCAATGTACCAATGTAATTTTAGGCAAGAGTGTGAATGTTTTTGAAAGTGTCAAGACTATCAAAGATTACCTTACCGAAGCTGACTCACATGAGTGGGAATTTGGTTCCCAAAGATTCCTTAGTGACTGTTGCCTTGACAAAGTGTTTCTTGAACCTGGTGAACTCTGTTTTGATGAAAGATTTAGATAGATGTTTAAAGTTGACCTTCTTAAAGACCCTCCTAAGGTCCCAAATTGAAAAGAGAAGAATGGGTAGGACTCTTTTGGCCTCGTGATGATGATAAACCTGCACCATCATCTAACATTACCGACCATCATTCTAACCTACTTGTCTGGCCATCTAACCCTAATAACCATCATTTGGATTCATCTAACTCGCCACATGACACTATTGACCATAATTCCAATCCATTTTCCCCCTATTTTTCCAATGAGTCTGACTTTTCTAAATCAAGTGAACAAGAATACTGGATAGAATCTGAATGGGAGTTGGAGGATGAAATTTTCATCTTTACCCTTTCCAAATCTATCTACATGCTTTATGCATCTTCCCCACCATTTTCCAACACTGATGATGGTATCTCCCTTGTCTACCCACAACTAATTGACTGGGATTAACAAGGCCTGCCAGCTATGGACATATTTTAGAATGACGAAGCTATTGCATAATTCATGGGACTCCATGAGGGCATACTGATTGGGGACCACAAAGCTAGATTTGCCATAGACCTAGATTTTACAACATACTTTGGGGAGACTATGCAATCCTCTACTCATAAAAACAAAAATAATAAAAATAAAACAAAAAAGACACGTCTTTAGGTGAAAACTGCAAGGCACCTTCTAATAATCCAAAAGTAAAAATAAAGGATGTATTTGAGGGTGAAAACTTCTTCGAGGCACCCAAGGATGGAGGATTGGAATTTATCCCTATCACACAGGAAAAATCGACAATGCTCATTGAGGACACCATCGAAGTTAACATAGTCACAACAGAAGATCCCAAAATCGTTCTCTTTGTAGCATCTTTGACAGAGGAAGAAAAACCTGAATTTCAAAAATTCTTTGTAGAACATAAGAATAACTTTGCATGGTCCTATGCCGATATGCTTGGGTTGAGTCCAACTTTAGTCTTGCACCATTTTCCCTTACTTCCAAATACCAAGCCAGAAAAATAGAAGCTATGAAATATGCATCCACAAATCACCTTGTTAGTCAAAGCAGAGCTCAAGAAGTTGCTAGACACAGGATTCATAAGATCAATAGACTATGTTGAATGGATTTCAAATCTTATACCTGTCACTAAGCCAAATGGTCAAATACGCATCTGTACAGACTTTCATGACTTGAACAAAGCATGTCCAAAGGATGACTTTCCATTACCCAACATAGACATCATAGTTGATCTTACAGTAGGCTACAAGATGCTGTCCCTTATGGATGGTTTCTTAGGTTATAATAAAATTTGGATTGCCCCGAAAGATCAGCACAAAACAACATTTACATGTACCTGGGGTACATACTGTTGGAATTTCATGCCTTTTGGCCTCAAGAATGTAGGTGCCACATATCAACGAGCTATGATGACAATCTTTCATGACCTCATGCACACTCTAATGGAAGATTATGTGGATGACCTTTTGGAAAATTCATTGACATACAAGGATCACCTTACTGTGCTAGAATTTTTTTTCAAAAGATTGGAAGAATACAAGGTCCGTTTGAATCCTACGAAGTGTGTGTTTGGAGTGACATCTGGAAATTTTTTGGGATATATGGGTAAAAGCAAGAAGTTGGGTACATGAAGAGGGGAAATCTCGTGGATTTTTTTTTTCACAAGAAACACGTACACGTTATGGATTGGGTACCCGAGCCTGGATCCGAACGAGTATGCGTTTAGACTCGGGTACGCGAACGTAAAACACGTACGCGTTTTGAAATGCGTATGCGTTTCGAGAAAGTTTTTTTTTTTTAAATAAATGGCTGTAATTCATTTTCCACCATTTTGATCTGAGGGTGATTGGGAGAAAGCAATGTGCGTACACATTTTAGAGGTGACCAAATTTTCACTCCACCTCCTCCCATCGACACTAGCAACCTCATCGACTTCCACGTTTTTTGAATTCTTTATTTATTTTTGGTTTATATCTTTTTTTTTTTTTAATTAGTATTTAATTTGTGTTTAGCTCAATATTCTATTGTTTTTAATTGCATTTAAGAAACCAATAACGTCAATGAAATGAAGAAATTTATATTGTCAATTGAAAACCCTAAAAACTAAACCTAAATTGAACACATTTAAAACGTAGAAATTTCAAAACCCTAGGTTACAAAATTTCCATAGGTCCCTAAAAACTAATTTACATTGTAGGTTAATCTTTGGACCTAAACACTAAAATGTAAACCTAAAACCCTATTTACCGTAATTTACGTAAACCTAAAATGGGCTATTTTACATAAACCCTATTTCAAAGGAAGAGTCTATGTCATAGAAACATTTCAAAAAATATATGATTAGATAAAAAATTGGGTCTAGGGTTTAGGGTTTAGGGTTTAGATCTCCTCTTCCTTTTTAAATCACCCAAGAGTGCTTGGAGGTCCAAATAGGTTCAAAATCCATCATGTGTCTTCTATATGTTTTCATGTCATCAAATCTCTAAATCTAAGCCCTAAACCCTTATTTACCATTCATTTTGTTGTAGGACCTTAAAATTAAATTTGGTTGCCTTAGGCAACTCCACCAAATTTTATTCCCTTAAGCCATGGAACATTTTTTCCTAGTCCACCTTACTAGACATAGATCCCCTTAAGCCATCCTATCACCATAAATCGTAAATCGATGTCTTAAGGGGTCCTAATATGACATTTCTTAAGGGGATCAAAGAAGTTCTCAAAATTTGGTGAGTAGAGCTCAATCTCATCTTTGTTTATTTTGTACATTGCAATTAGGTCACTAGTGCATATATCTATGTGTCCCTTTGAATGTATTCTATTAATTTTTCATTCTTATCTTTAGTATTCTTTGAAAACAATGAATGAGATTAGAAATTTTAATGTTAGTGAACTAAACTTATAATTTCTTCTTAACTACTTTGTCCCACTATCTAGAGATCTTGTGTCTCTTAGATGAGTTCTTGAGAGTTACTTAGGCCAACTTGTATAGTGAAGTTGAAATAAAGAGATTGTATAAGAGTTATTATCTATTTTAGGATGGGTCAACACATGTGAGAGTCATAAAAAATTACTTACCATAGTATTTTCATGCATTATTAGTGACTGTGGTGTTGCCATTTTGTTATTTCCTAGGAATCCTTATGGACCTATATATTGGATTCTTTGGGTAGAAGATGTATGCAATGTATTTTATAGAGTTATTCTATCCTTTTTTTTAATAGGATTAGGATTTTTGATATCATTGTTGTATTCTATAGAATCCCTATGAGTATATTATAACCATAAATCATCTAACAATGCATTGAGTTGTGTGGTAAATTAGAGGATAGTTATTCTTGAAATAGGATTCATAAAGTATATTTATATCTCTTTCCTTCTTATAGTTGCATATATTCTTATTTCTCTCTTTTTTCCTTTATAGTTTTAGATCTTATTTGGTATTATGAGACTATCCTCTAAGATTAAATTTCTATTTTCATGTATTATGTGGTCATGTACAAAATGGAAGATTTTTCATGTTGGGTTCTTGCTTTTGGCTTCTTAGTTACATGAGAAAGTACTAGTTGTTTTGAATACTATTTAAAGTTCTTACATATGTTGGTTTCATTCTTTAAATCCATGGTTAAATAGAAGAATTGGATTATTGAACCCTCATTACATGTTAGTTGTAGAGTTGATCTCTTAGCACGACCTAGAAGCTCCCAAAAAACCTTGTTCTTCTATTTGGATGTACAAAGTGATGGTTGTGGAATATTTTGGTTGCTTAAATTTCCTAGATAACCCTCTAGCATTTTTAGATATTCAAGTATTACTAATGAAATATTGAATTTATATGTGGTAATACTCAAGATGTGTGAGTTGTATAATTTTTTGGTCTTCCTATACATATAGGTTGCATTAAAATTATAGTTGGGTGGTCTACAATAATATATATTTTTTAAAGTGTTGATAGTGTATTATGTGTATAGGGATCAATCCACTTATGCTAGGGAGATGATATTCTTGAAGGATGTATGGATGAACTCATTAAAATAAAGAGTTAAATACCATTCTAATTGTTGAGAATGAATAATTTTTCCTTCACTTTGGGATTAGCTAGACCTAGGAGAGTATTCCTAGAGGTAGCCTTTAATAATATTTAATCACAAATAAAGATATATTTAAAATATAAAAAACTATAATAGTATCTATATACATGAAATTTGAAAATTTAGATAAATCAATTTATGTCCTCAGATTTAATTAAATTTTGTCATACTTGATTAAAATACATCTATTCATTTTGAATTGTAGGACCTTAAAATGAAATTTGGTTGCCTTAGGCAACTTCACCAAATTTTATTCCCTTAAGCCATGGACCATTTTGTCCTAAGACCTTACTACACATAGATCCCCTTAAGCCATCCTATACCCTAAATCGTAAATCGATGTCTTGAGGGGGAATTTGACATTTCTTAAGGGGATAAATTTGGTGAATAGAGCTTGACCTCACTCATCTTTTTTTAATATTTTGTACATTGCAATTAGGTCACTACCATATATCTATGTGTCCCTTTCAATGTCTTCTATTAATTTTTCATTCTTATCTAAATAGTATTATTTGAAAATAATGAATGAGATTAAATAAATTTTAATAAAACCCCATAATTTCATAAATCTACCCTTCATATTAACAACCCTACACTGGAATCAATTTAATGTGTGTACATGCTATGAATTTTAATGTTATGGATTTTATTTAATGTTATTTACAAATAGTCTTCAAATGAAATATATTTTGAATTTGTGCATGTTCAATGTGATTTTTAAATAACTTTCAAATTTTGTGCATTATTTAATTAGTTTGTTGATATATATTTTTTAATTGTTTAACATGCAGTTGCCATATCATTGCTCACATGGATCCGTTGTTTAATTTAGAGGATTTTATGCCCAATCAAGAAATTCCTATAGATCCCATACATCCCAATCCACCACATGAACATTATAACCCTAGCACACCTCCACATTCTCCACCACCAAACCCCCCACCACCTCCTGTAGTTGATGAAGATCAATTAAGAGAGAATATTCGAGCAAACCTCACTGTCATTCAAGGAAATATAGATCTTATAAAAAATGAGCCTAGAGTCCCTCCCCATCTCGCACGGTTTGCATCTACAATGCAAACTATTGTTGATTCTGTTCGATCTATTGATGTGGACCTAGTTAGGTTCCATCAATGGAGAGAAGAGAGGAGACAATTCTATGCAGATGGATTGTCATATAAAGAAATCAATGACCTAAAAATTACCAAACAAGCCATGTGCCAATATTTTATTAATCCCCAAACAAACCAACCCATTCCACCCATGAAAAAATGAATTTCAATTTTATGGTGTAGGCACCCATAGATAGCTGCACATTTTTGGGACAGATGGTGGATGGTGTTTGATACTCCACCACATGGCAATAGTGAGGTGCCCTTATACTTTTTGAGAAAGTTATGGGTTGAGTTTGAGTTGGGTAAAAAACCCAACTATTTTGATATGAGGTCATTTCAGGGAGTTGGGCGTGGCATACCTCAACATAGACTAGGAGCACGTGTCGATCCTTAGCGACGTGCTCCAATTGCTCCTATTGTTCCTCTTCCTTCTCCTAGTGTTCCTGCTGCATTTCAGTAGCAAACCATGTTATCGACATTAGGAGAATTGAGTTCACTTTAAGGACATCTCACTCAATAGTCTACACATGCGGCCACTGAAGTGGCCAATAGAGAGCATGGAGGCTCGGGCTATAGGGATACTCAGACATCCACTTCAGGTGATGCACATGCATCTGGGATGGGGTCATACCTGAATTTACTATATTTTGAGGATCGTCCTACACAGGTATGTTCATCTTTTGAACTTAAATTTAATTCAAGTTTGAAATATGAAAAATTCATGTAAATAATAACATCAAATTATATATATAATATAATATTAATTCAATAAGTGTTTGGTGTAGATGCATGATCATGTGATGCCTGAAACTCAATATGATCATCGTGTGCATATGTCGAGTGCTATAGATCTAGGCTCACCTTTTGGACAGGTACTTGAACCAATATATATATTAAATAATTTGTGTGGATATATATATCTAATTTAATTTGAATTTGTACACATTTGTGAATTGATATATTATATCTAGATGCAGGGAGGTCATACAATACCTAGTACTGACCAACCACAAGTTACAGTGGTAAGCGCTCCTGAGATATCATCAGCTTAGGTGCATGCTTTCAAAAGTTTGTTAAGTTTAAATTAAATAGACATCATAGATCTAATTTAATTTTTTCATTTACATACACATGTGTCAATGATCTATACAAATTGTTGTACATCTATATGTAGGAATTTCATGAGATACCCATGGCGGGCCGCGCACCTGAGACATCATTGGCATTTATGCATGGGCAATCTCAGGTGCGTGATCATGACGTCATATCATTCGAGGTTGTAAACTTTACTTTAAAAATCTCCTATACAATTTTTATGGACCTTTTAAATATATATATTCGAGGTTTTCACATATTGTTTGCTTTATATGAATATGCAGGATATAGTAGATTAGGCATTTGCATCTTCTCAAGTGACAATTATGCTACTTGTTGAAGAAAATGTACCAGTTACAAATTCACATGATCATATGGTAATTTATGCATACTAGAAATCATTTTTACTATATATAAATACTAGATATTTAATTAAATTTATTTTTATCTAAAAGTTTATATTTTCATGTTTAAATATGTTTAATTATATCAAAATTTCTAGAAATAAATTTAAATCTAACTCCAAGTTTCTTGTACTCTTTTACAGCATGATGCAGGTACATCTAGTCAACATGGAACAAAGAGGAGACTTGAATTGACCGATCAACCTGAAAGTTAGATGG
Organism: Sequoia sempervirens; assembly: GCA_007258455.2. Lineage (NCBI taxonomy): Eukaryota > Viridiplantae > Streptophyta > Pinopsida > Cupressales > Cupressaceae > Sequoia > Sequoia sempervirens. The sequence continues at coordinate 369,461,598 of VDFB02000008.1, read as the reverse complement.
TTTAAATATATTTTATGGACTATAGATCTCTAGTTTTATTTAAATATATGTGTTGGACTTGACATATAAATTCTATGGACTATCTATCTCTAGTTTTACTTTGAACATGTTATGTGTTCAACTTGACATGGACTATAAATTCTATGGACTATCTATCTTGTTATGTTCATTTTCATGATTATATGCACTCATACATTAGACTATTTATATTTTATCTAATTTTCAAGTATTACATGCACTATATAAATTCTTATCTAGAATAAAATTTAATATATATATAATTTATCACATGGTTAGGTGACAAATTAAAACATTCCTTAAATAGTTTAGATCATATTCATAATAAATTAAGGGCAGATAACTGTTGATGGTGTTTTTGTGCACTTCTCAACACAGGCAATGTGTAGATGCACTACCTCTCTTGAAAGACAATCTTCCACAATCAAATTGTAGAACACTACCCCAAGGTCTCTCGGATGTCAGGTCATGATAGTGCTTAGATACCTCAGTAGTTTGATGTGATTTGCTGGAATCACAAGGCGGTCTTATGCAGGAATTACAGAACATGAAGTTGGATCTTGAAATGGAGTTCTTAAGATGGAAGAGTTCTTATGCATTAGTTGTAGATTCAGACAACAGTCTAGAACTCCATTTTATCATTAGATTTGGCTTTACAATGTGCAATGAACCTTAGCATAGGCCAGTCATTAAAAAAAAAGGAAAAAGTGGGGGGAAAGGGAGAGAGAGAGTTCTTAAATCTAAAACTATGAATGAATAGTGATCATGGAGGCTGCTACAGTAGACAAACTCCCTAAATTGGGTTTTGCTTGGCCAAGAGAAACCTATAGTTGCAAAAAATAGTGCAATCTTCTAAGGACTATAGATTTTCAAATTGCACATGCACATCATGAACATGCAATCGAACTAAGTTGCAACAATAAAGGAAAGAGGCTCAGACTAGCTTTGCAAAGTGATTCATCATCAATGAACCACAAAAAGCATGAGCTAGAAATTCATCCAATACTGAAACATCAAACACCATCACCACTCCCATTCAAGAAACTAACACTAAAACCAACATGGAAGGTGAACCATGCATACATAAAGAGAAAACTCGAAAGGAACACCCATAAATCATGCAATGTTGCTTTCTATTACTGCAGAATGTCTTTACATCAATTCTCCCACAACTACAAATGAGGGGCAAGCCCGTATTTATAGTTTTCCAAAATTCAAATGAATGGCCAAGATCAATTCTTGTTGTGTGGCCAAGATTCATTACAAAATAGGGTTTCACCTACCCCTAATATATCACAATTTAAAATTACATCTTTGTCTTCTTCCCTATCTTGTCCTCTAGCGATGGCACTGTAGTTATTTTGTCTTTTAGCTAATTGCTATTTTACTGTAGCTACCTTTCAGGGAATTCTTCATCTTTGATGGGGCTATCCTCCTGTCTCTTTAAGCCAGTGCTGATTTATCAGTCTTTTGCATCTTGCAGGGTTATCATCCCATGCTGCTTGGCATTCCTCTATGGTGGGGACTTCCATCTCTTGGAAAGTTGGGATGTGGAAGGTCTTCGTAATCCCTTCAGCCGACATGTCGGCGAGGACGTTGCCCTCTGCATCAATGACTGCTCTTGTGTCAGGGTGATAGGCCTCCCGACAAGCCATGACAAGCTCGGGAGCCACAAGGGATGGAGGGAATCCTGCAGCCTTTGCGATTCCGCTCTGTCTTATCAATCTTGCATTCTTCGTTGTTGGATTGATTCTGACCCTTTGTGTGAATTCGTCAATGTCAACATGGCCTATGTTTGTGTCAGTGATTTCCTTCCAATCTGTGGTAACTTTTGAGTGTAAAGGATCACCTTGAAACTGGTATTTCATTTGATCCTTGTCTTCTTTTCCTCGAGGAGTTTCCCTGTCTTCTTCCCTTTGTCCTTCTCGACGACAGCCTTGAAGGTCCTGCACCTGATTCCATATATTCTGCAAGAAAAGTTGTAGTCAGCGTAGCCGATCATAAAAGCATTCATGTTAGCCGAGATTCTAAAGATGACATCCATTTCAAATGATCTATTAAGCATAACATGACTTTATCTCCTGATGTTATTTGATTCTTGATTGAGGGTACTGAGACAGTTTGGGCCCGAAGGCTAGACTTCCCTAGCAGAAATGTTGTTTGGAAGGGAAAATTGGGTGGAGAGCCCCCAAAGACTCTCATCGGTCAAATTTTAGTATTTTAAGATGTTCACCATGAAGGGGACCGAATTCAAGCACATGGGTCGAAGTTGGATTTCAAATTTGGACTCATTTGGATCGGTCTAGGAGAACCCGAAGGTCTCAGGCCAGGAAGCCATCTGGAGATGGCCATTTGGAACAGCAAATTGAGGATGAAATTTCAAAGACGAAACTCCAAGGTCCGGGGTTTGGCAGGTCAAAAGGTGGTCAACAACTTTATTATCAGGTTCAAGAGGTTCGGGGGCCGTGGTGCACTTTGGCGTTTGGGGAGGCAAATGTCAGGCCGAAGCCTAAAGATTCAGGCCCGACAGGGGAGAACGCCATCGCTTCGTTTTAGTTTCAATCAGTGTGAGAATTCATCTTGGGGAAAGGTCTCAGTGACAGTCACATGTTTCGCCGATTAAAGCACTTCGGCGTAAGATCTGTGTCTTTAGTGAGAAGTCTCACCGATATCTAAATGTTATGCCGAAGATGATGGATCTCAACCTATTGCAAAGGGAGTCCTTAGCATAGGATAATTAGTCGGTGAGAGGTTTCACTGACCGAGCAATGTTATAGCGACAAAGGAGGCCTTTAGTGTAAGATCTTAGGTCGGGAAAGGGTCTTGGCGAAGACGAAAGTCTTGTCGACAGCTGGGAGCAAGACCGGACCTGGCAGCTGGGCCTGCTGTTTCATTTTGTCCTAGTCCAGCGGTGGTCAGAAGGGCAGAGCCCGGAGCTCAGAGGGGCGGGTGAAGTTTTCCCCTTGGGATGACAGTCAAGGAAAGGATCCCAGATGACCCCACTGAATTAGTTAAGTTATGCATTCCACGTCTGGGTGCATATTGGCATAGGTTTCAAGTTGTTTCGGTGATGGTGGGGGTCCCTATCGGTATAGGTGGGATGCTTTCAGTAAAGGGTTATGGCGACACTCATATGTTATACTAACAGACTTCAAAGGGCTTTCTTCAATCAGCCTTTGATATAGGTTTCATCTCTCGAAGTATGGTTTTAGCGATGCGAGCATGTCTCGCCGACTCCGCATTAGGTTCTCCTTTTCGGTGTGACTTCATTCCAGTTACACTGAAAATGCAATGAATGACCCTTTTTGTCAGCGTAGGTCCTACTTTCTCTTGGCGAACAGTTGTGCCATGATGACCCTCATTGTAACTTAGTAACTTCTACATAGCGTCTTGCCGATGGTTCAGAGTTATAGCGACATGCTAAGGTATATGGGGCTTGGTCGGGGAGAGAGATAAAATGTATGGGCGACTGTGAATTCAATAACTGCATGTGTATTTCCATCGGCCAAGCTTAAGGGATTCTCCTGGCGAAGACAAAAGTCTGGATGGTTTAGTGAGACTTTGTAAGATCAGTATAAGTCTTAGCAAGATGTCCAGGGTCTCACTGAACAGAATGATAAAGTTGTCTCATCGGCGTGACAACAAGGTTGTTACAGTGACACATGGATGAGCGGGTCCCCTTGGTGAGACATTGTGAAATCGGCATAGGGTCTCTCTAGCATTCGAAAGTTATGCCGAATGAGGATGTCGGCGAGACAACCCTAAGTGGGGAAACGTCCTGGCGACCGGGGCAAGCTATGCCGACAGAGGGAACCTTCGGTGAAAGATTCCTAAATCAGGGAGAGGTCTTGGTGACCTCGCCAAGTCTTGCCGACAAGCAACAATGGCCTTCGGGGTAAGATTTGCTTTCTCTTGACGAACGAAGGGCTAACCCGGGGTGGCTTTCGGCAAAGAAAGAACATTCTATATAAGGCTTCCTTGACTCACTATGTTTCACCGACAACATGATGAGGTTCCTGTCGGTGAGAAATCCAAATTGTCTTAGCGAAGAGAGAGCAAAACCCAAGTGCTCGGTGTAGGGTTCCTAAGTCTGTGAGAGGTCTCACCGAATGGAATGAGTCTAGTTGACTTGCTGGAGAACAAGGGGATCGGGGTGTCGGTGAAAGGCTATGCCGACAAAGGGGCAAAGGGTGTTTTCCATTTCAGATTTCATGCCAAGTCCTTGATGGCAAAGGGAGGATCTGGGCCCGAGAGCTAGGAGGGCGCAGGAAGGCAGACACTAGAAGATTCAACTTGGTAAATTCATGGGCAGCAAAGAGGGGGTTGGCGCCCGGATGGCGGGAAGACATGAGAGGTTCGTCATGAGACAAGGTGAAACACTCTCGGAACCCCGAGAGCGGAACTTCATGGTCCCAGGCCCGAGAGGCTTGGATGGCCATTAAGATTTAGCGATTTATATTAAACGGCCATCGGAGGTTCGGGCCCCGAGGGCCGAGAGGATGCAAGCCAAATGCCGTTGGGAATGGCAGGAGCGAAAAGGAAACTCGGGGTGGGAAACCCAGATGACGGGGCCCGAGGGGGGTCAGGGCCGTTGGCAAGGGCAATCTGCTAGAGAGACTCCGCGAGGCACCAAAACATGACAAAATTGAAAAGGGGAAGGCACAGTCAACTCATGGTGGGATTTTGAAGTGACATTGACCATTCGAGACACCAAAAAGTAGGGCATGCAAAATGAGGCAGTGACGAAAAATGACCTAACAAGGCGAAAGAAAACAGGGTCCTCATTCGAAACGAGGCAGGTGTGCAAAACATGCACAACAAATGGTGACTCACTGGGGAAATGCTCCAGAACATTTTAATGACAAACTGGAATCACGAACCCAGACTCTCTAGTTCCGACCTTCACGTTAGGGCAAACAAACTAGACACCCAACCAAAGGATCAAAACCATTAGCCAACCCAACCTTCAGTATGCTAAAAATCCAAGTGTGTGCAATTGTGTTAATTCGTATTCTTCAGTTGCTATAGGAACCCAAGCTCTGTCTAGATAACCTACATAGTTTATTCTAACTCCAAAAGCATCCAGGACATTGCCTCACTGCCAGTCAGGAATCCATAGCCTCGACGAGGTTGTCACTGTGATTCTCCCGAACATTGCTCTACTGCCAGCTGGGCGTCCATAGCCCCAATAGAGTTGCTTGGATACCCCCAAAAAGTTGAATTTTCCCATTCTTTTAATTTTTAATGCTTTCTTTCTTTCTTTCTTTTTCTCTTTTCAGCTCTTTTATTTCAACCCACAAGCACTGAAGCTCACACTTAGGGCTTAGAATCACAGTGGCGCTGGAGCTGAATTTTAGATTTTTCACTTAACTAGACTTCACAAAAGGCCCTATAGTGATCGTCAAGTTCTTAAGATGTGTAAGAGCTACAATATTTCAGAATACGTCAAAGTCAGACTAAACCAACAACTTATCCTCTTCGAATTAAACACCCAGATCACTTGACACCAACAGAAGATCCTCACCATCCACTCTGAAAACTTGATTAGAGTTTGACAAAGAAATACAAAGAACAACCCCAGACGATAAGTATGGTTGTTGTGTGCGCAAATGTGCCCAGCCAAAAGTAGAGGGACCCTGAGCAAAGCAGCAGCAAAGTGAAAGCAAACGAAAGCAAACAACCAACTAACCTAAAGAAAGTAGGAAAGTGGAGTATTTATAGGAAACCTATACTACTCAAAAATGACTATGTACAAAGATATTTACAAAGCATTATGTTCAGGCAGGGCGAGCTGACATTAACGTTCATTGGATTTCGTAATGCATGCATGAGCAAACAGGCAATCATTATCATTCTTAACCATGCAAACTTGTCTTTATATTTTGAAAAAGGAAATTCAATGTTGCAGCACTCAAGTTCAATCACGTCATCATGAAAAATCAGCAATTAAGGAGGCTTGTCAAACCCATGGTTAATCCATAAATAGGTTTGTTTTCCCTCATTCCCATAATTAGAATAATAAGTGCAATTATGATAAATAATAGGGGCAAGGAAGGATAAAACCTAGATGTCATCACACATAGGTGGCAGCGTTGGACAGTCGAGAGCAAGCACAACATCATTGATCATTGTATTGGCAGCCTCAAGCGGGTGCGGTGGACGGTGCAACACTTCAGAAATTAAGCTAGCATAAGGCTAGGAGGACGGGGTAGCAAACAACTCTTCCAATCCACCAATGGGACCTACAACCCCAGTTGGCAGTTCTTCAAAAAGAAATACTTCTCCACATTGATCATCTACAAACTTGAGATCCACTTGGTTACTGTCCCCAAGGGGCAGCATGTTGTCTCATCTCCTTCCCCAAGGGCTGTCCTTATTTATGTGGTGTTCAACATCGTGGGACAATGACATGCACGAATCTATCTTATTGTAGCCATCTGAATACGAAGGAGGATCAACAACGATCATGGCGAAAGGACTCCAAGTTGCATCTTGTAGTTGGTCAAGTGCTTCATCTTTGTTAGCAACTATCTCAGCACCCTCGCCTTTGTCTTCTTCTTTTTGATGTTCATGCATCTCATCATGACATTCACTCGTTTCCTCATACTCACTATCGCTGTAAATGGAGAAGGAGCTCCTCTCCCAATCTGGAAACTCTAGTGCATCACCATTCGGGGGCTTAAGGAGTATGAGGAGTATGTATTCGTCATTATCGTCTTCTGGGAAGTGCTCTTCCTTGACATGAGCATACCTCCATAGTGTAGCTCCTAATGGAAAGAAGTCATCAATTGATGGCACCTCATCAAGGGGACCAAAGTCTACTGCACAATTTCCCTCTGAAGACTCGCCAAAAAGTCCATTGTCCATTGTACACAACTACTCTTCAAGAGGAAGAATTTCTTGGTGACTGGTGGACAACATTCCCACTTGATCTACTTCATCACTTGAAAGTTTGAGACTGTATTGTTGTCCTTCTTCTATTGCTGTCCCAACATCCTCTTGAGGTCTGCCTTCAGCTAAGCCATCACTTGATTCAGACTTTTGGTCTTCTTCCTCGATATGGGCAGCAAGTAGAGGAGGTCGGGCACTTGGCTTCATCACTTGTTCTTTGACTTTCTTAATGGCTTCTTGGCACAATTCGCATGTGAGCTCTGAGTGTGATGAATCATGAAGCCTGCACCAATTTGGCAATAGTAGCACCTCCAAATCCACTTGGTATTTCAGCTCCGACTAATCCTTTGCTAATCTGGAGATGAGTTGGTCATATCTTTCTGCTACTGGGTCCTCATCATCACTTGAAAAAGAAGCATGATGGTGGACAACCATGGTGAGTGGTTGTTCCCACTCCAAACTTGCATTTTCAGATTCTCGATCGCTGTCATTCGTGAAGGGGAGGCTTTCTAATCTAATTTCACTTATACCTTCGTCATCATTTTCACATGCTCCAAGGTTGTCAACCTTTTCTTCTTCCTATTTTTTAGCATCTTCGTTGGCCGTCCCAACATGCATTGTTGCAGACTTCATTGGTTCATCGTCACCTACCAATTGCTCTTCTTCTGAAGTGGAGGACTGCCTTCGATTGGTGGAGGGAAGACCTTCTAAATTAATTTGAATCATATTTTCACCAAGGCACCTTGCTGTCTCAAGACTTTCAGTTCCTCCCTCTTGGTTTTCATTTTCTATGTCTACTGTCCCAACACCAACTTGTGTCGAGTTTCTTGGTTCATGTTTATTTTGCTATCCACCAGATGTTGACAACTCTTCCCCCTCATGGGATGACTTCTCCTCATTGGAAGTTGGCTGCTCCAACTTGTTCGAACAACCCTTAGCTTGAGCAATGATGTTGTCACATGATGGACACATAAATTTTGAATGTGGTGCATTATAAAATCTACACCAACTTTCCATTAGTACTTCCTCCAATCTTGGTCCATCCATGCTGCTCAAATGTTCTTGGATCAACTCCTTAAATGCATTGGCTGCCATGGTTTTCAATTCTTCCTGTGGGTCTTCGGGGGCCAAGGGTAGATAGATTTCCCAGAAGGGGATTTCTCCTTGCAAGACCTTTTCAATTCTGTTCAAAAAAGTCAGACAACCCAACTTGTTGTGCTTGCGAGTGCAATGGACCTGACATCTATCCACCAATGCAAACTACTGCAATGGCTTCTTCAGTCTCTTATTCAAATTTGAATGTAGCTGGGTGATGTCAATTTGTGCATTCTGCTCCATTTTGACTCAGCTTGTACTTGCCTTCAAATTTTTTTTACTTTTAGCATTAAAAGAGATCTCCCTATCTCATATTTCTTCTTGAAAGTGCTTTTTTTGATTTCCAACTTTCAACTTTGTAGCCTCAACATGTTAGCCCTCCTTCTAGCGCCAGTTCTATTGATGGTGTTTTTGTGCACTTCTCAACACAGGCAAGGCGTAGATGCACTACCTCTCTTGAAAGACAATCTTCCACAATCAAATTGCAGAACACTATCCCAAGGTCTCTCGGATGTCAGGTCATGAAAGTACTTAGATACCTCAGTAGTTTGATGTGATTTGCTAGAATCACAAGGTGGTCTTATGCAGGAATTACAAAACATGAAGTTGGATCTTAAAATGGAGTTCTTAAGATGGAAGAGTTCTTATGCATTAGCTGTAGGTTCAGACAGCAGTCTAGAACTCCATTTTATCATTAGATTTGGCTTTACAATGTGCAATGAACCTTAGCATAGGTCAGTCATTAAAAAAGGAAAAAGGGGGGGGGGGGCAAGGGAGAGAGAGTTCCTAAATCTGAAACTATAAATGAACAGTGACCATGGAGGCTGCTACAGTAGACAAACTCCCTAAATTGGGTTTTGCTTGGCCAAGAGAAACCTATAGTTGTACAAAACTAGTGCAATCTTCTAAGGACTGTAGATTTTCAAATTGCACATGCACATTATGAGCATGCAATCGAACTAAGTTGTAGCAATAAAGGAAGGAGGCTCAAACTAGCTTTTGCAAAGTGATTCATCATCAATGAACCACAAAAATCATGAGCTGGAAATTCATCCAATACTAAAACATCAAACACCATCACCACTCCCATTCAAGAAACTAACACTAAAACCAACATGGAAGGTGAACCATGCATACATAAAGAGAAAACTCGAAAGGAACACCCATAAATCATGCAATGCTGCTTTCTATTGCTGCAGAATGTCTTTACATCAATTCTCCCACAACTAAAAATGAGGGGCAAGCCCCTATTTATAGTTTTCCAAAAGTCAAATGAATGGCCAAGATCAATTCTTATTGTGTGGCCAAGATTCATTACAAAATAGGGTTTCACCTACCCCCAATATATCACAATTTAAAATTACATCTTTGTCTTCTTCCCTATCTTGTCCTCTAGTGATGGCACTGTAGTACTTTTGTCTTTTAGCCAATTGTTGTTTTACTGTAGCTACCTTTCAAGGAATTCTTCATCTTTGATGGAGCTGTCCTCCTGTCTCTTTAAGCTAGTGCTGATTTATCAGTCTTTTGCATCCTGCAGGGTTATCATCACATGCTGCTTGGCATTCCTCTATGGTGGGGACTTCCATCTCTTGGAAAGTTGGGATGTGGAAGGTCTTCGTAATCCCTTCAGCCGACATGTCGACGAGGACGTTGCCCTCTGTATCAATGATTGCTCTTGTGTAGGGGTGATAGGCCTCTTGACAAGCCATGACAAGCTCAGGAGCCACAAGGGATGGAGGGAATCCTGCAGCCTTTGCGATTTTGCTCTGTCTTATCAATCTTGCATTCTTCGTCGTTAGATTGATTCTGACCCTTTGTGTGAATTCATCAATGTCGACATGGCCTATGTTTGTGTCAGTGATTTCCTTCCAATCTGTGGTAACTTTTGAGTGTAAAGGCTTGCCTTGAAATTGGTATTTCATTTGGTCCTTATCTTCTTTTCCTCAAGGAGTTTCCCTATCTTCTTCCCTTTGTCCTTCTCGACAGCGGCCCCAAAGGTCCTGCACCTGATTCCATATATTCTGCATGCAAAAGTGTAGTCAGCGTAGCCGATCATAAAAGCATTCATGTTAGCCAAGATTCTAAAGATGACATCCATTTCAAATGATCTATTAAGCATAATATGACTTTATCTCCTAATGTTATTTGATTCTTGATTGAGGGTAGTGAGACAGTCTGGGCCCAGAGGGCCGAACTTCCATGGGCATAAATGCTGTTTAGAAGGAAAAATTGGGCAGAGAGCCCCCAGAGACTCTCCTCAGTCAAATTTTAGTATTTTAAGATGTTCACCATGAGGGGGGCTGAAATCAAGCACATGGGTCGAAGTTGGATTTCAAATTTGGACTCATTTGGATCGGTCTAGGAGAACTCGAAGGTCTCAGGCTAGGGAGCCGTTTGGAACAACAAATTGAGGACGAAATTCTGAAGATGAAACTATGGGGTCTGGGGTCCGGTAGGTCAAAAGGCGGTCAACAACTTTATTATTGGGTTCAAGAGGTTCGGGCGCCATGGTGCACTTTGGTGTTTGGGGCAACAAACGTCGGGTGGAAACCTGAAGATTCAGGCCCGATAGGGGAGAACGCCGTCGCTTCGTTTTAGTTTCAATTAGCATGAGAATCCATCTCGGGGAAAGGTCTTAGTGACAGTCATGTGTTTTGCCGATTAAAGCACTTTGGCATAAGATCTGTGTCTTCGGTGAGAATTCTCACTGATATCTAAATGTTATGCCGAAGATGATGGATCTCAACCTATTGCAAAGGGAGTCCTCGGCATAGGATAATTAGTCGGTGAGAGGTTTCATGGACCGAGCAATGTTATAGCGACAAAGGAGGCCTTCGGCGTAAGATCTTGGGTTGGGAAAGGGTCTTAGCAAAGACGAAAAGTCTTGCTGACAGTCGGGAGCAAGACCAGACCCGGCAGTTGGGCCCGTCATTTGATTTCGTCCTAGTCTGACAGTGGTCAGAAAGGCAGAGCCTGGAGCTCGGAGGGGCGGGTGAAGTTTTCCCCTTGGGATGACAGTCAAGGAAAGGATCCTGGATGACCCCATTGAATTAGTTAAGTTATGCATTCCGCATCTGGGTCCATATCGGCATAGGTTTCAATTTGTTTCGGCGATGGTGGGGGTCCCTATCGGTATAGGTGGGATGCTTTCGGTAAAGGGTTATGGCGACACTCATATGTTATACCGACAGACTTCATTGGGCTTTCTTCAATCGGCCTTCGGTATAGGTTTCATCTCTTGGCGTATGGTTTCAACGATGCGAGCATGTCTCGCCGACTCCGCATTAAGTTCTCCTTTTCGGCGTGACTTCATTCCAGTTACATCGAAAATGCAATGAATGACCCTTTTTGTTGGCGTAGGTCCTACTTTCTCTTGGCGAACAGTGGTGCTGCGGTGACCCTCATTGTAACTTAGCAACTTCTACATAGCGTCTCGCCGATGGTTCAGAGTTATAGCGACATGCTAAGGTATATGGGGCTCGGTCGGGGAGAGAGATAAAATGTCTGGGCGACTGTGAATTCAATAACCGCATGTGTATTTCCATCAGCCAAGCTTAAGGGATTCTCCTGGTGAAGATAGAAGTTTGGATGGTTCGGTGAGACTTTGTAAGATCGGTATAAGTCTTAGTGAGATGTCTGGGGTCTCACCGAATGGAATGATAAAGTTTTCTTGTCGGCGTGACAACAAGGTTGTTATAGCAACACATGGATGAGCGGGTCCCCTCGGTGAGACATTGTGAAATCGGCATAGGGTCTCTTCGGCATTCGAAAGTTATTCAGAACGAGGATGTCGATGAGACAACCCTAAGCGGGGAAACGTCCTGCGATCGGGGCAAGCTATGCTAATAGAGGGAACCTTCGGTGAAAGATTCCTAAATCGGGGAGAGGTCCTAGCGACCTCGCCAAGTCTTGCCGATAGGCAATGATGGCCTTTGGGGTAAGATTTGCTTTCTCCTGGTGAACGAAGGGCTAACCCAGGGTGGCTTTTAGCAAAGCAAGAACATTCTATATAAGGCTTCCCCGACTCACTATGTTTCGCCGACAACACGATGAGGTTCTTGTTAGTGAGAAAGCCAAATTGTCTTGGTGAAGAGAGAGCAAAACCCAAGTGCTCAGTGTAGGGTTCCTAAGTTTGTGAGAGGTCTCACCGAATGGAATGAGTCTGGCTGACTCGCTGGAGAACAAGGGGATCGGGGTGTCGGTGAAAGGCTGTGCCGAAAGGCCGAGTTATGCTGACAAAGGGGCAAAGGGTGTTTTCCATTTCTGATTTCACGCCAAGTCCCCGACGGCAAAGGGAGGATTCGAGCCCTAGAGCCAAGAGGGCGCAGGAAGGAGGACATTAGAAGATTCAAATTGGTAAATTCATTGGTGGCAAAGAGGAGGTCAGGGCCCAAATGGCGGGAAGATGTGAGAGGTTCGTCGTGAGACAAGGCGAAACACTCTCGGAACCCTGGGAGCAGAACTCTGGGGTCCCGGGCCCGAGAGGCTTGGATGGCCATTAAGATTTAGCGATTTGTATTAAACGACCATCGAAGGTTCGGGTCCCGAGGGCCAGGAGGATGCAAGCCAAATGCCGTTGGGAATGGCGGGAGCGAAAAGGAAACCCGGGGTGGGAAACTCGGACGGCCGGGCCCGAGGGGGGCCGGGGCCGTTGGCAAGGGCAATCTGCCAGAGAGACTCCGCGAGGCACCAAAACATGACAAAATTGAAAAGGGGAAGGCACAGTCAACTCATGGCAGGATTTTGAAGTGACATTGACCATTCGAGACACCAAAAAGTAGGGCACGCAAAATGAGGTGGCGACAAAAAGTGACCCGACAAGGTGAAAGAAAAGAGGGTCCCCGTTCGAAATGGGGTGGGTGTGAAAAACATGCACAACAATAACTTTAACTATTTTCCAATTAGATAGCAAATATTTGAATCAATAAACAAAAAAACTATCTCCTTGTACATGTATAAAATGTATAATCTATACAATTGAATAATCATATAAAATGTGGTAAATACAAGACATGAAATGTATAATCTATAAAATTGGAACAAGATATTTAAAAAGTGACATTGAACAAACATATATAATGTATATCAAGATGTTTATTACAACTATATAATATGATGAAACATATATGCGCATGTAGATATAATTAAAACTTATCAACTTTTAGGTGAAGACCAAAAATTGACATTTACATAGTCTCAATAAAATAATTTTTCAGTTCAACAATCACTTCGTAGATCGACTTGATGAGAACCTGCAAAAATAATTAATGTAAGTAACTACAATTTTTATGATTCATTTAAGAAAAAAATTCATGTGAGAAAAGAATAGTATATAGTAAATTCCATACAAATTCAAAAGATGTTTGCCATAGGATGGATTAAAGGGACCTAAGAGGATATATAGCTTAAGGGGGGTCTTAAGAGAATGGCTTAAGGGGATATAAGAGGATGGTTTAAGAGGATGAATCTCATGAACCCTAGGATATGGCTTAACAGGTCCTAAGAAGATGGCTTAAGGGGAATTATGAGAGTCATTTAAGAGGATGGCTTAAGGGGATGTAAGAGGGTGGATTAAGGGGAGTTGATAAAATGACTCAAAGGGATGTAAGAGAGTGGATTAAGGGGATGTAAGAGGGTGGATTAAGGGGAGTTGATAAAATGACTCAAAGGGATGTAAGAGAGTGGATTAAGGAGATGTAAGAGGGTGGATTAAGGGGAGTTGATAGAATGGATTAGCATGCAAAGTGCATAGTATATATCAAAATATATCATAATTATTAGAGTCCTTTAAGGGGGTGGCTTAAGGGAAGTAAGAGAGTGGATTAAGGGGAGTTGATAAAGTGACTCCAAGGGATGTAATAGAGTGGATTAAGGGGATGTAAGAGGGAGGATTAAGGGGAGTTGATAGAATGGATTAAAGGGATGTAAGATAGTGGATTAAGGGGATGAATGTTATGAACCTAACAATATGGATATTAATAGGCCCTAAGAGGATGGCTTAAGGGGAATTATGAGAGTGACTTAAGGAATGCAAGATTATGGATTACATGAATGTAAGAGGCTATGACTTAAGGGTGCTTTAAGAGGATGGATTAAGGGGATGAAAGAGGGTGGATTAAGGGGAGTTGATAGAATGACTTGAAGGGATGCAAGAGGGTGGACTAAGGGGAGTTGAGATAATGAATTTATACTATCAATTAAATGTATCTAGAACTATATATAGTTACCTATCTCTATATTTGAATTCCATTGTAATATATGTGCATCTCCTCTCTTGTTTGTAAAGCATCTAATTTTGGGAGACCTGAAACAAAAAATGATATAAAAATTTAATTAGGAAATGATTAAATACAAATATATATATCAATTAACTATATAAACAACTAGATATACTTACCAATATTTATTTACTCTGTTGTACCATCTGCATCCTCTCTCTTTTTTAATGCATCTATGATTGTCTCGTGATCATCCATTGAAAGTGTCCATAAAACTTTATTAGTAGGCCTCCCTTGATATCTAACTAGTTTTATATTGGTTGCCAAAATCAAATGTGAATAATGTATAATCTTCTTGTGTCTTTCATAATCTTCAAATGCAGGCAAGCCATTCTTTCTCATCAAATATTTTCGAAGCCAGGTGCCAACAACAACCACTGAACCAGTTGGATACTCAAAGTTGTCATCATCCACTCTAGGATGTGCCAACTTATGTTTTCTCTCAACACATCTAGCCAACCAGTAATCTGTCTCCTCTTCATTCCCCTCAGGTGCAAAAATAGCATACACATGTCCTGCAAAAATAAATACAAAATTCAATAAAAAGTGACTTATATTTAATTCACATATAAACATCCATACATACAAAATTCAACTCAATAAATAATGTACCTTCTTGTACAAGATCCGAAACATGATCATAATCATTTGATGCAAACACTTGATTATCTTCAATTATCGTTCCATGTTGAACATTTGTCGATGTAGGCATTAAGGCTCTTTGTTGCCATTGTTCAACCCATTCCATATTTTCACATGCCTCCCAATCACCTACAATACAAAATTGATAAAAACATGCCAACTCCTTGTCCATATTGTCCATGTGTTTGCATTTGAACTCTTAAAAGAATGCCATTTTGTAGATCCATTAATTGTTTCACAATCTTGTCAAGAAAAAATATCATTTTCTTCAACTAACCAAAAGAAGTGTCGAATTATTGAGCTCTCACTTGTTCTTGTAGATAATTTGGTATTGCACCAATCTGCAATTGCACATGCATCTCTAAATTTCACAGCATCCTCAAATTTTAGTTGCTCTCTAGCAAGAGCTCTTTTCACACATGCACCTGCTCCATCGTGTTCTCCCTTACCATGACCAGCTTCAAAAAGACTCCATATGTGTTGGATATTATTTTCCTTATGAACTCTACATAACCAATAAAAAATTCTAGCATTTTTGAATTGATCCGTGCAATTATCTGACCATATGAGATGTTCTAGCATTTGAATTCCTCTCTTTTAAATTTTTATAAAATATATCAAAACAATATTGTACAAACTTAGATGAATGTAATCGATTATCACTTACATAAAAATGGTACTCTCTCAAAATTTTCCTATTATCTTCTGTACTATCTTCTACATGTCTATAAACAATGTGAACAAATATAGCTACTTGCATTGAATTATAATACTATGATTGAATTTCTTCTTGTGGAGCAAGAGTATAATTTTCAGCAAAATCAACAACTGACAATATACTTCCAATTGGGAATGTGTTTTTACATAAACGAAATTGATTATCAAGCCAATGAGCATTATGAGAGTGTTGAACATATTTAGGTACAAACTTATCTTTAAATTCATTAATAAAAGCATGCACACTAACTTTTTCCACAATTAGCTCAACACATTTTCCAAGTTTTTCCATCTTTTAAAGAATACTCAACATTTTTAAATTTTTTTACATCCACTAATTGTTGTCCAAATTCATCTAAACTACTTTCATGCATACATCTCCTAATAATGAAAAGTTACCACATCTATCGCATTCTCCAGAAATGCACGCTTTAAAAAAAATGAGTTTCCATTTAAAGAGGGATCACAAAAAAAACCTGCTATAAAATCTTTGATTCTTTCAGGTGGCATATTAATGCCACAAATGTCCTGCATAATTTGGTTAGCATGCAAAGTGCATCGTATATATCGAAATATATCATAATAATAACGAAATTGTACATGATTCTTACAAAAACAAGAGATTCATTGCTTATTAATTCTAACATACCAAGGTTTACACTTTTCAAATGATCTTTGACTTATGTTAATATTCAATGGTAAGATTGAAGCATCTAATTTTTTTTTATATAATTCAATTTGAGTCATATCTAAGAGATGCTTTGGATGAGGCTCACGAATTTTGGAACCCACCCTTAATTTTAAGACATCTCTAATGTTAGGTGATACTCTTGTATTATCATGCCAAAATTTATGGATTAAATTTTTAATTTCATTAGTTAATTTCATGTCTGATCTTGGGAGTCTACCAATAAAACTCCAACATTGATTAATAGGATCCTTTTCAATACTTTCTCTTCTTTTAGCAGCTCTTATCAAAGTTCTAGGATTTACTTTTACACATTTACTAATCTTACTTAACATTCTTTTATTTGAAGTTGTTTTATCAACTAGAGCAGTTGTTATTGCACGACGAGCCACATTCTTATCTTTCGATCGACTTTTCTTACCAATAACATCAATAGCATTAGCAACACTAGATATGACTTGTTCTACTAAATCATCTTTCTTTTTTGATTTTACAAAAACACCTAATTTTTTCATCACTTTTCTCATTTTCAACATTCTCATCAATTGCACCATGAGTTGACATTGGAATCCTAATTTCTTTCTATAAAAAAATATTTTATATATTTTATTTCCATAATTTCTAATTTGTCTCGAAGAAACTTTACCATGAAGGTTATCTAGCACATCTGTTTCAATTGTAAAAAAAACATTTTCACCTTCATCCATAGGAGTTTCATTTTCATTCACACAAGGGGTTTCATTTTCATTTTCAAATGTAAAAGGGATTTCATTATCATTTTCATTAATATGAGGGATTTCATTCTCATTTACATTCTCATAAGATATAATTTCATCATTTTCTTTTTCTGCATTGTTTCAACCCTAATATTATTGATCTCATCAATGGTGTATCCTAGCTTCATCTAAACAAGCAATATCAATATTATGAGAAATTGGGTTTGAACACATACCTGGATAGATTGTTTGAATAGGTGCATTTTCCATATCATTGGGAGGTGGATTTGAAGACACACCCGAAGTTGTTTGCATATCATTCAAAGTTGAAGTTGAAGGCACAGTTGGGTTTGTCTCCGTAATTGCATTTTCTTCTATATTCACCATCTCCACATTTGCATCATCTACATTCATTTCATCATTCATGGCTTCCTCTTCAACATTCTTGGAACTAGATGTCTCCAAATCTTTCATTTGATGATTCCTTTCTCTCATTTCCCTTTATCTTTTTGCCTCCTTATCTTTATTTGCTTGAACTTCATTAGGTGTCATTAACTTTCTACATCTTTTTTTTTGTCTTTGCTTATCACCCATGGTTACCAAACCCTCTCTAATGACAAAAACAATAACTCAAAAAAATTATTTCCAAATTTCCACCTCCTTCAAATATTCAAATTAAACTAAGTACTATGAAGATCATTTTTTCTATAAACTCTGAAGTACAAAAACATCATGAGTACATCCAAAAATTCACTTTTTCCAAATCTTCTTGTAAAAAGTTCTTGCACTTGACTCCACTTCAGAAACTTCAACCTGCACTTTGTCTCTTCCAACGATTTGAATAGAATATGCCTTGTACAAGACAAATTTGCAATAAAAAATACATAAAATGACACTTTCAGACCGTATTGTAGAAAATGAATGTTGCAGGAAAATCGTGTTTTACCAGAATTTTCAAAATTAGCGAATAACGGATATATTATAAACATGTACGCATTCTAAAATGCGTACGCGTTATTTTAAACAACGCATACATGTTTAATAACGCGTACGCATTCCATTTTCCCAATGGGTCAATAGGAAACACGTATGCAGTACAAAACGCGTACATGTTTCTATAATGTGTATGCGTTATTTAAAATTTGAATTTCCACACCACTTCTAGGCTTGGTTTTAGGCTTGGAAAAGGTTTGACAATCCGAGCCTTAGCCTTTGACTTGCAATTAAAAAATAAGGCAGATTGAAGAAGAATGTCCAACTTTGACAACATAGTTGATGGATTTTTTTTCTGAATGAATCTATAAAATTAAAACCCATTAGAGAAAACAATGTCTAATTTCTAAATATATAAATTTTATTAAGATTGGATTATGTTTTCTATTTTTTGATTAATTTCTAAGCAAACTAGTCCTTAAACTTGAAATATCAGGTTTTTTTTTGGTTTTTTAATAAAATTTTATTGATTAAGTTTCTTGTAAAAAAAATTATATGGCATCAAACTTCAGACAATTCTCTACAAAATGAAAAAAAAAAAAGAGTCAAAAAATGTTTTTTTTAGGTCCAATTATGTTGTCCGTACATGTTGATTTTAAAAAACATCAAATAAGGCCAATAAAAAATTAATAAAAAAAAAATTCAACCAAAAATTACAAAAAAAAATCCACATCAAACTTCATGTTGTTAGCTCTCCTTTCCCAAAAGGAATTAGTAAAATAATTTTATTTGGTTCAAAAAGTGTTGTCCGTACACCTGCTTGGTATGGTAAAAAAAGGGACTTTTAAAAAGTGGTTTTTATAGATCCCTATCAAAACTTAATTTCTATAATCTGGGTATTTTAATAATTTACATATTTGGAAACTTGATTCAAAATTATAGATTTAATATTACTGAAATTTTTTTAAATTCATTGTGTAAGTGCCTCAAATTTTTAGTCCAAATGTGACAAATTCTAAAAAATAGCAAAAACATTTCCACTTTTTGAGCTTTTTGTGTACCCAACTTCTTGCATCAGCCCATATAGTTTCCCATAGAGGGATTGAAGTAGATCCTTCTAAAGTGAAAGCAATATTAGACATGCCTTCACCAAAAGGAATTAGTGAGCTAAGGACATTGCAAGGCAGATTGCAGTCTATTCGACACTTCATCGCACAACTAGTAGACAAGTGCCAATCATTTCAATATCTCTTGCACAAAGGCATCCCCTTTGTATGGATAGATAAATTTAAAGTGGCCTTCCAACAAATAAAAGACTATCTATTATCACTACCTATCCTAATGCCACCTATTGAAGGAAAACCTTTGATCCTATATATTTTGTGCAAGAAATTCATCACTGGGGACATTGCTTGCACAAAATGATCATGATGAGAAGGAAAGGGAAATATACTACATCAGTCACACATTGGTTGGATACAAACTCAACTACACACCTATCGAATGTGCTTGTCTTGCAGTTGTATTCGTCGCCTAGAAGTTAAGACATCACATGTTGAATCATAAGACACATCTAGTGGCAAAGATTGATCCCTTGAAGTATCTCCTAAGTCGAGCAACATTGAAAGGTCGGTTGGAAAAATGGGTTATGATATTGAGTGAGTATGACATACAATATGTGGAATGAAAGGCCATAAAGGACAAGTAATATCAGATCAACTCACAGATGCACCTGTACAAGGGGATCATCCACTAGTAGAAGACTTCCCTGATGAGTCTATATTCATACAAAGCCTATATCACCTTGGAAATTATACTTTGACGAGTCTCATACTAGTCATACACCATCATTAGTGACACCTTATACCATCGTAGCTTTAAAAATACCCTTCTTTGATGTCTCAACATTGACAAAGCATAAACAACCTTACATGAGGTACATGAGGGTATATTATGATCTCATTCGAGTGGCCCAACCTTAGATAAGAAGATCACGAGACTTGGGTATTATTGGCCAACAATGGAAAAATATGTGCTTGATTTTGTAAGGACATGTCACCATTGTGAAATACATAGTGATTTGATTCATGCACCAGCACAGGAACTTCAACCCATTACGTCTCCTTGGCCCTTTGCACAATGGGGACTAATCCTCATGGGAAAAATCCATCCAACCTCTTCCAATGGCCATAAATTCATCATCATTGCCGTTGAGTATTTCACCGAGTGGATTGAAGCTATTCCCCTTACTTACATAACTAGCAAGTAGATAAATCCAAATTCATCCTCAACTAAATCATCTGTCAGTATGGTGTTCCACAGTCCATCATCATAGAAAATGGTCATCCCTTCAAAAATAAGATATTCATGAGCTTTGTGAATGCTTCCAAATACAACACCATTTCTCCATCCCTTACTACCCACAAGGAAACGGTCAAGCTGAGGCATCCAATAAGACAATTATCAAAATTCTTAAGAAGACAGTCAATGATGCTGGCTATGACTAGCATTTACAACTTAACCCTGCTGTATGGGCCTACTGCACTAGTATCCGCACACCTACAAGAGCCACCCCATTTTACTTGGTCTTTGGAGCTAAAGCTATCCTGCCCATTGAGGTCAAAATACCATCTTTAAGAGTCTCTCTGAAGGGCTTGGTTGATGATGAAAAGTACCAATAGTCACGACTGCATAAGCTAAAAATGTTAGAAGAACAAAGACAAAATACCTTGAATCATTTATAGGCATATCAAAATCACCTTTGTTGCAGTTATAATAAGAGTCATGGTCTATAAGTTTTACATTGGTGACCTGGTCCTAATGCAAAATCCTAAGAATCAATTTAATAAAGAGAAACCCAACAAGTTCAAGCCCAATTGGTTGGGGCCTTATATCATCACTACCTCATTTAGTTCTAGAGCTTACCAACTAGCTACTCCAGACATGAAGTAGGTAATGGAGCCTATCAATAGTTTGCATCTCCAAAAATTCTATACATAACATCAAAGACTTGGGCTGAAAATTAGAAAAATACAAAAAAATTGAAAAATATAAAAAAAAAATCATCACCCTGATGAAAACTTGGCAAACAAGCATCCTGGTGACACCAAAAAAATAAAAAAAATGACAAAAATAGTAAAGAGAAATAATTCGTCCAATAGTGAGAACCTAGTAAATAGGCGCTTTGGATAAGTACCATGGTGAAAACCTGGCAAATAGGTGCCATGTGTAGTCAGCCTTTGCTTCACCATCTACTTTAACTCCATCTATCTTTGTCCATAATAAACAATTCAATCATTCAACACCATCATGACACTTGTCATAAGTCTTTCCAGTTCTTTCCTTGGTTGACAATGGTTGACATCATGTCTCACATATTGTCTACCTTTCATCCCATGCATGTCTTTATCTATTCCCTTCAACCTGGCTAGTCCTTGACTTGCTTGGGGGAAACCCCTTTATCATGTGACTATAGTGGATATCACACATGGTGCCATAAATCATAAAATGTCCTAAAAAAGACAAAACAAAATCATAAAATGTCCTTAAAAAAAGACAAAAAGAATAAAAAATGTCTTGAAAAAAGACAAAGTCTTGAAAAAAGACAAAAAAATTGAACAATGTCCTAAAGAAATACAATTTTTTTTTTTTTCAAAAACACAAAAACATCCAAATAACAGAGTCAAAATCCCAAAAAAAATAGTCATAGCTTGTCAAGTCAGCCATCTTAGTTAGTCTTTGTCATTGTCGAACTACGTTGTCTCTGCGCATTTGCTATGTAGGCAAGGCTCATCTTTGGGCCCTTGAGACATTAGGTCAATTCTTTTATGTTTGTCAAAATAAAATCATGACTCAATCTTTGGTCATGAAGACAAAGTCATTGGTCGTGCTGAACTATGAGGTCTCTGAGTGTATGACATAGGAAAGGCCATCAATTGATGAGCCCTCGAGGCTGCACTAGGTCAGTCCATTAGGGTTCATGACACTGCACTAACACAGATGCCAAATATCTTCAAGTCAAAAAAATTATTCTAAAACAAACAACTATTAAAACAAACTTTGGCAATCATTTAATCAACATTTCAATCAATTATGTCATCTAGTCAACTCCAGTCAAACTCAGTCAAAACAAGTCAAATTGTCAACTCTTGGTTATTCTTTGGATGTGTCCTTCTAAAGAACAACCCATGCCATTTATTTATGCCTTAGGATGTGTCCTTCCTAGGCACCGTCACTGTCATATGGCATTTTGAGGGATTCTTGCGACATTTGAGGATCAATCCTCTTGACATTGACATCATTTAGGATGTGTCCTTCCTGAAATTGGCATTACCTCGCATTCGTCATCTAGAATTCATCAAACTTGGCATCTCGACATCAAAAAACTTGACATTCAAACACACTTGGAAAATAATTTGTGAACACTATCTTGTCATTTTGTCCTTTGATTTTTTCATCATGCTACTAGTTTCTCGAGGATGTCCTGACAACCGGATTTAGAGGAATAACGACGTATCATGATGATTGTCTTGTCTTGTATTTTTTGAAATTTCATGTTGCTAGTTCGTCGAGGATGTCTTGGCATCAGGATTTAAAGGAGCAAAATCGTTTCATGGCTTGTCTTTCTTGTTTGTGGTTGGTTGTGACAAAAAGATTGGGGAAACTGTGCTTTTAGTCTGAGTCATGATCATCCTTGTCTACGATTGCTTGTTCCATGTGATGGTACGACCTTTCACGCCATTGATCTATGCCGTATCTTGGTGTTGGCCATTACAATAATCCGCCCAATTATTATTAGAGCAAAAACTATTAGTTCTTTGGCAATATATTGAAGGATTCTTTCTCTGCACTAACATTCATCTCCTTCTATCTTGTCATTTCTCTTCTTCCATCTCCTGACGATATGTTGTGACATACAAAAATATAATTTCATACGTGATCACAAAGACATTGCATTAGTTCATTACACATTTACATACATACATTCACCTAAAGTGCATTAAAAATTTGCATACTTCATTCATATCTCTAATGCATACACATTTAGCATCATAACATAAAGCATCACATGTCGTGTTATCCATACATATATAGTCATACATCAATGCATCCATCATAATAAAAATGGCATTCATTAGAACCAAAAAATTATGTATACATATCGATGTCATCATCATCATCATAAAATAACCATCATACATAACACAATATCATCATGGCATCTCATCATAAATAACCATCATAAATGCATACATCACATAACATATAAAATGCATCATTATAGGAATAATCATCATAAATGCGTAAATAACATCACATAAACATAATAACATCATAATCCATCAACAAAATAACATATAACATATAGTCCACACCAAAACTGCATCATATATATATAATCTCAAAAATCATGTCACAAAATAAAGTCTCGAGGTATCCCAAAAATAGAGCTCGCAGGCTTGATGGCCAATAGATCAAAATGTATCAAACATAATGCCAAGATAACAATAGAAAATTCCCTAGGTTGTGATCTCCTCATCCCATCGAGGAGAAGAATGTGGTGACTGATGACCTATGGTAGGAACTGGTGGTATTTGAGAAGACATGGCAGGCTATGTCTGTGAGGCAGATGGATCCGTAATAGGTGGCTGGTTGTACTGGGACCTATGTCCTAATGCTGATGATCTATGGCTATGGCTAGATTTTTGGCCTGAGGAGTGCCTATGAATGTGATGGGACTTATGCCTTGAAGGCTTCCTTGATGATGTGGACCCACCCACACTACTCTGACTACGGCTACTGTGGCTCCTACTACTACTGCCTAAACCATTTCCTATCCCCAATTGAGACCAAGAAAAACCAAGATCTCGCTGATCTGCTGGCACTACTATCTCATATAACATTCGATATTGTCCTCAGCTTGCATTGACCCTGGCCAACTCCCTCAATATCTCCCCAACTGGCCCTGTGCACAACTGAGCAAAATTTGAGCACCAGCTCTACGCCTCTTGCTGTCTAATAATGCACTAATCCCACTCTACCTGTGTCACCTCTAACTATGCCTGTAGGGTCCTGATCTGTGCGGTGGCCTCATCCAAATGACTCTACATGTCTACCAACCTCTGGTCAACTATAGCATCTCGGGGAAAAGGTGGCCTGCTAGCTATGTCCTCCTCTCCATCCACCATCCGAGCTCTTAGCTGTCTCTTAGCCTTATCCATGTCATCATCCCCACCAATATCTAGCTCCTCGTCATCACCTCCAATCTCCTCCTCACCACCAATTGTCTCATTCCCTCTGTTGACATCCAATTCCTCCTTCCCTATATGCATGCACCTCCTCTTCCCTTGGGAACTCTCCCTCTAGCCTAACCTCTGCCTTTGGCTGCTAGGCCTCCTGCCTAATCTTTGCCTTGACCCTACCCTCCTCCTGTCTAAACTCTCCCTCCTCTCTCTCCTCCTCCTCTGCCAATGGCTAATGGAACTCTCTCAACACGCTGTTGTACCCTCCTTCCCTACCTCCCACTATCTCCTCCTCTCCTCCTCCCTCCATCCCCACCATCCCCTCCATCGCCTCCATCACCTCCTCCTCCCCCATCTCCTCCACCCCTCCCCTTGTCTCCTTTGCCTCCATCTCTCCCTCTCCCCCTGCCACCATCTCTACCTCCTCATCCTCCTTGGCACACATGTGGTATCACTGATCGCCGATCAATTGGTGTTGGACCATCCAAATCTGTCAAAGGATGTGGCCTATGTGTTTGCCACCATGTATCAAACTCTGTAGTGGTCCTAGGATCTATCGGTCCTCCACTCCAAGCCCACTACTATGCAACTAATCCATCAATCTACTACTCTACTAATGGAACTGATATAGTCAGTCCCCACATGGTCTCTCAGGATGATATGGCATACTCTGCAGTTCCCACAGGCACATCCTTTTGCTCCCTGAACTGATGTAATACCCGATGGGGTAGGTACATCTCGATAATCAACTATGACTGAACAATGCCACCAATTAGATATCTAAACTATCTATAGAATGCAAGATGATCATCCTCTCTTGCCCACTGTGCACAATCTCTATAGGGCCTCTAGAAAAATGCCATCAAAGTGTCAATCCGATGATGCCAAAATATTGTGTACCCAACTCGAGTTTGCTGTAATGCGCTCACATACAAGTAAAAATAAGGCATCCCCTCAACAAGTTGTGGTCTCTAGACTAGTGGTTGAAAGATGGGAATATGCTTCCAATCCTAGATCATCAAAAATGTCATGTCATAGCTAATACTGTGAGCCTCCCTGTAGGCCACCTCATAGGATTGATGATATAACATACCAAGTAAACATGGCCCCCACGCAAATATAGTCCTGCCTTTCCTCATGCGAACAAGCACTTCTCCCCATCTGATAGGAAACCCATGTCCATGGCGATTTGGAATGAGTACACTGACAATCAGAGTGCATAACATAGCGTCCCATCAAGGATAGTGCTCAACCATAAACTCCCATCAAATTTCATACCCATCGATGCCTACCCCTGTGCCATCATCAGACTCATAAAACTTTGTCAAGATTTGGAGTCCCCAGTGTGGATCATAAACCACTCGCTCCCCTTTGATCAAAATCAGCAGAATCTTGTAAACATCCTCCAGAGTGATAGTAGCCTCTCCCATTGGTAAGTGGAATGAGCAAGTCTCTGAGTGCCACCTCTCCGCCAATGCTATTAGAAGACCCCTATTTTCCCAGAAAATGGGCATATAGGTCACATCTAGTATAATCCCAATTGCATTAATCACCTCCGCTCCCTATCCTATAGTTGATTTCTGAATGCATATGTCGAAGGCCTGAACTCATGCATGTAAATAGGTGGCAATCATTTGTACACATGTAGAAATGCATGTTAGCACATCATTGAATATCATTATTACCATCTATCTAATCAAAAGTGTCTAAGAAACTAAGCCTAAAATGAGTCAACCCTAGTCAAAGTCAATTGTGTCATTTGACACTTCATTTACGTCGTGACATAGCACATGCATTATTTCATTTGGTATTTGTGTCTTGCCATGTCGATTGCATCATTTGGCTTTGCACATGCATCATGCTAAATCACTTGTGTCGCATCCTCCATCACTTGCGTGACGATTGTAAAATAAATGCGTCACACAGTCCCACAATTGTGTTGCAACATCTAACACTTGCGTCGTGATTTGGCAATTGTGTCTCACCGATGTGTGAATACGTCATTGCAAACCTAAACTACCCTCATCCCTTTCGTTTGTGTCACGACGCATCAAATACGCACAATGCAAACACAATTGTGTCGTACGTGAACATATATGCATCACGACGCATTTGTTGACCTAACTTTAAACCCTAAAAAATGCACGTAAAATGAGAAAATCATGAGGTGGGTATGAGGTACTTATTGGTGGCTCTACACCCTTTGGCCGTCGGAATGTCCGAACTCGGTAGTCATGATGCTCGGTCACTGGAATCACCATATTTGCATAGTATCTTCTCTCTCTAAGCTCTCCAATCTCAGAAGGTAAATGTGAATGAATTGACTTTTAGCCCAAATTAAACCTATTTATAGGGTAAAAGTGGGATTTTATTGATGGATTTATTACTAGAGGATCATTTGACCAACTTTGACCACCCTTTTGATTGCCTTAAGGGTGATCCCACAATTGTGGTTTACAATTTTTGGCCAAACTAGAAACTAGAATTATTATTTTTTTAAAACTAAATCTTCACATTTAGGCACCTATAGTGGCTAAACCGTGAGGAATTTGAAGATGATGCAAAATAGAGTATCTTCACATTTTGTTTGTAGATTATAAAAATATTTTTTTCAAAACTTTTGGAATTAGATTGCACTTCTTTTTCCATCTCCCATGAAAACTAGTTTTTTCAGAAAACAACAAAAAGTGATGCACACTGTATAACACATAACTTTTTTTCTATGAAGGACACAATTCTAATTATTTTGAATTTAGATTTGTAACTTCAATATCTAGTGTTTCCACTTGGTTAGATAGGTTTTTATTGAATATTTTTTCTTTAATCAAGTTTTGAAGTCAAACCAACTATAATTCAGACATAACATGACCATATAATGTGTAACTTTTTTGTATATATCAAAATTCATTTTTTTTTTGTTGGATCAAGGACTTCAATATCTGGTGCACTCATATTTTTCAATTTTTTTTTAATAATCTGAGCACTATTTTTCCTCATGTGCAAAACAGAGACCTTCATTTTCGATGAAAAACCTATGTTTAATAAAACTAAAAAAATAAATACATAATAAAACTAAAACATATTAAAATTATATTCGTTGGATAGCTCATTCTGAGAACTACCTACTTCCAATTGGGTTTGTGAAGACTCCTCCATTTTCATCCTCAACCCGAGCTTCGAAGTGTAAAAATTTAGGTTTTTTTTGTGTTTCGGGGGGAGAATGAGGAATAAGGGGGGTTCGAGCGAACCCCTAGGGGTTCGTTCAAACTAGGGTTCATTCGAACAACCCCCTTCAATATGAATTTTGTTTTGTTTTTTGGGTGGGAAATGTGGGTCCAGTAATTAATGGGTTCACTCGAACCCTAGTTTGGTCGAACCCCTTTTTGGTTTGGTCGAACTTGTAGGTTCATTCGAACCCCTAAAACCAATTTTTTCCATGGGGTCTTTTTTCTCAATTTTCCAAGTTCATCAAATTGTAAACCACTATTGTGGCCTCACCCTTAAACACGTCCAAATTGAAAATTGATTGCGCCATTGTTTTTTTTTTTAACATCAAATTGACTTATCGGGACACTTTCCAAATTTTTCTGACGTCGGGGAAAAATTTGAAAATTTTCCTGAGGGGGCATGCATACTCCATACCTTTGCTGGGGCATGCTTTTGACTAAATTTTATTTGTCACAATGAGACAAGCTGCATTATGACAAAGAGGGGCAAAATGTAGACACATAAAATTGACCTAGGCCTGCGAACTTTATTTTTCTCCATAATTCTTCTTAACATAATTAAAATATTTAATTATGTCCTATAGTCCAATTTCATGTCTTTTATTCTTCTTAACTATTTAAATAAATAAATTATATTTATTTTATTTATATGCGTTGCTAATTTTCTAATGTCTCTCTATAATTAGATAAATTCTTAATATTATTTAATTATTACTTGACCACTATGTCTTCTTGATTATTTAAATAAATAAATTTTATTTATTTATTCAAATACTTCATTAATATCTTATGTCATCTTATAATTAAATAAATTCTTTCATTTATTTAAAATTATTATCCACCTTGGCTTTTTCTAATTTAAAAAAAATATATATTTAAAATTGTCCACTTTCTAATTTTCTCTCCAAGTAAATAATTTAAAATAATTATTTACTATCACATGGCCCCTCTTTTTGAATTAAATTAATTTTTAATTCAAAATGTCAACTTTCCTCCATAAATCAAATAATTTCTAATATTATTTTGTTTTCCATCTTTTTCTTTTTCTGTATCATTCTTATCTCCTTGTCACATGCATTTTTGTCCATTGATTTGGTTTTTCTAAAATCAAATCTTAGCCCTTCATTTCAAATTTTAACCTAATGTTGCCCTAACCCTAATTGTGGGTTGTCACATTCAATCTCAACCATTGATCTTAGGGCATCTCTAAACTTTCAATCTTGGCCATCCATCCAAAATTGACTTTTCTATAAAATGGTAATTTTGGCCTCATCTTGGCATCTCTTGACTTCATGCTCTTGGCTTCTTGACTTCATAGGCTATTTTCTGCATACTTTATGCTTGCTTCATAGTTACATACTTGCATTGTGTAGCTTTTTGAATAATCCTTCAACATTTGCTTAGTCATATGTTGCTCATCATAAATCTGAAGGCAAACATCTACTTGCAACAAATAGAGAAGGTGCAATGAAGGTTATTCATGGAGATTGAAGACATTTGGTGAGATCTTTCTTTGTTTTCAATGCTTTTACTCCTTTGTTCTTCATTTTTGTGCTTTGGGTTATTCTATTTATGCTATATAATGCTAACTTGGTAATTTTCTCTAAGTTACAAAAATAATAGTACAAACCTTGTTCTTAACCTTCCATAAATACTTATTAGTTGAATAAAAACACTATTGGTCCCTATCTTAAAAAAAAATCTTAGAAAAATTATATTTAAATTATTGTTAATACATAAATAAATTTGATCAATAATGGAAACATAACACCTAATCTTATTATTATAATGAACAAAAAATATAGATGCAATATGCACTCTCTTCTCTATTACAATAATGTTTGTATTATATTCAAATGATTCTACAACAACAACAATTCATACCAACATCAATGGAAAATTAGATCATTACAATACGATTAGAACTTGTGTCCAATGAATTTCAAATTGAACTCTATAGGAGATTATCCTTTGAAACCATTAGGGTTTTCATCATAAGATTCCCACTCTTGAAAAGAAGTGCTCAAAATGATTTTTGATAGGATTTTGGTTAAGTGTAGATTATGCCCCATAAATAGACATGTTCACTCTATTATTTTCACAACAAGAACGGTTTGGGCATAATGTAAATCTCCAAATCCAAATTTAAACAATGATTTTGGGTGGAAAATGCATTTCTTTTGAAAGTTATAGTGCCAAAACAAACCATTAAAATTATAATATTACATGTGTTGGGGTGTTATGGAGAGAATGTAAACAAAGGTAGGAATATTGGGGATTAGGGGTTAGAGATACCACAAGACTCATAACATAGGTCAAGGTGCTGGGAGGAAAGCAACATGTGTGTTGATAAATACATGTCTAAAATTACGACAAACATAAAGGAAGAGTGGGGGAAGGATGGAAGACATGAAAAGATGCAAAATTTTGAAAGTCTGATGGGGACCAAGGAAAAATTAGACTTAGAGAGGCAAGCATTCCTAATTGAGGAACTCTAAAAATCTAATGACTGGAAAACACTTAGAATATTGAGCATGCCTTCAAATCTAGAGACTTTGGTGACCTTCTATAGACATTAGGGGAGAGAAGATGAAGAAAATTGAGAACCTTACACTTACATATTTATATTCATATTTAGTTATGGAACCAAAAAAAACCATTAATGAAAATAAAAAATATGTTGGAGTGAACTGTGGAGAGAACAAGAAAAAATATAGGAATATCAAGGATTAGGGGTTAGAGATACCACAAGACTCATACCATAGGTTAAGGTGTTGGGGGTTGAAAAATAAGCATGTTGGTAAATACATGAACTTGAAAGTTTGAAAAATAAAAAGGAAGAGCATGAATAGGATGGAAGGCATGATAGGATGAAGAATTCTATAATTTGATTAGGAACAAAGAAAGGTTGGATTTTGACAGGAAAAAATGCCTAGATGAGAAACTCTAAAGCTCTAAGAACTAATAAACACTTGGAAGATTGTACATTCCTTCAAACTTAGAGACTTTGGGGACCTTATAAAAACATTGGGGGAAAGAAGAGAAAGAACATGCACAAAAAATAGGACTAGGGTAGATACAAAAAATAAGAAATGGACAATTTGGTCCATAACCTAGATTATTAAAAAACTAGGACATGACACTTTGATTGGTTCAAAAGGGCTTATGACCATAGGTACACCTTCCAAGGATGTTATGATGTAAATTAACTATTTAGAAGGAGGTAATTTTTTAATTAATGTAAGGTTAATGTACATTTGGATTTGCAAGATAATTGCGGTGCTTTGTTGGGTAGTATACAAATTGTTCCCTTTATAGAGTTGCATCCTTTACTACCTTTGGGGAAGGAGGTACTTTCGGAGGAGAAATTTAAACTAGGTAAGTGCATTAATTTATAAGTTTCATTATTTTTGGCCAATTTAGTACCCTGCGCATGTGATGGATTTCAAAATCATGGAGCAAGCATTTTCATAATATTATAAAAATATTTCCCTAGCTTGATGTTATTTGGTATTATTGTCTAGGATGGAATAAGATTAATCATTTATTTTAGCTAGTAATTTTTTCCCCTAAGATTGAGGTTACTTGGTACTATTGTTGAGAATGAAATAAGATTAATCTTTTATTTTAACTTTAAAGTGCCTTGCCACTAGGAAACTCATGTTCTAATGAGTAAGCCTTGGTTTCCAAAATTCAATACCATGAAAGAATAATTTTTTATTTACCATTTTGGGTGTGTTACTCAAATTTTCCTTTGTTTTATTGGGTAGATTCTCATTTCTAAGGAATAGATAATAAGCTCAATATATTTTAATCTATATATCCTTAATGTAATGTCCCCTTTTTCTGAACATCTAGTAGGGCTATCTAGCCTATTTTATTCCCATAGGCTATGATCATGCATTATAAAGGAATAAAAATTAAATTAATTATTTATAAAGTTGTTCCAAATAAATTAAATCATAAGGATAACTTTACTTTTAATTAATTTAATTAAAGTGATTTAAATAAAAATAATAAAATTTTAAATTCACTTTATTAAATAAATCATTCTTCTAGAAGCTTTGAGGAGATTACATTAGATTCTTCTAGAAGACTTAGCCAAGCCTTTAAAAAGGGAGGAGAGAAAGTCATTTCATCATCTTGGTTTTGGTATTTTCTATTAAAGAATTTTGGAGAGCCTGTGTTTGCAGGTTCAATGTGCCCTAGGACAAAAACCCTTGGGTAGATCAGTTGTTTGGATGAAAACCTATTCAACCTATTGGGTAGATTCATTCTAGGATTCATACTTGTACTTATTTGATTAATTTATGGAAGATTGGAGCTTGAAAGAATAAATTATTGTAGCTTGATAATTTTACAAATTTTTCAAGTCTTCAGAGAAGACAAATTTCTAAATTTATAAGAGGATCAAAGCCATAGACACCTTGGTCTAAATTTTATATAAATTGGGCAAAAGTTTTTGAGGGATATAATTCATATTGTTGGGCTTGATTTTGGTGGCTACATGGTTTTTGTTGTAGCTTATATTAATATTTTCTACCATATGGGGTGATTATAGAAGAAGCATAGTTGGGAAATTTATGGTGTTATAACTAGAAAAGTGACTATTCATATTACTAGGTATGAATGGAAGCCCTGATCTGAGCAATCTAATGCTCATTTCTTCATAATCATGGATCTTGTGAAAAGTTGGACATTGGCATAACAATAAAAGAACAAATAAAAGGTTGATCACACAAGTCGCTAAATCATTTCGAGATGCATGGGACACCTTACAATGGTGTGAGGAGCAATTTCTGTATATTTTGGGTTTTCAATTCATTTGTTGGTATCTTTGCGTAAAGGTTTGAATAAAATGATAAATATATGCTACCCCTATTAAACATTGATAATGTACAAAAAATTATTATACAAATTTGAATCAAGTTTATCTCTATTTTGGTGTCAGAAGTGAGCTTTGATTTGTAGGAGTCTATTAGTAGGAATTGAAGGTCAAAAATATTTCCTTTTGGATTTGTAATTTTTGAACATTAATGTATAATTTGGACAATAGTATAGATCTCTGTTAATAACTTCTACTAGGGTTTAGTTATGTGTTTCTTTACTTTATGTATATGTTATGAATTTTACTTGCATTGAACCCTACAAAATATAAAACACACAACATACAAAGGAAAAAATAGAAGGGGTTTTTGCACTTAATCAATATGCTTGCACACTCCATTTCTTTTAGAATTCAAGTTGAGATAGATATTGCTAAAAATTTACTAGTTGAGATGTGGTTTTAGGTAAGGGAGTAGATTTAGAAACAAGTCCTAGATTAAGAGAATCTTCCCTTTTATTGCAGGATATGTTATCAAGTGGGAATCTTGTGATTTTTTGTGTAGTAGATAAAATTTTGAAATTGAAATGAACAAATTGGTGGTAGGGAGATTTTTATTCTCATTTATCAATCAAAATTATAATGATCCAAAAAAAAGGTAAATTAGGGTTGTGAATGTGTCTTTGGATGTTCAAGTCTTTTATTTTCTAGTTCATCCTATTGCTTCCCCATCCCATTTGGATCTCCATTCATAATAATGCCTCCAAGAGTCATGTGGAGGTAGGTATACAACAAGAAATTGTAAAAGACAAAGGGATTTCTAGAATAGAGGCTATTGTAAAAAAAATAGTCCTTTTTTTAGCTTCAAAAAGAGAAATTAGGTGTTGAAAATGGTAACTAGAGAAAAATCCCTATTCAATATAGAATTTAACATGCTGGATGGAAAGATGTTTTCTTAGTGGAAAAATAAGATGTAGGTGGTCACATTCTAGAGTCCTTTATAGATTCTATTAATGAGTCCCTCTCTTCTCCATTTGCATCTTGAGTAGGAGAGGGGGAGAAGGAAGAGGAAGCTAAAGATTGGAAAATTGTTCATAATAATATAAAATCATAGAAAGTTTCAAGTATTGGGAAATATGGTGATATGACTCTTTGGTCTCATAGTAAAAAGGATGAATTTATATGCATGAACTATGTTTACTTTTTTTTATCATTGATGCACTTGTGTGGGTGCTTCAATGTTTTTAGTTCGGAAAAGACCCCTTGAATAGAACCCTTATAATTTCAACTAAAAACTAGTCTCACTATCAATTAATAAAAAAAATAAAATTTTGTTTTGAAAACTAACCAAAAATAATAGAAAATCTATTTTTTAATTTGAAAAATACTTGTCTAAGAAAAAATAATATTTTGTTCAATATAATTGACAAAATATATTGATTTTTTTATTTATTTGTGACCTAATAATACTAAAAATTGGGAACATACTATTTATGAACTTTAAAGTTTCAATGTATATAAAAAATAGAATTTTCTAAATTCCAACTCAACATTTTGAGAGCAATATTCAAGGCGAGCACTAGAAACTCAATTTTTGTTTAAGTAAAGTCACAACAAAGGGTGAAATGTAATGACATGATTTTGTTAAAGAAAGCCCTTTAACTTAAATTTCATAATAGTTTATATGTCATTTGTTAATATTTAATTTAATAAACATAATATTAATGGTCATTTATTAAAAAATTAATATTACTCCTCCATTGGGTGCTGTCACAATAATGGTTTACAATTTTTGGGAGATTCTGATTTTTGCTGAAATCACATATTTTTAGAAAATATAATGATTTAAGCATTAAAAAATTTCGATTAAAGAATTCCAATTGAATATGGTTTGATCAAACTACCTTAGATCAAACTCCCAAGTGTTGAAAAAATTAAAAATACATTAAAAATAGAAACAAAAATATATTAAAATTATTATGTTTGAACTATTTTATAATTTTTTACATGTTGTATTATTACTATAGGAAGATAAAATAACTCTTCAAGTATTAAATAATTTATTTTTGTTTTTGAGAAAAAACTAATGAAAAATAAAATAATTTTTTTTAAAAATATGTAGTCTATTTTCTTCTTATTTATCTACTTTCACATTTATGTGTTCATCTATTTAATAGTTAAGATAATTATTAAAAATGATATTTATATAAAAAAAATTGAAATAAAAGTCTAATCAAAATTGAGGGATTTACATAAATATTTGAAAATGAAAATTATGAATATTAAGTTTAATAGGTTTCAGGATGATGCAAGTGTGAGGGTGTCAATTCACTTAAAATTTCAATTGTTTTAATATCAAACAATCTCCCAAACAAAAACACATTGTCTCTTCATTTATCAACATTCAACAAGGTCTGCCCTAGTAGCATTCATGACCTGGTTGAAGGGATTTTTCACCCAAACTTTCAAAATGGCTTGCCAATTAAATGACTGATTAAGAAACATTTTAAGATATTACACAACATATCTCAACTTCAACAATGACTCCTTTGGACCAAATAGGAGAACCAATACACCAACCTTTCTCTAGGCTTCTCAATTAGCCCATTTTTACAAAGGAAGTCCCTCTTAAACACTTGCTCTATGTAAAAACTCTTCAAAAACTCTTAAGATATGTGTTAAAACATAAGATTCCACAATTTTTTTGCTGATTCAAGGCTTCTACATGATTGATCCATGAAACCCTCCTTTCACACTCCAAAACACAAGGGCTTAATGAAAAACACACCTACGAGGCTCACCCAACCAAACTAATGCCTCAAATGGATCATAAGTAGTCTACACATACCTAAATAACCCTTACATGGGAAACACAATCAACATTTCATCATAACCTTCACTTGGTAATTCATTTTCACAAGCAAATTGCTCTGCCCAGTCCTAGGGCATCACTTCCAGGACACCAAAACATTTGACTATGGCTCCTAACCTATTTGAACATCTATCCTAACATAATATGTGCCATTCCTCCAAGTAACAAGTCACAAAAATAGGAAGAATGGCCTCTACATTAAATAAATTTCAAAACCAGACCTTATTGGCCTATTATAGGTAGTCACAAAAACTTGAGGAGATCTTCCTTTAAAATTAAGTAAAAACTCTCAAAGTGAAAACAAATGCAAGTTATAACATGCCACTATCGTCTCCAACCAATTTTAGAGTAAATATTTCCTGTACGGGTCCATACAGAGTAAGGAAAGATTAGAAAACAAAGGAAATATTCTAAAAATGTTGGTATTTTATTGGCATTCTTTTACAAAGATCATCAACAACCAATGTTTGAGCCTTGAAGAGGCTTTTAGATACATTTCCAACTCAAAACTGTCCCCTCAACCGACTCAAACTACTTTCCCAATTCATATTCTTAATAAGTTGTAATTTGACAAATTTATGCCTTTTAACAATTTTAACAATCTTGTTTTGGAAACTTTACATGTTTGACACCTAATACTCTATACCACCCCAAATACATATTAAATGGTCTTGTAAGACCTTATTTTTAGATAAATATCCTCAAAAAAATTCATCCTAACCCACTGATCACCTAGAACAACATCAAATGATCATGTTTTGATAAGGTGTAGGTGCTCCTGCACCATACACCCCCACATGAAAAGACTCACGCCTCATGAGTTGTAGATTATACCAACTCTTCCAAGCCTCATACACTATCCATTGCTTTGCAAATACCTTCCACTGTTCCATACATTGTGCTTCAAATTGTCCTGCATTTTGAACTGTGTTTGCAATTAAAAATGACTGTGTTTTTGTGTTTAGAGGTGATGTCTTCCCTCTCTCCATTCTTTGTCCAAAACTTTCTTTCTTTCTATGTCCCGCACTTGCAAATTTTTTTTTTTTAGTAGTCTCTTGTATTGTCTTCTTCTTTGTGTCAACTTCATCCTTGCATCTGTCCTTAACTTCTTATACTTTCCTCACTGTCCCCCTAACTTGCCTTGTCACTGTTTCATTAGGCTTTCCACTTTATATACCTGCAGTGCTTGCTTGTCTCTTAACATTGCTCTTAGCTATAGGACACTATATGGTCCCCACCATCACACTTTCATGAAAATTCACTGTCAACCCTTTCCTTGTAGCTTCATCAACCTTCAAACCTGTATTCACCTTCAAAATTACTGTCAAAACATCATCAAACCTTGAACTACCTACAACTCTTATCTTTTTATCTTCATTTTCAATCCCTATAAACTCTCTCTTTCTACACATGATGACCTTTGCCTTACCTTTTTCATCCTCAATCAAAGGAGTTAAAACAAATATTCTTCCATCCTTCATGATTGTATAAGTGTTCTCTTTGCCATCATACAAATATTTCCTATCATATTGCTAGGGTCTGCCTAGGAGTAGGTGACATCAATCCATAGGTAGGATATCACAAAACACACTATTAGTATATCCTCCAATCTAGAAATCTACCACTGCCTTCTCATTAACCAACAAAGATTGGCCATCATTTACCCATGACACTTTATAAGGACATTCATGAGGTACCTTTTGCAAATTCAACTTATGGACCATCTCAGTAGACACCATATTCTCCATTGAACCATAATCAATCACAATTATACATACCTTATTCTTACACTTACATTGAGTTCTGAAGAGGATCTTGCTTTATAAAGGTTCCACTATCTTCCTTACCATCAACATCTCCCGTGTTTTAGGAGTATCTCTTAAACTTGTTGAACTTGTGCTCTCACATTCCTCTTCTTGTATAATTTGTGCCCTCCTATCCATCCTCTTTTCACCACTAGATGAACTTCCAATCCTTTTAGGACACTTCCATGAAGGATGAAAAAATTCATTACAAGTGTAGCATCTCCCTACAAAATCATTAGAACTTCTACCAGCACTAAACCTTCCTCCACCTCTAAACCACCTCTAGAATCGACACTTTTCTCTTTACCTTTATTTACTCCTTGTTCTTCCAATGGATGCTTTGGTGTAGAAAGTACTCCTCTTCCTCTTGCACTAGTACCACCTCTTCCACTCATTGATTTATCTTGTCTCCTTTTAAGCTTCTCCTCCACCCTAATTGCTAATTGAAAGAATTCTTCAATAGATTTTGGGTTAGCAACAACAAGCTCATCTTGAATATTAAACCTCAAACCACCTAGATACCTAGCCACCTTTTCAGCCTCATCCTCATCCCTTCTAGATCTTATGCTTAATTTGTAAAATTCATCAGTGTAGGCTTTAACATCTAGTTCATTTTATTTCAATCCTTGCAACTTTTTATACAACTGAACCTCATAGTCTTTTGGAAGTTCAACTTACCTTTCAATTTCTGCACCATCTTGTCCCATGAAGTGATCCTTGATTTGCCTTGTTTTCTCCTCTCTGCTTGCTCATAATCCTACCATAGAAGAGCATGTCCTTTTAGCTTTTTTTTTCCACCTTCACCATCTGTTCTTCCAAAATATCTTCACTCTCGAAGTAATTATCCATAGCAGCAATCCAATCAAGTAATTCCTCTTCATTTAAATTACCACCATAAACAAGAAGATCAAATTTTACCTTTATTGTTTCTCCTTTCACTTCTTTGAACATCTTCACCATTCTTTGATCTTCAGGGTCTAGTTCTTCTTCAACATCTTCATAGTCTTCTTCATCTTCTTTTGTTTCACTTTCTTCATTCACTTCTCTCCTTTTCCTTGTCTCCAAGGTAGCAAGCCTTGCCAACATTGCATTGTGAGATTCCAGAAGCTTAGCATGCTTCTCCTTTAGATCTTGCAACCCTCTTGCAACACCAAAACCTTTAGGAGGCATCTTCACCAATCAACCTTCTTCAAGCCTAAAAAAGCCAAAAAAATCACCAACAAGGGATCCTATGCTTGAAGCTCTGGTACCACTTTGATGCAAGTGTGAGGGTTTCAATTCACTTAAAATGTCAATTGTTTTAATATCAAACAATCCCCCAAATAAAAACACATTGTCTCTTCATTTATCAACATTCAACAAGGTTTTCCCTAGTAGCATTCATGACCCGGTTTAAGGGATTTTTCACCCAAACTTTCAAAATGACTTTCCAATTAAATGATTGATTAAGAAACACTTTAAGGGCTTACATAACGTATCTCAACTTCAACGTGACTCCTTTGGACCAAATAGGAGAACCAATACACCAACCCTGCTTTAGGCTTCTCAATTAGCCCATTTTTACAGAGGAAGTCCCTCTTAAACACCTACTCTCTGCAAGAACTCCTTAAACAGTCTTAAGATATGTGTCAAAACATAAGATTCCACAATTTGTTTGCTGATTCAAGGCTTCTACACGACTAATCCATGAAACCCTCCTTTCACACTCCAAAACACAAGGGTTTAATGAAAAACACACCTATGGGGCTCACCCAACCAAAATAATGCCTCAAACAGATCATAAGTAGTCTGCACATACGTAAATAACCCTTACATGGGGAGCACTATTAGCATTTCATCATAGCCTTCACTTGGTAATTCATTTTCACAAGCAAATTGCTCTACCCAGCCCTAGGGCATCACTTCCAGGCCATCAAAACATTTTACTATGGATCCTAACCTATTTGACATCTATCCTAACATAATATGTGCCATTCCTCTAAGTAACAAGTCGCAACAGTAGGAGGAATGGCCTTTACATTAAATAAATTTCAAAACTAGACCTTACTGGCCTGTTACAAGCAGTCACAAAAACTTGAGATCTTCCTTTAAAATTAAGTAAAAACTCTCAAAGTGAACAAAAATGCAAGTTAGAACATGCCACTATCATCTCCAACCAATTTTAGAGTAAATCTTGCTTGTACGAGTCCGTATAGATTAAGGAAATATCAAAAAATAAAGAAAATCTGCTAAAAATGTTGGTATTTTATTGGAATTCTTTCACAAAGATCATCAACAATCGATGTTTGAGCCTTGAAGAGGATTTTAGATACATTTCCAACTCAAAAATTTCCCCTCAACTAACTCAAACTACTTTCCCAATTCATATTCTTAATAAGTTGTAATTTGACAAATTTTCGCCTTTTAATGTAACCCTATTCTTGAAGATGTGTTTTATGTGGGTAAGGATAATTGACATTACATAAGGAGTTTCCTACTTGATAAATCAAAACATAGTGTCCTTTGTCATTTGCAAGAGGAGCACCTCTAGTTGCATACTGCATCTCTATTATAAAGTATATTGTTGTTTCAATCACAACTCATAGAAATCAAATAGATAGAAGTGTAGTAATCCTGCAATTGGGATATTTCTCTGTCACTCTTTGGAGAGTGTAAAATTCATAAGTACAGTCTATAAAATCAAGATAATGATTCCCAATAAGAATAATAAAGGATAGTACAATCTGTAAGTCAAGTTTCTGGAGAGGACAATGCACAAAAATTTAAGAGATTGCACAAAAAAGCCAGAACAAAATAAAGGGGTATGAAGATCATTTACAAACAACAGAGGGAATGTTACGTTATCATTGCAAATATAATGGAAAGATTGTTGCTCAAAATCATTTTTTTCTCGGTATCAATCACAAAACAATAGCATACCATGGTGCATCCATAAAGGTGTATGCAGATTATAGTGGTGTGGGGAAAGCCATGATAAGTTTTTTGCTTATTAAACATAGATAAAAGATAGTGAATATCAAGTATCTAATCATAAAATATGTAAAAGAAATGAAAAGTATTTTCATTCTCAACAGGAAAGACAACCCTTGAATGTACCTATTCTATTAGCAAGATGAAAGGCATAGTACATTTAAATTTTTTGTCTGGTAAAATGTCATATGAAATATAAGGATACTCATTTTAGAGTACATGAGTCACCATTAAATGAAGGATAGTTGTGAGATGGTGGATCTAACTCAAAAAGGACATGGCT
This sequence comes from Sequoia sempervirens, assembly GCA_007258455.2. Lineage (NCBI taxonomy): Eukaryota > Viridiplantae > Streptophyta > Pinopsida > Cupressales > Cupressaceae > Sequoia > Sequoia sempervirens. The sequence goes on along the minus strand of VDFB02000008.1, from coordinate 369,421,396 downwards.
AAGCAGTCTCAGTCCAACACTTCAAATGAACATTCACTATACAGCCTATAATCTTAGACAATATTATTTGAACTATAGAAGACACAAATGAAGATTTTTTGAAGTATTAATCTCAAAGACAGAGCCTAGGGGAATTTGTGATGATCATGATTAACAATCAAGAAGACAACCATGGGGAGGAAAAGCATAATGTTTTCTTTTTAATAGCATTTGATCTTCATCCAAAATATAAATGCATAACCACATGGAGTTTCTCTTAAGTGCTGATGAATGAGAGCTTGGTACAAAATAACAAACGTTTTAAGTTTGTGTATAGTGGGGTGAGTTCAAAGCACTGTCTGTTGAGTGGGTTTTTAACATGATTCTAGAGGCAGAGAAAAGAGGTATTGAAGTAAAGTCAAATTTTCTAGAAGCCCTTGTATCATCATTATCATAGTGAAAGACCTCATAAAAGAAGTTTGAATGAAGAAGCTACAGTAAACCCTCAGCCCAGGAAGGGTTTCCATTGCAAGCATTATCTATAAGGGATATGTCAGAGATTTCCCAGATAGAAAAGATAAAATACATATAACATTTCCATAAATGTTTAAAGAAAACCAAAAAAATGCAAGGGGCTGAGCTATAGTTTTTAGCTATAGGAAAATGAGATTGTTTTATTTAGTGACCCATTTTTGGGGTTTTGCTAAGTTTCAAACTCAAAATACACAAATACAAAGCAATCAAAATGAACAAAATTTCTATCAAGAATAGAGGATACAGGTTTGAGGTAGCCCAGGTGGGTTTTATTTTCTACCTAAGAATCCAAGTAATATTTAAAAATCATAGGAGACCAAACAAAAAATGGAGAACATGAACCTTTGACAATAGACAATAAGATTTTAAAGGAAAATTCCTTTTCAAGGATGATGACAGGTGGAGGAATAGGGTTTTAAAACCCTACAATATTTCTAATATAACTATAGATTTAGAATACCCACGACCATGGAAGTTGTCTCCTATGTTTACACAGAGAATCTCAGAATCTACAGAGGAGAAAGAAATGAAGTCATTTTTCCTATAGTATGCTTTTGTCAGAAAGGCCACGACCTGAAGTTTTTTTTAATCTTTAAATTTTTAAAATACAAAATTTTGAAATGTCTACAGAAAAACCCTCATTGTTTTTCTTGTGAAAATGAATAAAAATGGAGCAATTCTTTCTTTAAAAAAAAAAGCATAAGTACTGAAGGCATTTCAATGGATAGAAACTTACCATTTTTTTTAGTCCTAGGTATTTCTGACAACAGTGTTCCCATAAAGCCTAAATGCTTGAGTTTTCCATGGTGGCCGGAATGAGAAGGAGATCACACAAAGATCAAATAAGAGCAGAAGAGAGCAATTAAAGCCACAACTAGAGGGTTCAAAATGAATTAAAATGGAGTCTTTCATTCATATTTGCCTCAGTAAACAACTTACCAGTGAGTGTCTGGAAGAGAATGACAAAGATCAGACAAGTGACTGAGAGTGAGCTCAGAAATCCACCACAAAGTTTAGCAGAAGGTCGAGCTCCAGGAAACCCTCACTATTGGCGGGCCTAGCTTCTTCGAGAAGCTTCATGTAAAATGGTGCGAATAAGTTTTCTTTCTTTTGTTTTGCTTTAGGGTTGAAACCCTAAGCTTGGTGGCCAATGGCATTTTTTGCCACTATTTTATTAAAGATGAAACATCAACTAATGTGAGCCCGCGACCCTACATATTGGAGTTTGTGCCTTAGTAAAATTTTTGCCTTAGAATATTTTCATGATCTTGTTAATGTAAATGCCACCTCAACATATGAAGTCCACCTCAGCTCAAATTTCCATCTCAGCCATGAACGTGCATGCTTGGAAGGTTTTCTTTGAATTTTCATCTTTTGCATATATATTTATTGTAAAACAAAATGACTTTAAGGTGAAATTATACGCTTAAATTATTTTGTTATTTTAAAAGGAAATGCAAAATGATGGAGATTTTCAGCATTTAGTGAGAATTATGCTTTCAAACAAATGGAGGGTATATAGGGTAGTTTGTTTTCAGTTTGGAGACATGTACCCACATTTGTAGGGGAATTAATGCACTTTGTTGGTGGTTTTGCATGCTTAGGTGTTTGGTATGACCAAAACCATTTTTTCCCACATGTTGGAGGTAGTTTTATGAGGAATCTAATGCCTCATTTTTAGGCTTTTCTAGGGCATCTGACCCAAGGTAGTTGCTTGCTCCTATTTTGGTGCAACTACTTGGGTTGTGTGATATATTCACTCATGTAACTCATTTTGGGAGTTAGTTCTCAATTTGCAGATTTATGGAGATAGTAATTCTATAGCTCTTCATCAGACTTCAACATTTCTTTGTAACTCATTTTGTCATGTAAACAATGAGTACCTTGATGTTAATAGTATTGAGTTATTTTTCCCTCTCATTACTTTCTTGCTTGTGTGCATTTCTTTATGGTGATTGATCGAGTGTTTTTCCTTGTATTTATGTCTCACTAGAAGCACCTTGTTGCAAGAAGATATATGTTTATAGGTTATGAGTTGTGTGAAGAATGCAAGAGTTCTAGTTGTGAAATATTCTTTTCCCTCTAGAATTTTGTGTTAGCATCATCTTATAAAGCATTTATGTAAACAATATGCAGAAATGAGTTGTGCAAACCTCTTTCAATATGCTAAGTGAAAAGTGTAACTAAACTAATTTTGCATGTCTTTTAGTCAGTTTGGTGTATCACCAGAGGATAGAAGTTTTAGTTTCATTTACAAGTTACAATTTTCTCACCTTTTCCTTAGTAAAGAAAAATGATAGTTTAGGTGATATTCAATAAAGATCCAACTTTCTTTGGAGGTCCTTTTCTGCTATAGGTGACACACAATCTTAGAAAAGTTCCCATGTTTCACATGATTAGCTGGGATAGGTTTCAGCTTGGGTGCAAATCATAGTGTTAACAAGTGGTTTATAAGGATCCCCACTAGCTAGTTGAAGATAGGGTCGAGGATTTTATTTCAAGGATGACTTTGGCCTTTGGCTAAGAAAATTGGGCAGATGACCCAAATTGAGAGGGAAGCGGCTACCTCTGCAATTATAAGGGACCTTGGAATAGGAAGTACCCCTGGAACTAAATCATCTCCTATAATGTGTGCTAATATGGTTGGTAGTTTCTAGGATGCATCTATGAGCTCCCATCTTGGGATTCCTATGATTTTTGGAACTGATGCCATCCATTGTCATAATAATGTTTATGGAGCAATTTTTTTTCCACGTAACATAGGCCTTGGTGCAACAAGAGATACTGATTTGGTGAAAAGAGTAGGAGTTACTAGTGCTCTTGAAGTCAGGGCGACTAGTATTTCATTTGTATTTGCACCTTGCATGGTTGTATGTTGTGACCCACAATGGGGAAGGTGCTTTGAATCTTACAGTGAAGATACTAAAGTAGTTCTAAAAATGACAGAGATCATTGAAGGGTTACATGGCTCTCCTCCTTAAGAACATCCTAATGGCTATCCATATGTGGGTGGATGGAGATGGTGGAACTGAGGGAGTTAATGAACACAATACGTTGGCAACTTACAATGATCTTTTCCAAATTCAGATGTGCCCATACCTTTAATCCTTTGCAAAGGGTGTATCAACTATCATGGCTTCTTACTCTAGCTAGAATAGGGTGAAATGCATACAAACCACTATCTTCTAACTAGGATTTTGAAAGATAAGCTCAGATTCAAAAGCAGGGCCGTTTAAGAAACATGTCTATGCTATTCAAGAAAAAACATGAAATACCTGCCCAAACAATATGTGAGAAATCTTGAACTGATAATTGGCTTGATCAATTTTGGTACAGGGATTTATTATTTTAGATTGGGAAGGAATAGATAGCATCACTTCATCACTTGGTTCAAACTACTCATATAGTGTTTCTTCTTAGATCAATGTAGGAATTGACATGGTGATGGTCCCTTTCAACTTTGAAACATTCATTATAACCTTACAAAATTGGTCAATTTTGGTTAGATTTCTTAACAAATTATGATGCAAGCTTGAGACACTTTTCCTAACAAACTTCTAGTTAAGGACCAACATAGATGGCATACAATTACAATATCATTGGCTGCTTAAGAATAGAGTCAATTTTTTCCAAAGCAATATGAAGGATCTTCAATTCGAACTGATATTTTCGGGAAACACCTATATGTTTTATAAGATCTAACTTTTAATGATTATAGTTGTGCACATTAGCATGACATTGAACTAGAATGTTATATGCCATGTAGAAGGAAGCAGGGGTGTGGATTGTTTATGAAAAAATAAATTGGAAACAAAGAACATTTTCCAATTAAAGTTGTTCCAAGTTACATAAAGCTTATTTGGGTGTTCAACTGTTACATAAATTGATAAAACATCTATTATCCAACTATTCATAAAAAAAAAATGGTAATCATATAACTAAGATAATGCAACTGTTGTTTACTTAAGATGTAATATAAGATTAAATGTATAGCGAAAGAAAAAAAAAACTTTGTAAAAACTATTTATTGAGGTGTATTTGACGTGTATACTTCTATTGTATTTACAAATATTTGCAAATATGCATTATGTTGTTTCTTTGGATCAGATAGAAGACTTAAATTAACAATAAGTAGAACTTAGGTATTTCACAATCTAAAGAATAGAATAGAAATATGCTCACTCATCATGCATATTAAAATATGATGATTCTTTACAAATTGTCCCAATAATTTGAAAAACCAAATTGTAAGGTGATTTTTTGTAGCTGGTGATGAATATGATGGCTCATTATGTCTGGCAACTAATTTCTTGAAAGATTAGAATGTGAGGAGAGACCACTTGATGAAGCATAGTGCAGGTGAGGATAAAAGCAAGAAATGAATCTAGGAGACCAACAATGTCATGTCAACCATCATCATCTATCATTGCAAAAAAGCCATTCCAGGATCTGAAAACTAATCCAATAAAGCAATTTGAGCTCCCAATAAGTACCAACAATCATTACTTATAATCATTTTCCCTTAGGAATGGAAAAGTAGCCATTACCATCGGTTATCATACAAACATGCATAAGTGAACTAGCACTCACAAAGACAATATTAACGATATACTTAGTAGCCAAGAATATAGTAAAATAAAACTGTCCAACATAAGGGGGGAAGAACATGGAACCAAGATACACAAGGAAGACACTTGAAACAAAAGTTTCAATCTCCACTACTTTCTAAGTGCATTTTTACTTGACAACAATGAAGCATCTATGGATTAAGTCCATCTATACTGACCGAAAAAATAATCATCCAACACAAGATATAATGTTCCAGCTCTTACACAACTAGTAAAATGAGACAAGCACCAACCTAAAGAAATGTACAAACCTTATGCTCAACTAGAGTAGATCAGAAGTACTTTACAAATCATGATAGAAACAACCACTTTAAGAATAAAAATGCCACTTTAAGAATAAAATGATGCTTTTGTTGCTATTCACATTATCATGGCTTTAGAACAAACAAAAATTGAAGTCAATATAATAATATTATTATTATTTAAAGATTTGACTAAAACTTTCATAGAAAATGAAGTGAAAAATATAATATATTCAATATTTGAGGGCTGCAAGAAAAATCATATGCATACATGAATTACAATCTAAAAGACAGGCTCTAGTTACCAGTGTAAATGGAAACAATCTGAGCTTCAGAAGATTGATTTCTATCTCTTTTCCACACTGGATAGATGTTAGTTTGCCACAGGCGACAAGGCTCCTTACGCCGTACCCCACCACAGATGCAATAGATGGCAAGCTGCAAACTTAATAAAAGCACAAAATATTTGTCCCAAAAACACAAATGTCTAACAATGCATTTGTAGTATAGTATTTTCTAAATGGGAAATATATATTAGTGATTTGTGAGTCTTTAATTTATACTTTTTATTTTCAAATATGTAATCCAACTAATATTATATAATTAACAGTATAAATTGAAATATATTTTTTTATTTTGAACTTTGTAAAATATTTAAAACATTTAAATTAAAAAATATATAGTTTCAAAAAATTATTCTTTAAATTTATAAAAATTAAATATTAAAATTTATTTTATTTTATTTTAAACATTTTAATTCTTCAAAAATCCAAACTTATATTATATAATTATAGCATAAATTGTAATTAAAAATTAAATGTTAAACATTTTAAGTATGCAAACCAAACTTATTTTATGTAGTGTATGCATCAAAAAAAGAAAATTGATGGCATTTATTTTGAAGTTGTGGTAATTATTTATTTATTGAGGGGATTAAACAATGACAAAATTAGTTAATCTGTGCATACAAAAATTATTATGCTTTCTTTTATTTCGCTATATAATCTTTTCTTTAATCAAAATGGAGACAAATAGTTTGTTTTTCTATTATTAGTTAAATATATTTTTTATTATAGTTTTATGAGAAAAAACGCTTAAAAAAAGATTCATGAAAATGTTCCTTACAGACATCATTTATTTTTAGTCTTATTGTACAATCTTTATTGAGAGTGTGGAGTACTGTTTGAAATTAAAATTTGTATAAAATAATTTTGCAAATTAGAAAAGAAAAGATAAAAAATATGCATTTAACTTTAGAAAAAATTCAAATATAATATATAAAAAAAAAATCAAATTTGATTGGTTGGAAAAAGAATTATTAATAACTAGTTAAGAGGGGTTGCCTATAATTTCATTGGCAGAAACTAATAAAAATTTCAAATATCACAACAGACTGATATCTTAATCCAAAGACATCTATTAAGTAAAATATTATTTAAAATTTAATAAAATAAAAATTCTTTCACTAACATAGAAAGCAGGCATAAACTTTTTATGTTAAGAGTGGCCTCCCACCATAAACAACGACTACTATCACCACCATAAACGTCGGCTCTTTTAGCTGAGAGGGAACAAAAGTTAGCGAATGAACCTAAAACTGATGATGCCCCAAGTTTTTAAGCTTCATTTCCTCCATTTTTATTCTTACAATATTAAAACGAACCTTGAATTATGTATGGATTCTACTGTTACCAGCTCATTTTAAAAGTTATTTCTGATTAGAGAAATAGCAATGGCCAGCTAAGTAAAACGTATAAAAAGGAAGAAAGTTTTAACTTTTCCATTTGCCCTGCACTCTGCGCTGATTATAATATTTTTATTTGTTTGTCTTATAAACTTTTGTTTGTTGCTTCTCGAATCAGTTGAATAGGAAATTTAGTGGTTTTGTATGAACCAATCTTATGTTAGATGCTGCTCTAATCAATAATGAACAAAAAAATAGTGGTGTGCATTATTGCCTTCAATTATCTATGATGGATACGTCTCAAACATTGAACAGTAATTTCCCTGTGCTATTCATTCTACACCCATCACTGCAAACAAGATAATTCAGAATTAAAGAAAATCTGTACTTGTATATGGGCACTGGTGCACATTATATACAACGAGTGCACCAAAAGCCTCCCCGACCATTTAATGATGGGATAATTTGCAATTTGATCCTCAGTTCAGTTCAGTTACCCTTTACAACAGATATACACAGTAGAAAATTATCTACAAACAGGTTATAACCATTTTTTAAAGAATTTGTTTGGAAAATCTAGCGTTTATATCATCTAAGATCTGCTTGAGATCTTGGCTCCGATTTTATTTTCTCTTTTCCATATACCTGGAGAAGAACTCTTTGTTCTCCTTTTCCAGTTCATTCCACACTGCAATCAATCAATCAAACAAACAAACTGAGAACCCTAATCAAGTTTCTCTTTGGAAAACAGTGATTTTTGAAGTCAGATCATAAGCAAACAGAATAGATTAATCAGTTTCAGCTCTAATTCAGTTCAATTAAACAAACAGATTAATTATTTACAAAATAAATACATACTTTATAGCAGATCTTACAGGTCAAATTGGCGAAAGGAAGATTTTTAAAAGATAGAAAAGGATCAGTGGGTTCTTGATTTACTGGTGAAGTTCATTAGTTTTTAATGAAATCATAGGGATAAAATCTTCTTCAGTCCAAGATCACACATCATAAGAACAACCTTGGTGGAATGGATACCACTCATTTCTTAACTTACAGTCAAAAGATTTCGACCTAAGACTCAAGTTCTCAAATCCGATCAAATAACGATCTCGTGAATGATATAAAATCCAAAATATAGAACTAAAAATATAGAACTAAGAAGAAGCTGTGTGCGAGGGTTAGATTAAATGGAAAAATAAATATTCGGTAATGAAGGGAGAGGGTAAGGGAAAAATAGTCATTTAATTTCAAATAGCCCAGGCAGTTGCTTTAACTTTTTCTCGATATTTTTGCAGACCCTAAGTATTTGGATCCATGATTGAAATTTATCATTGATCAATTCAATTCAAATAATTTTTATATATTTTTTCCATAAATTTATAAAGGGATCTCAATATTAAGAGGGAAAACAATGAAATGATGACTGCATAAAAGTGAAAGTGTGTGTGCAAAAAAATAAAACAATTGTCATCATATTTATCATTTGGGTCATCATGCGAACTATTTACATTGTACCTGTAACAGTTATGACAGGTTGAATATTAGCGTGCTTAGAAAGTGCCTCAGCACATTCCTGTTGATCCATGTTAAACAACAAACACTTTTCAATCAACAAACACTTTTCAATCAGGTGCTGAACCTGCACAAATACATGACAACCCAAAACAAAATAAATCAACCCAAAAAAAGTTTGATATGCTCACAGCATCTTTATAATCCAAAGTAAATGAAAGTTAAGTGCTTTACCAAATGAATATATGAACTAGATGTTGAGGAGGGATCTGCAGGCACCGCCATTTTAACGTTCCCTGCAAAATCTAAAGCTGCTGCAAATCTAATTTGTCACTTCAATTCAGGCATACAGAAAATAGCTTTAGAGAGGAAATCTGCATGAAAATGACAGTAACCAACCGTCTGCAAGGAAAAACCGGAAGAGTGAAGAGAGGAGTGGGTTGATATGATTTCCAACTCGCCCAGATTCCAGGCCTCACGTGGGAAGCGCATTTTAATTGGTCGCCGCGCGATAAATTCATTAATTTATTTCATTAATCTTATCTTTGGAAAGCAAAGATTCTCCAAGGCGGCTGTGTCACGTGTGTTTGTAGGGTCAGCGCGCATTATGCACTTAGTCTGCCACGTGTATTCCACTGCCCCTACGCAAACCATAACCCCTAATTTGGCCTCATGAAGGTTTTCTTCGAACCGCCGTCCCTGTGTGTGGGCCCCGCACTTAGAAACTCGATCAAGAATTTCCTTCTACGAATAAATAGGCGACACGTTATCATATCAAAGGATTCTCGCTCCCAAGTAGCGTTGGAAGGCGGTACATGCGACAACCAATTCGATGTTGATTTTAGGTTCCATTTTTTGCAGATTTTTTATGACGATTTTTTATTCAAATTTTAGTTGAATTGGATCTTTTACTCTATAATTATTTTAACTAGCAATGGCGCCTTGGTGTGCAATAGGTACGCCAAAGAGGTGTGGAAGGTCAATTAGGAAAAAAAAGTCTTTTTTTTCATACATTTGTGTAGTACAAGAGGTCAATTGGTGGTATAATGATGTTTGTGTAACAAAAGTTTCAATTGAGAAGTGATAGCTTCAAATCAATTATACATCCTCTTACAAGGATCCAAACATTATTGAAACAAAACCTCTGAATGAAGAAGACAATCAAGCTCCATTACCAATAGACTCATGTTATGTTTGCAATAGAGAGATGGGGAGAGATAGGGATAGAAAGAGAGAGAGATAGTGGGGAGGGGGAAGCGAGAGAGAGAGGGGTAAGGAGATAGAGGGAAAAATAGTGAGACATAAAAAACAAAGAGAGATGACCTAAGAAAGAAAGGGATATACAAAAAGGAAAGAGAGAGATAGAGAGATAGAGAGAGACACATATATTGAGAGAGAGATGAAGACAAAGAGATATGGAGAGACTAATAGTTAAAACTACATCTATAAAATATAACAAAATCCCCTTGCATTATGTTGTGATAGATGCATTACCCTATTATAGAGCTCCTATTTTGGCACAATTAAGGAGAAAGTAGTAAAAGGTTTTTAAGATATAAATTTATATGCGTCGATTGCATTTACTTGTAAGTTTCCAAGGACATTTCAACAAATTCATTTTGTGGATATTCTACGATTGTAGAAAGCCATGACAACACATCTTTAGGGAATCCTACCAAACAATTTGCTCCTATAGAATTTGATCACTATGAGCTTAGGCTCCAAGTGTCACCCATTAAATTCAAGTTGACTTGATGTGGATTGTTTGGTTGCTCTCCAAGTAGTGTAGGTTGCATGTTATAAAGCTTCATTACTTCGTACCAAAAAAATAATGGGTGAAGTTATTTCTAGTTGATGCATTGACAAGGACCTCAGTGTAGGCTGATATGTAGGTATGATGGATACCATACATCATTTAATTAATTTTCCCAAAGCATTTTTAGTGGTAAGCTATGTTGCATTGTACAATTTAACTTGATACTGATACAATTTTGTGATGGTAGAAATGTTCCCTTCTTTTGTAATGAGATGAATGTTCATATGTAGTTTTTTGTATGCTAAATTCTACTTCATTGGTGTATAGATACATATGTCCTAGAAGAATTATTATCTATGAGGATTAGAAATTACTTATATAAAATCAACTCTGAGGAAAGCAATGACCATGAAAGTAGATCCAACTTGATCAAGGTTGAAAAGAAGATACCTCTTTAATGTAAATTTTATATTTTATTTTTCTTTGGTATGTCATTAGTAAAATATATGCAACATAGAGAGGTAGAGCATGAATATAAGAGAGAAGAGATATAGAGGGAAATATAGAGTAAAGTAGGAGTTCAATTGGGGCTAGGTTTTAATTAGCATTATGATTACAATTAAGGGCACATGCTTAGTTGTAGTTAGAGTTAGGGATCATTTAGGGTTATAATAAAATTATAATAAAATATAGAGGGAAAGAGAGAAAAGTAGGAGTTTCATTGGGGTTAGGTTTTAATTAGCATTACAATAAAAATTAAGGGTAAGTGCTTAGTCACAGTTAGAGTTAGGGATCATTTAGGGTTATAATAAAATAATAATAATATTAATATCTATGTAAACCCTTTTTGAATTCATCCTCTAATTGAAATGTAATCCTAACTGTAATCATAAACTTGACCCTAACTAGGTATTCAATCCCCTATTTTGGGTCACCATAGGTTTTGGTTCTATGATAAATCTTGGGATTAGGGTTATAATTGTTGTTCAAATATAGTAAGTGCTAGGGTTAGAGTTAAGGTTCATATAGGGTTATGATTAGAGTTCAATTATAGTTAAGATTGTAGTAACTAGAATTGATTATAAACTCCCATAATTATTTAGACACAATTAAACTAAAATAAAATCAACCCTTATGCTAACCCAAACCCTAATTAAATCCCAACCCTAATTGAGCCTTTATTGAATACCATCCCTAATTGAACCAAAATAATAACCATTTTAAAACCCTAACCCTGCCCCTATTTCTAAACCTAACCTAATAATATTTCAGACACCAAAACATAAATTATTAATCAATATACAATTAATTAATTAGGAAAAATAAATTAATCCTGATAATTAAATACCACTCCTAAATCAACCATAATCATAACCCTTTTAAAATAAATTTAAAAATATTTTTTATGACAGGCATATATTATTTTATTTTATCTTTTTTATTTAGATTATTAAATTAAAGTAAAATAGTGAGACAAAAATATACACCATGACAAAGATATATCTCAAATATATTATTAATATTAGTATTTTATTGGGGTTCACCCCGCAGTGTGATGGTAAAGTCATAGGCCTTGTTGATAGGGCATTTCAGGTTTGACTCACACCTACTCCTATCACTTAAAGGATGTTGTTGGCTCTCAATTGGTGGCAGTTCAAGGATGATGTAAAACGTGGTTCATTGACCCAGTCAGTGGTGGTGTTCATGCCACGCTGGCTCGCGACAGGAGCATGGAGCGGTCACCACATGAAGGAGAAGGATACAAAGAAAGGAGTATTGTGGGGTGGAGCCAACTGGAGGGAGGATGGATCAGAGAGATAAGGACAGTCTCATGGAGTGATAAGGTAGCAGAGCAATAAGGGGTGTCAGGAGTGATAAGGTGTTGGAGTGATAGGTTGGAGGTAAGGTGGTCTTGCTTAGCGCATTTGAGAAATAAGGAGCTAGATGGATAAGGAGATCAATTCAAAGTGATAAGGTGGAGGCGCTCGAGCTTGGAGTGATAAGGAGAGTAAAGTGACAAAAAGGAGAGGAGTGATAAGGGGTTGATGAATAGATACTTGCAAAGCATCAAAATCATGGAGGTGTTAATGCCTCAACATATTCTCAGGGATGAGGTCCCCCATTGTGACCCCACTGGTTCATAGCTCCAGTCAAAAGCGATCACTACTATTTCATAGCTCTAGTCAAAAGCATTTACTGACCAAAAAAAAAAATTAGTATTTTATTATTATTCTATAATTCTTTTTTTTTGTTGTTCTAGGTAAATGCTACCATGGAGGTAGGTCCCATTATATTAAAACCAAAAATGAGATTAAATAAGAGAACTAAAAGACTTGGCTTCACATTTTCATCACCTACATCATGCCTTCTGTGAAGGCCAAGAATAACTTTAAGAACCGCCCACCCCCCACCCCTTGATGAAGGTGTAAAATCCTGGTGAATCTTGTATACTTCCCAAAAAAATGTTAATTTTATTGGCAATTTTTTTTTGTTTTTCGGGAAAAGAATCTTAATTGACGAATCTTTTGTAATCACTAGAAATCCATGGAAAATCCTGGTGAATCACAATTTTTTTAAAAGAAATAAAATATTTTCATTGGTGATTAAAACCTTTTTTCAAACCAATAAAATATTTCCATTGGCGAATTAAACATGTTTTCGAACCAACAAGATATTTCTATTGGCAAATTAAAGCTGTGCTCAAACAAATATAATATTTTTGTTGGCAATTCAAAAATGTTTTCAAACCAAAAGAATATTTTCATTGGTGAATTAAACCTATTTTCAAATGAATAAAAAAACCATTCGCGAATTAAACATAATCTCAAACCAATAAAAAATTCATTGGCGAAATAAACTGGGATGCCAATAATAAATCATAATGTGGGTAGTGAAAACATCAAATGCTACATATCATTCTATTCTGGGAAAAATTTTCCACACATCCAAATTCCTTCATAAAGTGTCCAAAATGGGGACAAGTGTCAACATATTCATTATGTCTGAAGCCATATGTCACTACAAATCAATATAATCCATGACCGTTTGATGAATTTTTGATGGAAGGTTGTAGTTACATTTTGGAAGCAAATGTTTGAAGCACTAGACTTGCAAATTCAAACCTTTGAAATAACACTAGAATTGTTAGATTTACAAAAATAAATGGTTGACATTTTATTACTTATTAAATCACTTAAAGTCATGACACCCAAAATAATATTTTATTGTTGACTGGCTACTGGTAGAACTGAAGGTCACTTAAGTTATGACTTAAGCCTTTGGAGTCATCATGGTGACTGGCCCCTCGACCTAGGTGATTACCGATTCCATGGAGTATCAAATTCAGGTGACAAATATTTTCTCACAAAAATCAATGGTTGAGATTGACGATTAATGATCGGGTGGCCCCTATGTGCCCGCATTGCTCAGACGGTGATGTCATTAGTTTTTTGTTGTAATGTAGGGTTGTGACATTTTCCTTGGTGGGATCAAGCTTCAGCTCATGGTTAATGGTCTAAAAGGAATCAACGATCAACTCGCTAAGTTCATCAAAGATCAATGGTTATCTTAATCAGATGGATGATTAAAGTTGTCCTAAGATAAAGTTATGCAATCAGATGGATGATTTGACGACTTTTGGAAAAAAAAGTGACAAAAATCAAAATTACAAGAGATAAGATGATGTTAAAAATGTTTTGATTGCAGGACTAGGCTTGGAACAATGTAGGATTTTATTGGTCAACTGGGTTCACACTCTAGATTTTCTATGGGAAATGGATCTACCTCTATGGGTCATGGATCCACCTCTATAGGTCACGTGATTACCTATTGAGGACTACAATGAATCTACATCTAAAAGACATGGATCTTCCTATGCAGGATTGAGAAGGTGATGTATGGATAACGACAACAGATTTTCCTATCAAAGTTTGACTATACAAAAGGGAAGCATGGATCTGCCCATGAGTAACATGGATTTTCCTATCTAGGATTGAATATACAAAAGGTTATCATAAATCTTCCCTTGAAGGTCATGAGATCACTTGTTTATGATGGAGTAAAAAAAATACAAATGGATCCGCCTCTATAGGAAGCGAGAATACCTATCGAGGATGCAAGTGTACGAATGAGGATAGTGGGTCTGCCTCTATAGGAGACAAGATCACTTATTAGGGATGATTGCATAGATAAAGGATAATGTATCTGCCTTTGTAAAAAGCGGAGCCACCTATCAATCGGATTGATTGAACCGAAGGTGAAAATGGATTCACCCCTATAGGGACATATTCACCCATCAAGAGAATGTATTTTCCCCTATGGGAAACAGATATGCCCCTGAATGGAAGGGGGATGAACAAAAAAACAACAGACAAGGTCAAGGATGAACTCAAGACTCAAATAAATACTGGTATAGCACAAGAAAACATGCTAGATTACATAGCCCTAGATTAGTAGAAAGGGTTTACAAACTTTATGTAGGCTCACCACCCAAGGGGGTAATACTTCGTGCTACTCAGGTGGAACACCCTATCTCACAAAGGTAGATAGGTTGAGATCTAGTGACATAGGGTCATCAACAAATGCCATGAGCACACCTTCCCTCTCTCCCTGAGAACTGTCATAGTTCACTTGAGGATTTCTATCTCAACCTAAGGGAGTACATGGTAAGTAACTTTTGGTTAATGCATTTGCTACACTACACCAAGCCGCAGCTAAAACATAGGTCTTAAACTAGGCTAAACAAGCAATTTCAGGAGTCCTCAAAACACCATGAGGGTGCATGAGGTGCGTCCATGAACACTAGCCTGGCACAAGTGTGGGTTGGGAATTTTTAGTGGGAAATCTTGGACCAACCCTTCACACCTAACTTGGAATCATCCAAGAATCAGTGCTTCACCAGACATGATGCGATTGGATTGGGGTACAAATTTTGTTCTCCCCCTTTTGTATACCCCACCAATTCATGTTGTTGAGGTCATCCCTTGTGGTGATGAAATCCCCAAGCACACCTCCTAAAGGGAAGGAACTGTTAGGCATTTTTGATCCCTAGGCTTGCACGTAACATAAGGGGAGAGCATACATGCAAACTAACACTTCCTAGGTAGACACAATGGACTTGGATTGAGTTACAATTTCTGATCCCCAGGCTCATTGTACAGTGCAAGGGGAGAGCATACATCAACAACTTGCTCCCAAACACAACAAACAAAGTTTATTGACCCTTTAGAAAATTGAAGTGTGCCTAACTAGTATAAAAATAGTTACTTTATGTCTTCAAATGATTGTCTTGCAATAAAAGTGTTAGTAGTTTAGTCACCAGTCTTGGACAAACAAAAAATGTAGGAAGTTAGTAGCTATCACAAGCAAATACAAACAAGTAATAAAATTAGTAGCAAAACCCAAAATGAAGATAAGATTCTAAATAAAGATAACGTTTGGGTTTACCATAGCACCACCAGTTTGAAAAGTAGAATCACCTCTATAGCTACTACATTTCCACCCCTAAATCTCACATATCTACCTTTGTACCAAGAAGCATATTCACTATATACGATGCAGATCTACCCCTAAAGACTGAAGTTTGGGGTTGAGAACACATCCACCTCTGAATTTTCATAGGTCCACCTCTATGCAACAAAGATTTGAAGTCAAGCGCATGTCTGCCTTTGTAAGATGCAGGTTCGCCCTTGTAGGTCATTGATCTACCTATCAAGAAAATTCACCTCTGAAACTAAAAAAAGCCTAAACCTGCAAAATATCAAACATCTATAAAACGTTTAGGACCCATGATGTAGGTCCCACTGGGTGTGCCAGAAATGTGTAGTATTTCTAATCTATTTGAAATGCAAAGAAAATAATACAAAAGACTAAAAACTAAAGCTCACATTTACAATTGGCCTAAAGTTGAAATCTAAACAATAACAAGAAACAAACAACAATTTAACCTTTTTTAGATTTGATGTATGGTTGGCCCTTGATATAGTTGATATGTGTGCTCCTTGATCACTTGACAACATGCAACCTAGCTTAAAATGATGGTGGATGCAAGAGGAATGCAATGGTGGTAGTGATAATGGATTTGGATGCAATGTAAAAGCTTATAAGTGCTACAAAAATGGAGGTATGGGTGCTTGAAAGGCTTGAATGCATAAGTGTAATTGTAAATGTAATGTGTAAAATGACTAAGTGTTGATAGTTATTTAGAGGGGAGATGAGAATGGATGGTCATGATTGGCTCTAGGGTTGAAGATCAATGTTTGAGATGCCTTGAGGCATCTCAAGCATTGTGAGGATGGCATGTGTCATCCTAGGGAGAGAGAAATGGTGATGTGGAGGTGAGGTGGCAATGAGGTAGAGGTACTTACAAGCACCTTGGGAGAAGAAAAAGGAATGACTTGTCTTATCCTTCCCAAATCATGGGGAGGATGTGACAAGAGAATAATTTAAAATTCTTCTAAAATCTCCATAGATTTTGGAGAGGGCATTGGGAAGACCAAGGGGAATTAAAAATTCCCCTGGTAAGGACATTGGGATTTGGAGGAGGAATTAAAAATCATCTTTTAATTCCTCCAAAGGTGTGGGAAGAATAAAGTGGAATTAAAAAATCCACATAGGATCATGGGGAAAATAAAAAAGGAATTAAAAGTTCCTTGGGGGATGGGAATAGATTTTCCAAAAGGAGAAAGCATTTAAGGGAGTTGACTTAGGTACATTCGATAATTTGCATTAGTACTAGATTAAGGGTTGATTAATCAGGATTAGTGGTTGTGCAAATGATTAGCTAGGATAATGATGGGATTAGAGGCAAGTTGGAAATTATGGAGGATGTGATACTAATCAAAATTAGTGGTGTGCAGATCCTAATCACAAGTTAATTAGATTAATCTAGATTAAGGGTGGATTATGGAGAATGTGACATTCAGAGAGAGAAAAGGGGATGAATTAAAAATTGATTTAATTCATGTGGGCTAAATGACTAAATTAAATAAATTAGTCTATTTATTTAGTTTAGAGAAGAAAATGGTAAGAGTATTTAATCAATTAATTGAATACTTTAGAGAACATTAGGAATAGAAATAAATATTAATCAACTAATGAAATTATTCAATTAATATGGATGCCGGAGTGGAATAGATGAAATAAGGAATAAATTTGACCATATGGGAGTGGTCAAATTTGAATGTCTACACATTTATATAAACAATCAACTATATTTTTAATATAGTAATAAAATTAAATAAAATAATCAACTATCAAATACAAAATTAGAGACATACCTTTTTCACTTCAATCTCCCACATTTTTGTGTATTTAATTCAATTTCTCTTTTTGTAAGGATATGATCATTGAATTTTATTTCATCCATTATTTTTTTCCCCATCACTTTTGTTTTATATTGTAATTACACATTTAATGTAATGCTAATGGGAGGGAACTTGTGTTTGTATAGAAGTGTACCATGGATTTGATTGAAATACTTTTAATCCAAGGGAGTTAAATCAAAGCATGTTTGATCAAAGGTATGCCAATTTATTGAACCTACTTATGTGGTGCATCCATGAAAATATTTTCTTCTCCTATCCATATGTAATTTTATTTTTCAAGTGGACTTCAAATCATGTGCACAGGGGTAAAATAAAAAAAAACTAGAAATAAATTTTTTCCTTTAAATGTACCTCTCAAAATCATATTTTTAAAAGTATGATATACAATATTTTTCTTAATATTACTTTTAATTCATTTTATAAGAAATATAGGTGCATTACAAAAAATAAAGGCCTCTATTCGATATACTAGGAAAAATTAACAAACTAGGTCATTTAAAAAAAAAGTGATGTACTTTACATCAATGTCCTTATTTCAACAAACAAATTACTTTAATAAATACGAAAAAAATGCATTAGATTAAAATTTAGGTCTAATTTTTCACATTAATTAAAATAATAATAAATAATATATTCAATAAAAAAAACCAAAAAATATTTGTGACCTAGATATTAGAGTTAGATTTAATTTCAAGAAATCTTGGAAATTTCTTATTTGTACTAAAATTTGCGTGTTATAGTAAAATTTTAGTTACTATTAACTAGAGTGCATGTAGTGAGCACTTACAAGAATTATAATTTAGAACATAGTTTCACACACAATATATTTAGCCCTAAAGAGGAAAAATAAGATGTAGTGGTAAAAAGTAGGTGTTGGGGTTTGTATTTCTAGATTAGGAAAATATATTGGTGCACAGTAATTTCCATTCTAATGGGTCTACCATTATTGGGTCCCATTTTGTGCAATGTCCCAAGTTGAAATAATAGTGCAAACCTAGTTCTTAACCTTCCATAAACACTTATTAGTTGAATAAAAACACTATTATGCCCTATTATTCTATCGAATCTTAAACAACTTATATTTTAATTATTATTAATACATGAATAAATTTGATCAACAATGGAAATATAACACATAATCTTATTATTATAGTGAACAAAAAATATAGATGTTATATCTACTCTCTTTCTTATTACAATAATGTCTGAATTATATTCAAATGATTCTACAACAACAACAATTCATACCAACATCAATGGAAAATAAGATCAATATAATGCGATTGGAATTTGTGTCCAATGAATCTCAAATGTGAACTCTATAGGAGATTTCCCTTTGAAGTCATTAGGGTTTCATCCTAATATTCCCACTCTAAAAAATAAGTGCTCAAAATAAATTTTCATATGATTTTGGTTAATTGTAGATTATGCCCCCTAAATAGACAAGTTGATAGGCCCTTTATATTTTTCACAACAATAATGGTTTGGAAATAATATAAATCTCCAACTCCAAATTTAAACAATGATTTTGGGTGGAAAAAAGTCCCATTTTTGAAAGTTATGGTGCCAAAACCAACCATTAAAATTATAATATTACATGTGTTGGGGTGTTGTGGAGAGAATATAAACAAATGTAGGAATATTTTGGATTAAGGACCTTAAAGATACCACAAGACTCATATCATAGGTCAAGGTTTTGGGGAGAAAGCAACATGCGTGTTGATAAATACATGTCTAAAATTTTGAAAAATACAAAGGAGGAGTGGGAGAAGGATGCAAGGCTTGACAAGATGAATAATTTTAAAATTCTGATGGGGGCCAAGGAAAGGTTGGACTTAGACAGGAAAACATGCATAAGTGAGGAACTTTAAAAATCTAATGACTAACAAACACTTAGTAGATTGAGCATGCCTTGAAATTTAGAGACTTTGGTGACCATATATAGACACTGGGGGAGAGAAGATGAAGAAAATTGAGGACCTTACACTTACATATTTATGTTCATATTTAGTTATGGAACTAAAACCAACCATTAATGATAATATAACATGTGTTGGAGTGTTGTGGAGAGAACAAAAAATGTAGGAATATCAAGGATTAGGGGTTACAGATACCACAAGACTTATACCATAGGCTAGAGTGTTGAGAGTTGAGCAATGAGAATGTTGGTAAAGAAATGTATGGAAGTTTAAAAATAAAAAGAAAGAGCATGAGAAGGATGGAAGGAATGATAGGATGAAGAAGTCTAAAAATCTGATGAAGACCAAAGAAAGGTTGGACTTAGATAGGAAAATGTGCTTAGATGAGAAACCTTAAAACTCTAACAACTAATAAACACTTGGAAGATTGATCATGCCTTTAAACTTAGAGACTTTGGGGACCTTATACAAACATTGGGGAAAAGAAGAGAAAGAACATGCACACAAAATGTGACTACAAGAGATGCAAAAAATAGGAAGTGGCCAATTTGGTCCATAACCTAGATTATTAAAAAAATGGGATATGACACTTTGGTTCAAAAGGGCTTATGAGCATAGGCGCACCTTCCAAGGATGTTATGATGTCAATTAACTATTTAGAAGGGGGAAATTTTTTAATTAATGTAAGGTTAATGCATATTTAGATTTGTAAGATAACTATGGTGCTTTGGTGGGTAGAAAAAAAATTGTTCCCTTTATAGAATTTCATCCTTTACTATCCTTGGGGAAGAAGGTACTTTTGGAGGAGAAAAATCTAGGTAAGTGGATTAATTTATAAGTTTTATTATTATTGGCCAAATTAGTATTCCTGCACATGAGATGGATTTCAAAATCATGGAGCAAGCATATTCATAATATTATAAAAATATTTCCCTAGCTTGATGTTATTTGATATTATTTTCTAGGATGGAATAAGATTAATCATTTATTTTAGCTAGTAAAAATCTTTCCCTAAGATTGAGGTTAGTTGGTATTATTATTTAGGATGGAATAAGATTAATCTTTTAAGTGCCTTGTCACTAGGAAAATCATGTTCTAATGAGTAAGCCTTGGTTTCCAAAATTTAATACCATGAAAGGATCATTTTTTTTTTACCATTTTGGCTGAGTTTCCCAAATTCTCCTTTGTTTTATTGGGTAGATTCTCATTTCCAAGGAATAGACAATAAGCTCAATATATTTTAATTTATATATCCTTAATCAATGTGCTTGCAAACTCCATTTCTTTTAGAATCCAAGTTGAGATAGATATTGCTTAAAAAATACTAGTTGAGATGTGGTTGCAGGGGTAAGGGAGTAAATTTAAAAAAATTCATAGATTAAGAGAATCTTCCCTTTTATTGTAGGATATGCTATCAAGTGGAAATCTTGTGATTGTTCATGTAGTAGGTAAAATTTTGAAATTGAAATGAAAAAAATGGTGGTAGGGAGATTTTTATTCTCATTTATCAATCGAAATTCTAATGATCCAAAATAATGATAAATTAGGGGTTGTGAATGTGTCTCTAGATGCTCAAGTCTTTTATTTTCTAGTTCATTCTATTGCTTCCCCACCCCATTTGGATCTTCATTCATGCTAATGCCTCCAAGGGACATGTGGAGGTAGGTATAGAACAATAAATTATAAAAGATAAATGGATTTCTAGAATAGAGTTTATTGCAAGAAAAAAATAGTCTTTTTGTTATCTAAAAAAAGAAATTAGGTGTTGAACATGGTAAGTAGATAAAAATACCTGCTCAATATAGAATTCAACATGTTGGATGGAAAGATGTTTTCTTAGTGGAAGAATAAGGTGTAGGTGATTAGATTCTAGAGTCCATTCTATATTCTATTAATGATCCCCTCTCTTCTACATTTGCATCTTGAGTAGGGGAGGGGGAGAAGGAAGAGGAAGCTAAAGATTGGAAAATTGGTCATAATAATATAAAATCATAGAAAGTGTCAAGTATTGGGAAATATGGTGATATGAATCTTTGGTCTCATAGTAGAAAGGATGATTTTATATGCATGCTATGTTTACTTTTTTTTTTTTTTAATCATTGATGGAATTGTGTGGGTGCTTCAATATTTTTAGTTGGGAGAGGACCCCTTGAATAGAACCCTTATAATTTTAACTAAAAAAATGTCTCACTATCAATTAGTAGAAATTACTATATTTTTGTTGTGAAAACTAACCAAAAATAATAGAAAATCTATTTTTTAATTTAAAAAAAAAAAAATCTAAGAAAAAATAATAGTTTGTTTAATATAATTGACAAAAGATATTGAATGTTAAAAATATTTTTGTGACCTAATAATACTAAAAAGTGGGAACAAACTATATATAACCTTTAAAATTTCAATGTATATAAAAAATAGAATTTTCTAAATTCCAAGTCAACATTTTAAGAGCAATCTTCAAGGGGAGCACTAGAAACTCTCAATTTTTGTTTAAATAGGATCACAACAAAAGATGAAATGTAATGACATGATTTTATTAAATAAAAACCTTTAACTTAAATTTCATAATAATTTATATGTCAATTGTTAATATTTAATTTAATAAACATAATATTAGTGATGTCATTTATTAAAAATATAATATTACTCCTTCATTATTGAAAAATAAAAAATAAAAAAATAAAAAAACATTAAAAATCAAACAAAAATATATTAAAATTATTATGTTTGAACTATTTTATAATTGTTTACATGTTGTATTATTACTATAGAAGATAAGATAACTCTTTAAATATTAAATAATTTATTTTTATTTTTGTGAAAAACTAATGAAAAATAAAATAATTCTTAAAATATGTTGTCAATTTTTCTTCTTATTTATCTATTTGCACATTTATGTGTCCAACTATTTAATAGTTTAGATAATTATTAAAAATGATATTTATATAAAAAATAACTTTTAAAATAAAAGTCTACTTAAAATTGAACAATTTAGATAAATATTTAAAAATGATAATTATGAATATTATAAAATAAAATATATTACTTATATTAATTTAAATTAATTAAAAAAATGCATAATAATTATAAATGATGAAGTAACATAAAAAATAATATTCAATATAAGTTTTAAACTGGAATAAATATTGATAAGTAGGAGTTATTTTCCACAGCGAGTCAAATTATGATATTGCTATCAGGATTCAACCATGTAGTTTCGAGTCAAACTCATTGAGTCCCGGGAGGTCACCCATCCCGGCTCCAGCTCAGGCGCGCTTAACCAGGGAGTTTTCTCCAAGGTTAAGCCCGCTTGAGTTGTTACCCCATTTGCAAAACCTTCAGCAAGTGTTTTGCCTTATGAACCATTCATTATAGAGCCCCTTTAGCTCATCAATTGATAAGTAGGAGGTATAATCCTGATAGCAATATCATAATGCAATAAATATTTTAAATACATCTATTTAAAAATTAAAAATTCACATAAAAGATTGATATCTTAATCCAAAGACATCTATTAAATAAATATATTTAAAAATTAATAAAATAAAAATTCTCTCACTAACATATGCATAAATTGGGGCGGGGGTCCAGCTTGATCGGTTGGTTAAAACATGTTAAGAGTGGTCCCCACCATAACAACTAATACATCACCATGACGTCGGCTGAGAGGGAACAAAAGTTAGCGAATGGACCAAAACTGATGATGGCCCAAGTTTTTACGCTTCATTTCCTCCATTTTTATTCTTACAATATTAAAACAAACTTTCAATTATGTATGGATTCTACTGTTACCAGCTCATTTTAAAAGTTATTTCTGATTAGAGAAATAGCAATGCCCGGCTAAGTAAATTGTACAAAACAGTCGAAAGTTTTTACTTTTCCATCTGCCCTTCACTGTCCGCTGATTATAATATTTTTATTTATTTGTCTTATAAACTTTTGTTTGATGCTTCTCGAATCAGGTGAATAGGAAAATTAGTGGTTTTATATGAACCGATCTTATGTTAGATGCTGCTCTAATCAGTAATGAACAAAAAAATTAGTTGTGTGCATTATTCCCTTCAATTATCTTTGATGGATACGTCTCAAACACTGAACAGTAATTTCCCTTTGCTATTCATTCTACACCCATGACTGCAAACAAGATAATTCAGAATTAAAGAAAATCTGTACTTGTATATGGGCACTGGTGCACATTATATAGATTAATGAGTGCACCAAAAGCCTCCCAACCATATAATGATGGGATAATTTGCAATTTGATCCTCAGTTCTGAGTTCAGTTCTGTTACCCTTTACAACAGATATACACAGTAGAAAATTATCCACAAACAGGTTATAACCATGTTTTAAAGAGAGAGTTTGTAAAATCTAGCGTTTATATCATCTAACATCTGCTTCAGATCTTGGCTTGGATTTTCTTTTCTCTTTTCCATATACCTGGAGAAGAACTCTTTGTTCTCCTTTTCCAGTTCATTCCACACTGCAATCAATCAAACAAACAAACTGAGAACCCTAATCAAGTTACTCTTTGAAAAACAGTGATTTTTGAAGTCAGATCATAAGCAAACAGAATAGATCAATCAGTTTCAGCTCTAATTCAATTCAATTGAACAAACAGAGATCAATTCTTTACAAAATAAATACATACTTTATAGTAGATCTTACAGGTCAAATTGGCTAAAGGAAGATTTTAAAAAATAGAAAAAGATCACTGGGTTCTTAATTTATTGGTGAAGTTCATTAGTTTTTAATGAGATCATAGGGATTGAGTTTTCCTGAGTGCAAGGTTGTCATATCATAAGGATAACTTTGGTGGAATGGATACCACTCATTCTTTAACTTTCAGTAGAAAAGATTTTGATCTAAGACTCAAATTTCCATAACCAATCAAATTGAAATAACGATCTTGTGGATGATACAAAATCCTCCAGAAAAAATATAGAACTAAGAAAAAACTCTGTACAAAGGTTAGATTCAATGCCAAAATAAATATTCCGTAATGAAGAGAGAGGGTACAGGGAAAAAAATCATTTAATTTCAAATAGCCGAAGCAGTTGCAGACCCTAAGTATTTGGATCCATGATTGGAATTTCTCTTTGATCAATTCAATTAAAATAATTTTCAAAATAAAATTCAATCTCAATATTAAGATTTTCTAAAGGGAAAACAATGAAATGATGACTGCATAAAAGTGAAAGTGTGTATGGGAAAAAAAAAAAAACTATTGTCATCATATTTATCATTTGGGTCATCCTGCTAACTATTTACATTGTACCTGTAACAGTTATGGCAGGTTGAATATTGGCATGCTTATAAAGTGCCTCAGCACATTCCTGTTGATCCATGTTAAACAGCAAACACTTTTCAATCAAGTGCTGAACCTGCACAAACACCATGACAACCCAGAACAAATTAAATCGACCCAAAAGAGTTTGATATGCTTTACTGATTAATTTGTCCAAAATTCAGAGCTCAACCTTTTAATCCAAAGTAAATGAAAGTTACAGTGCTTTACCAAATGAATATATGAAGTAGATGGTGAGGAGGGATCTGCAGGCGCCGCCATTTTAACGTCCCCTGCAAATCTAAGGCTGCTGCAAATCTAATTTGTTACTTCAATTCAGGCATAAAGAATATAGCTTTAGTAGGAAATCTGCATGAAAATGACGGGAACCAGGGAAAACCGGAAGAGTGGAGAGCGGAGAGGGTTGATATGATTTCTCACTCGCCCAGATTCCAGGCCTCACGTGGTAAGCGCATTTTAATTGGTCGCCGCGCGATAAAATTATTAATTTATTTAGTTAATATTATCTTTACGAAACAAAGATTCTCCAAGACGGCTGTGTCACGTGGCTTTGTAGGATCATCGCGCATTATGCGCTTAGCCTACCACGTGTATTCCACTGCCCCTACGCAAACCCTAACCCCTAATTTGGCCTCGTCAAGGTTTTCTTTGAACCACCGACCTGTTTGTGGGCCCCGCCCTTAGAAACTCCATCAAGAATCTCCTTCGACGAATCAATTGGCGACATGTCATCAGATAAAATGGTTCTCGCTCACAAGTAGCGTTGGAAGGCGGTACATGTGACGACCAATTTGATGTTAATTTTAGATTTAAAAAAAAAAAAACGTGGAGCGTTAATTTGGCGTGCAGAATGTACATTTGATGATATTCATTGAAAATAAACTACCAATTGCACCTTGGTGTGCAATGGGGACGCCGAAGAGGTGTGGTAAGTCAAGTAGGCGAGATTTTGTTCTGTTTTAATTTTTTTCTTTTTTCATATATTTGTGTAGTACATGAGGTCAATTGGTAGGACCTAGGAATTCCTATATCTTTTTTTTCAACCATATCAAGAAGCACCACTATGCTTTCCCATTCATCCCCTTTGTTGACAATTTCAACCTCATCAAGAATTTTTGAGACTTTCATTAAGAACCATAACTCATCGAAGGGAACCATGGGAAGCTCTGACAAACACACTTCTTTGTTCTTTTACCTTTCCTCAACATTGGTTTTTTATCTTCATCCTCATTGAAGGTCAAATAGGAATCGAGAACAACATTGGAGGTTCCCATGGTCCTAGGAACCATGAGAACACTGACATACTTCTTTGAAATATAACAACGAGAGCCCGTTGGAGACAAAAGAGGAATCAGGAACAACACTCAACATGATAACCTTATGGAAACTTCTTAGATCGGTAATAAATGAGGGGTCATACTTCAAAAGTTCCTAAAGCCTCTTCAACATATCCATTTTGTGTATATGCTACAATCATTACATTCCATGTTATCTTTTAAAAACTTGTTGACTTGTCTAATTTGTTACCTACTTGGTGCATATGTACTTGGTAATCTCCTTCTATATAGCATCAACTAACGTTGTTTGCCACATGACATCAAACATGTTGAGCTTACTGAATTTTATATATGACTTGAGGTACACATGGGGTAGATTAGCAATGGTGGGCCACATAGACATAAGTATAGGTGCCAGTGTCCTTACAAAATTTGAGTAAAGCCAATGAAGATGTTGTTAAAGGTTGACAAGTATTGATTTACAATAGTTAGTTGCATTTGCTTAAAATTTTGTAACACCTTTTCAATATTGAACATATCCTAGAATCATGACATTTTGTGACACCACATTTCTTTGAGGTGTTTTGTTAAACTTTGGGATATAAAGCTTGTTAAAAATGATAAGCATGAGTTAACATAAGAGAAAATGACTAGAACAAAGCTTGACAAGTCTAAGCCTATCACACTACAAGAAAAACCATAAAATATGACTTGAGGTACACATGGGGTAGGTCAGCAATGGTGGGCCACATAGACATAAGTATAGGTGCTAGTGTCCTTACAAAATTTGAGTAAAGCCAATGAAGATGTTGTTAAAGGTTGACAAGTATTGATTTACAATAGTTAGTTGCATTTGCTTAAAATTTTGTAACACCTTTTCAATATTGAACATATCCTAGAATCATGGCATTTTGTGACACCACATTTCTTTGAGGTCTTTTGTTAAACTTTGGGATATAAAGCTTGTTAAAAATGATAAGCATGAGTTAACATAAGAGAAAATGACTAGAACAAAGCTTGACAAGTTTGAGCCTATCACACTACAAGAAAAGCCATAAATATTAATCATGAAGAAGGACCTAAAGTTGCCAGTTGCATGGCTAAAAAGATTGACATAATACATGGGCCATTGTGCAAAATGGGATGTGTGCACTTAATTTGGCTGCTAAGGGCCTTTTGCTTGCCCTCCAATCAAGGTTAGCCATGCATCCAATCGTTGGGAATTTTTGTAAAGCATAATGAAAGATGCGAGACAATAGAATAAAATATGTGAAAAGCATGTTTACATAATGACCATAGTGTTACTTTAAAGAAATACTTCATAAAATTTACATGCATATTTTTGGACTCTCTGAAAAGATCGTTCACCATGTCTAGCCTGTGTATGTCTGCAATTGCTCCCGCTCTTTCGTGTGTATCCTCCAAAAATGGAAGCATTTCTCCAAAGTCCAAAGCCCTGTGCTGTGAGAGCCAATTTGCTTCCCTGTAACAAGATTTTGTGTGCAAAGGTAGGACTGAGCTACCCGGCTAAGAGGAGACATATGAATTGTTCGTTGGTGAGGGCAGAGAGCAAAGACGGTGCCATAGATGTGCAAAATATAAAGGCAAAGAAGTTGAGAAATAATCAAATTCTGCGAGCAAGACAACATAAATTTTGTCTTTTGGTAAATGCTTAATCAAATTTACTGTGGATTATGATTTTTGTTTCTTCAATTTTGGAAATTTTTTTTATTGTGAATATTATATTTGTTTCTTCAAATTTGAATATTTACAATTGGTTTCTTTTTTAATTGACCTAATGAACAACAATAATATACAAATTTCAAATTTCATATTTGTGTTTGGGGATGTTTTGTTTTGCAGGTCTTATGGATCTATTGTCTCCCATGAGAACAATGAGGCAGATGCTCGACACGATGGACCGACTGTTTGAGGACTCGTTCATGTTCTTGTCCACAAGGCCTACGAGAGACAATCCGGTGGGGGTTCGAACCCCATGGGACATGATGGAGGATGACAATGACCTGAGAATGAGGTTCGATATGCCAGGATTGTCCAAGGAGGATGTCAGGGTATCCATTGAGGACGATCTTCTGGTTATCAAGGTAGAGAAACAAAGCAAGGAGGAGGACTCATGGTCTGCCAGAGGCTTCAACTCCTATAATACAGACTCCTACAATCTGCCTATTTTGATCTTCATCACCTAACAAAGTACGCATTCAGGCCATGCAAAGGGTATTTGTATGTCTTTGGCGCTCTTATATGACAAAAGGCTTCAAAAAATTCTAAATCAATGGTTTCTAATTCTGTAGAAGACCAGAAATTAAATCTTGACCACGCAAAATCTGCAAACTTTATTTAGACGGTGGGAGCTCCAGGTGGCATTGGCAGGTGGCAATTACTTTTAAAGTTTTGTGAAAGCTTTTCATCGAAGACCTCTTTCAAATCCAATTTATGGTGGCTTGTCTTTTCAGACTATTCTATATGCCAAGCTTGCCTTGTCTTAAACAGTAAAAAGCGGTCGACGGAATTGAACGACAGGCATACTTTCAATCGTCTCCAGTAAAAGGTGAACAGTAGATTTTCAAACTTAGCTTGCTCTTGTTCATAGTGGATATGCCTTCCGCATAAATTAGTATATATATCTTAAATATTAATCTATATATGGGAAGATATATCATTTTGGTTAAAGTAAAAACTTAACAATTTTTATAACGTTTTTATAAGAATAAGAAAGTAATGGTAGATATTTTTAAATAAACATTTCTAATATATCTCTTGTTTTTTGATTTTATAAAATAAATATATATTATTAAGTCTCTTTTTTTTTTTTTGATAAGGATAAGACAATGGTTGTGGATTTTTTTAAATAATTATTGTGTTGCTTTTTTGTTTTTTTAAATAAATAAATATTGTTAAATGTCTATTGCTTTTTTGTTTTTTATATACATTATATATTAATTTTTAATATCTCAAATCTCAACCTCAATTTGTTAATTTAGAATCTAATTACATTAATTAATTAACAAATAATTAATAATCCCTTTTTAAACTTTCTAAATTAATATTTGATTTTTTAAAAACAAATATATATTATTAACTCTCTTTGTTTTTTGTTTTCTTCTATTTTTGATAAGGATAAGACTATGGCCATGGATTTTTTAAAATAATTATTGTGTTGCTTTTTTATTTTTTTAAATAAATAAATATTGTTAAATGTCTGTTACTTAAATTTGTTTTTCTTTCATTGATTGTGCTAGCCTCCATCATGCTGCCATTGAGGGTTACCTCTCCGCATAAAAATTCATTGTATTTTGATTTTCAACTAGTTAATAAATACATTTAAATGTGTATTTTAGAGGCTGGGTAAACAATAGTAAATTTAGTAGATTTTTTTTTGTGGATTTTAAAAGTATTTTAGTTGATCATGATTTCCATTATATTCCTTTTTTCCCATGGATTAATTGATCATGATTCCAGATTAAAAAAATTATTGACTAATAATTAACTAATAATATTGATTAATAATTAATTAATTATTAGTCAATATTATGTAAAAAATTATAATGAGAAAAAGTCTAACTAAAATGAGAAGGGGTGGAGTATAATGGAATAAGCATGTTAACAAAAACTATTGAAGAGATAACATATAAAAATAATAAAAATATAAAAAACAAAATATATATTAGGACATAGAAAAGTTTAATAATCCTATAAAACACATGTAATTAATTAATAAATAATTTTAATATAATAAATATTTTAATTTATCTATAATAAATAAAATAATTTTAATGAAATAATTATGTACTTTACAAATAGAATATATAGTATTATTTCTATCTTCATTATTTTATTGATTTACATTGCTTTTATCTTTTTAAAGATTATTTTATTATGTAATTTGATAAATAAAATAATAAATAATTCAAGTGGTCATGAGGTCTAATCCCCCCTCCCCTGTCCCCAGAGAGCATGTGGCTCCAACATCACTAGTCGCATGAAAATAGTTTTCAAGATGCACTATAGTTTATAGGGGAGGCTATCTAGTTCCTGCAATCTAAAAAATAATAATAAATAATTATGTATTTCAAATAAGTATTAATATAATAAAATAAGAACAATGCATAAATAATCATACCATTGTTTCTTTGATATTTGCTTGAATGCTTGATATATGGGTTGCTCTTTAAAAAAACATAATTATGATAGCACAATGATAGTATGATAGGGTGAATCTTGCAATGATAATGATATATGTTTAAAAATAATAGATAGATAAGAGAGCTAGATGAAAAAAATTATGGATGAAAGGTTTTATTTATATGTTTCACTGGATATTAGATCAATGTTAGAGATAAATTAGAAGAATCATTGGATGAAAAAAATTGAGAAAGGGTAGGAATTAAAATTAGTAAAAGGATTGGATTGATGAGGTGGAATAGTTGAAATAGTTAAATACATTTATTTAATTCATAAGCCTAATTGAAAAATAAATAAAATATTAATTTTATTCATTTTGGAGGAAAAAAATAATTTAATAAATATTTTAATTTATTTAATTACTGAAGAAGTGTTAATTAATTAAATAATTAAAAAAAATTATTTAATTATAGTGGACCAAAAGAAGTAATGAAGTAATTGAAATTATTTTAATTAATGTTGAAGGGAAAATGATAATTCAATTAAATAATAAAAATATTTAACTAATATATATATAAAAGAAAAATGAGATAATTAAATAATTATTATTTAATTATTATATGTGAAAAGAAAAGATATTAGCTTAATTAATTAATAACCTCTAGAGGCTTAAAGGTTGCACATTCAGTTAGACAAGATGTTGTCTAACCTCATCAACCTAAGCACACTTAAGTATAGTGAATAGATAAATTATTCAGTCTAAGAACTCTCAATAGGAAGGATATGCTAGGTCTATGGTAATAATGATGATATGATGATGATGTATATGCTATAAATGTGATTTATGCTAATTATTGTGTATGTAGGAATTGTGTGAATATAGTGAGATGTAATGACAAAAATTAGATTGTCGATCAAATATCAAATGAAGTCTATAAATGAGAAACGAGTTGGATGGACATATGTAAGTTGGACATAAATGAAAATGGCAATATACTTTGTGCTTTAGTTATGCTAAAGACTTGATGTAAAGATAAATCCTTATTTTTATATAACAAGTGGATATTGTGCATTGGAAAGTATAAAGAACCAAGAAAACGTTGCATTCCTTGCATAGACTTTGACTTTGCAAACAAAAAGGGTTGTCCTTATTCATACAAGACCTACCAAACCTTTTCAGAATATGCGAGGAATTTAAACTTAGATCATGATAGTGCTAGTATACAAAAGGTATTAAATGATGTTATATAAAAAGTATGATACTAGAATCTATTCCAACACACAAAAGGTGTGTATTTTCCTTGGTAGTATTATAAGAACATCCCACAAAAATGATATATAAAAGTAATGATTGTGTCTCACTACAATCTTCTCTAGACACACCAAGATATTGAAAGGTCAAGGTGGCATTGAATAAGCATAAGAATGAGACCAAAAGATAAATCAATAAAGAAAAAGTATAACTAACCAAATAAGTCAATATCCATCATATCTCTTGCCAAAAGATAAACTTATTTTTAGACAATACCTATTGTAGGAAAGTTACATCTATTAAGGGATAGATTGGTTGGATAGAAAATGGATAATAATAGTCTCTTTCTTAATATTTTCATGAAAGCTTGATGTTTCACATAATGCATAGTTTTATTAAATTGTTCGATTGTCAAGTGTAGATGATGTATGTGTAAATTATAGCCTCAAGATAGTGAGAGATATCCAATATAATGATTAGGTAAGGAAAAGTTCCCCTAGTTAGGAATAATATTATTTATTATGAGATGATAGGTAGATAGGTGAAACAATAGATACTTCAATAATATTTGAAGCCATTCAACATGTGGATAGGTGGGAAATAGGAGAAGGAATCTCCAAGGATTATGTTCCAAAGGAACAAGATGCCCCATACTAGATGTAGTGTAATCATGGATATAAGATAGTAAAGTAAAAGGGATTCTTGAGATGAGAGGATGGTGCATAAAGGATATGGAGTGTGGAGGAAGTAAGGATTTGCATTTTCCAAAACATACATGGATAATATTTGTCTACTTTTATCAAGATAAATAAAAGGGTAGGAAATGGATTGGATAGAATAAGCGATATATGATGTTAGACATGGATAGGATAATCAAGATCAAAGGAAGGAAGGAATAATGTATTTGGATAGGATGATGGATAGGTTTTGGAATGGATGACTTAGGGGTGGATGAAGCTTTTAGATGAGCCAGTTTGGATGCCAATTTAGTTTGTGGTTTGATATGCACTGCTTGGATAGGGATGGTGGGATCTTGTGGATGATTAGGATCATGTGGGGGATTAAGAAAGATGATGGGATCTTGGGATGGAGATGGAGATGTGGAAGAATCATAAGGGGAAGTGGAAAGGATACCTCTCTCTTGATTAGGAATAGTACCATGAGATGAATTAGGAGGGATATCATGAGATGGAATGCAAGAGATGCTTGGGTCTTGAGATGGAGTAGGATTGTTGGTTGGATTGGAAGGGTTATTTTGATATTGAGGTAGAAGGATATATTTAAGGATATATTTGGATGGGATGGAAGGCATTTATTGAGGCTTCATTTTTCCCCTGCTTGTAGTGATCACACAATTAAGATTTTTGTATTTGATGGTTATGGTGAGAACATGAGTATTGACTTTCCCTACTTGAACTATAGAGAATTCATATGGAATGAAAGAATAACTAAAATATTTGAAGTTTTTACCCTTATTAGAGGTATTCCCTTTACCATGGTTAGGGTTTGGATCTATGTATATTTTTTAAGATCATTGTAGGATGAAGTGGGACAATCTTTAATAGTAATATCACCCTTGTCTATAAGATCCTGAATAAGATTTTTCAATTGTATACAATCAAGTGTTTTATGACCTATGACCCTAAGGTATTCATAAAATTTATTATATTTGTACCATGAGGGTTTGAATTGAGGTTCATAGTGTCTAGTTTTTGGTAATGTAATAAGCTTAGGTTGTACGGATTTTTATAAATTGAATTTAATAGGCTCCCCTAAAGAAGTATATTTTAGTCTTGGAGCATTGTTTTGTCTAGGTGGTCCCCTAGGAATGGTAACACCTTGAGTATTTTGTTGGGTGTTTGCTGATAGTTGTATGTTGGATGGTGATTGAATATTTTTTTATGGATTTTTTGTCTACTAAACCATCATTGACAATATTTTTTTTCCAAAAGATGAGCTTTATCATTAGATTGAGAACAATTATCTTTGTTTTCCTTATAGATTTTCACTAGGCCTTTAACAATGAGAGATTTTTCAATGGTTATTCCTTTTTATACAATTTCAAAAAATGTATTAGCATATTGGACTTGTAGGTGGAAGACCATTTCTTGATTTAGAATTTGAGTGAATATGTTTACAAGTTGTTTTTCAAGAATAGGCCATGGAAATTTTATTTCCATATTTCTCCATCCTTGTAAAAAGATGGTGTTTAGGATTATATATTTATTACTTTTGTATTATATAGATCAATAATAGATATTTTGTGCTCAATGTTATATGAGAAATAAACAATGTGAACTTTTGTGCTAACTCATGAAAATACTTGACCCCATATGGGGTAGGTGGGAGAACCATTCAATGGATTGACCTCCTAAACTTTGGGGAAAGATGCACATTAAATAAGTATCATTGTAAGAAACCTCAAGACAAGATCTAGTAAAAAGCCATTTTATGTTCATGTGAATCACCTTTTCCTTTGTATTTGTCAAACTTAGGAATTTCAAAATTATTAGAAAAGGGTATCATGTGTATAGACCTACCAAAGGGATAATGACATATGTATTTCAATGTATATTTCTTCTTAGTGTGTCCCATTTCAATATATACTAGATCTTCTAGTGTAGATTTTGAATTTGTGTTGCTGGGTCATTTATAGGTGTCGATGTAAATATGTTGGTAGGGATGTGTGTGGAAAGAGATGATTGGTTTTGTGGGATATATGTGTTTGCAAGTATATTAGATGTAGGTGGTTGGGAGGCTTATCAGATGGAAGAATGACCTAAAGTGTTAGTTATGGAGGCAAAGGTAATGACATGACTAGATGGGATATGGTATTGATTAGGTAGCATATATGTTTGGGATGACATTATGAGTGTTTTTAATTACTGATAAGTGGAATGACGAGGCATAGAAGGTGGGCTTGTGATAAGTTGAAAATGTGTTTGTTGTAGAATAGATAAAGAGGATAAGGACTACAAAAATGATTTTATGTATGAAGAACTTGTTTGAGATGGGTTTGGCAAGAGAGACACATTTTGCATGTTAGAATTAGTAATACTTGGAATAACATGTACAATGGTATGGGATGGGTTAAGTAAAAAATGATCACTTGTCTCTTGATATGGGTGCCATTCAACCCTAGATATGCGAGGTTGAGATGATGGTGTATGAGGGAAAGTGGAACAATTTGTATCTAATGGGATTTGTGATGGATTTTGTGATTGAGTAAGTGTACTGAAGTATGGTAGAGACATGCTTGTGATGGGCATGTTGGTTGAATTTAACTCCCAAGGTATTAGTTATAGTGAAATTAATGAGGTCTTGCTATTTGTGAATGGGAGTGTCAAAATAAAAATGTGGGTTGACACCTTTTTGAGCTAGCAATTAAAAATAGTGATCAATATTTGTAGCAAAAAGATGTTCTATAAATAGCATTGCTTTAGGATCTTTAAAAAAATATTGTAGGTCCTCTAATGTTGGCTCTTGATTAGTATCTAGAGGGACTTATTCAATAGTAAAAATCTCTAAAGATGATGATTTGGGCCTTTCATATCCAACTAGGGTGGTTAGTTGTGAAAACATTCCAAACTCATATTGGCTACCACCCATGGTTGCTGCATGGTCAACTGAGTTTGGTGTGGTTCCATGTTTTTATTGTATTATGACCTTGTGATTGATATATGTAAGTATAAATTATTGATCGATAATAGAAAATTGTTATGGATATGTAAATTTTTAGACTTTCTAAAATGCGATTAAGTTTGGAAAGATTGGATAGATTGATTAATAATATATGGTTATTAGATAAAACCAAAATAGATTAAAGTTATCCTTGATCTCCAAATGATGCAGATTAAGATAAAGATTGTTTACTTGAACTATACTTATGAGGTCAAGAAAAT
This sequence comes from Sequoia sempervirens, assembly GCA_007258455.2. Taxonomy (NCBI): domain Eukaryota; kingdom Viridiplantae; phylum Streptophyta; class Pinopsida; order Cupressales; family Cupressaceae; genus Sequoia; species Sequoia sempervirens. The sequence goes on along the minus strand of VDFB02000008.1, from coordinate 369,385,936 downwards.
TGATAGGGAGTGGAATTTTCCAACTCAAGAGTGGCCTATTAGCACATATAATTTTTTGTTCAATTCTAGTGCCTAGCTTTCCTCATATTGGCAATAGAAGGTCATTTTTAAGGCTTGTGGTAATTAGCTAGCCCTAAACTTCTAGTATTAAAATTTTCTAATTCAGGATTCGTCATGAAAATACGATTGGTATAAATTTTATGAAACTCATCATGAGTGTGTAATACTGATTTTGTGGCTCCTAAATGAGTTTTGAGGTAAATTTTAATGAGTCACCATTTTGGAGTAGGCCTGAAGGGTCCCATACAAAAGTTTCAAATAGCTTGATTTTGGCAATGACCTAGGTGTTATTTTGTCCTCAATAGCCTATAGATCCATTTTCATGGTTGTTAGAGATGTTTCAAGATCCAAACCAAATTTTCTTAAGTTCCTTGCTGAAAGGCCTAATTTACAAAGGGGGTATAAAAAATTCATTTGTTTTGCAAATTTTGGAAATTGAAAAATAATCTAAATAATTAATTATATTACGACTCTATGCAAATTTACATGGCCTCTAGACATTGTTTGTTCCTATAACATCAATTACTTCATTTAATCTGCGAAGAAATTAGAAGTCCCAAGTTCACTATATTTTTAAATTTGCAAATGTTTAAATAATGTTTTAAATAATGTGTGGGGGACTTAAATATTTTCAAATACATTATAAAAAAAGGGAAAAGGTTTTTTTCCCTTATAAATTGCATTCTGCAATTCCACACGGTGAAAAACCCTCTCTCAAAGGAGGCTTGTGGGGATGCAGAAAGCAGGTTTTTCTCTCATGTAACTTGTAGAGACTCATCCCATTGCTGAAAATGTTTTCATTCACGTGCATTAGCTTTGAGATGAGGTTTGTGACTGTTTAAAGGCTTGGAATTCATTGTTCTCACTTACAATAAATTTCCTAGAACCATTCCAAAGCTGAGGCTACTTTCTTAGCTGAGTTTTGAGCATGTTTTGAGTACCATCAAGCTCTAAAATGACCTGAAAACCTCTTGCACGACCTACAATTTATTTACAGTTTTTTTGTAGTTATTTGCTCATTTAAATTTGCATTCTAAACTTCAATGTGCTGTAATGATGCTCAAAGTGGTGGAAGGGGGTTGGTAGATGGTTCGAAACATTATTTTGCTGTTTCAGCTTCTAGAAAATTTCTTGTAATAATCCTCACGCCTTGCAGTTCTTTTTATAATGTTTCGGGGAGTTTTTAAGTGCTTTGCAACAACAAAAGTAATTTTCACAATTGCATAACAATCTAGCAACTTTTTCCATATCATGACAATTATTTTAGTATTGTTATGAGCATTTTTTGAATGCCAAAAAGGTTAAAATGTCCTTGCAAGATTTCTCACAATTTGGGGAGTAGTTTTGACAATATTGTGAATATTTTTTTTTTAAGTGAAAGTAAGTTAAAATGATTTGTACAATAGTAAAAATGATCCAACAATAAGATGAGGTGACTTTGATGGAAGGATATTCTGAAAATGTGGAGAAGAAAGAAGATGAGAAATAAAATAAACAATTTTACTAGAACAAATCCATGCTTTTCTTTAAAGTCTGCTGGTACGAAGTCTTAGATAATAGAAAATACCAATAAAATACATAAAGTGTTACAAGTAGAATGCTCAAAGTACAGTTGTTGGATAAGTGTTCAATAAAATTCTAGGTTGCTTGCACATGAAAATTGATGAGTTTAGAAGGTTAGAATGCTTGATAAAGTGCAATTTTTACTAACAATATATGGATAAATTGGCTAGGTGTGAAGTGAAAATGTAGGTAGTAGAAGTGTTTTTATACCTAGGTAAAGGGTTTGCATAGGAATACAAATAAATAGAATTGAAATTTAAGTTTTAGTTGCAAAGAGAGTAAAGGTAGATAAGGAGGATATAAAGATGTTGAGGCATATTCTAGATGCTAGTTTGTTGCAAATCAAAGGGTTCTAAGTTTACCAAGTGTCAACTGAGTGGACAATATAGGTTTTCACCTCTTGCTTAAAAAAAATCTCTCTTTCAAATTTGTAAGGGTCTTGGATTTTGGAAAAGTTGTAAGGGGTAGGTTGTTAGTTTGGTTTGTGTAGGGAAATAGAGGCACGTGCTTGCAAATATTCTTGTAATTGCATTATATATGTTGATTGCAAAATACATGAATACATGCTTTTGCATGTTCTTAGTGCAAATTATCTCTAGTTTGTAATTTAGGATATTTTCAATAATACAATCAAGGATTTTAGATCTTTCCATGCATATTTGTTGCATCTGGGTTATTTTTTGTTCAAGAAGCAATGCAGATTCTTTTATTAGGAATAATGAGAATATTATTGTTGTAAAATGGATTGTTAAGTAGAGTTGCATTGTTAGTCATTAGTTGATCTCATTACTATAAGGTATTAATGATTGAATGATCATCAACATATATTTAGAATGTAGTCAATGGTGTATGTAATCTATTGACTTTGTAACCTTGGATAGGTGTATGTCTCTCTTGAATGATTTTTCTTTAATCTTAGAAACAACACTCAAATTTATAAAGTCAAATTCTATCTTGTAATTTATTTATAATTATTTTACACTTTATACTAGAGCTATCATGGTAACAAGGGAAATACCAGTCATGGATGTAAACATATAAGGCCTTGTTATTTATATAAAGTTTATCTACTAAGCACTATGATGTAACCATGCTTATTTTTTTATATCTAGTGTTGTTGAGGGTGACCACCTAGGTCCTGCAAGGATTGAAGTGAAGAGGAAGATAGTTATATAACTATCTCCTATTTTTTGGCTAACAACCTAAAGTCTTTGATGATAGATCTTGGCAAACACTTATAATATTTCAGACCATCAGTTGGAGAAATCAACATTGGCTATGTTCTTAAGGTAGTATATCCACTAATGTTATATGCTAACTTAAAACCTTACTTGAAATATATGTAATTTTTCAAGAAAAGAGGCAAGTTAGAGATAATAGATAAGAGATCCAGATTAAGCTTTAATATGTTTTGATAATATAATTGATAATGATATTCTGATTTGTGAATTAAGAAAAGCTCCAAAATATTTTTCTCTATTCTAAGACTAACCAAAGACAACAGTTTTGAAGTACAATGAAATAGTATATGATGTTTAGCTAATGAGATATGTTGTAGGTATATATTAGGTTTGCATGTATGAAAGTTTGAAAATGTTATTTTTGGTTACAATTTTAGAAATCCCAAGTGATACTGATACTAGTCAGAAGCAACCTAAGATTGATCAAAAGCGTTACAAGTCAAATTTAAAAAGTGGTATAAAAGAAATAAAAACATAAAAAATTGTCTTAGAAGCATAGTATTGTCAATTAGAGGTGGCCCACAATAGTTCAAATGTACCATCCAATAAATAAAAAGTGTAGGATGATAATTTTTTCAATCAAATGCATAAAATGATAAATCAAAAGTGCATATATGTGTGTCATATATGCTATAGGATAGGTTGAAATTTTTGTTTGAGAAATCAAATGCGTGTTGTTTTAGTTTAATAGGAAAACTATGGTTATTAGAAGTGGTTTTCTATAGTGTGATTTATTTTGGACACTTTCTTTTAGCAAGAGATATCGGAACCAACCAAGATGGTTGGTGACATTTTCAAGAAATAAAATATTTTAAGAAGATACACCAAGAACATTAAAAAATCTAAATCTAAGAAAATTTAAATACGACAAATTTGTTTGTTTTATTTTGGAATTTTTTTTTTTCTCTTTATGTTTTTGGATTTTTTTTCGCAATTTTATTTGAAGATGAAAACATGTAAAGAAATGATGCAAAGGATAATTCTTATGGCTCAATTTGGATGATGTTTCCCCTTTTTGTTTCATGTGGGAAGGTTTTCTAAACATTTAGACACATAAGAAACATGAGAAAGCCTAATTCAAGTAGATTTATCAATTCTTATAGGAATAAGACACCATAAGAAAAGATGGCCAGTAAGTTTCAACTAGGTTTCAAAAGTTCAACTAGGGGTATCCTCTATATACCACAAGGGTACATGAGGTCTAATCCATAGATGAAAGGGAATAATGTCAAACAATTGAGAGGAGAGGGTAACCCACTCTCCACGAAGTAACTTCTCTATGGTATAAAGTTCTTAAAGACTTAGCCTAGATCAATTAGATTCAACTTCCAATAGGCCTGTCTTTCAATTTACCCTCTACTCTTTATACTCTGTTAGAACATGAGAGTTCAGGTCATCCCCTAGGGTGATGAAATTTCTAGGCAGTCCCCCTAAAAAGGGAAACAGGATCACTTATTTTTGATCCTCAATATTTCTCTAAGATGCAAGAGGAGAACATACATAAGTAGATCTCAGAGATTAAAATATATTGGTTTATTTTAGATCCCAAACCTAAATATGGAAGATTGATTTTAAACCTAATTTCAGATGTGAAAAGATACACCAAATAGGATTGTCTAAACAAAAAATAGATAATAGAGATGAATTCATTAATATTTTTATTATAGAAAATGATCTCACATAAAGAAGCTATGGGAACTTTGAAATTGAAAAGAAAGAAAGGGTGATTTGAATGAAGGTATCCAATTTTCAATGCCAAATTTAAGAAGAATAATTGATCCAATGCAAGGAGCTCCAAACCAAAATTTCAACACTTTTTGAATTTAAAAAAATCTAACCCCTACACACAAAGATCAATAAAAAATTCCTAGAAAATACTAATAGCTCAGGTTAGGTGTTAGATGTAGGTCATATATGTCAAATATGTCAAAAATTTAAATATCTATAGATAGAAAATTAATTAAAATCAATTCTTAATTTCTCATTGTCCATTGATCAAATGTGTTGTGTGATATATCAAATGTGCTGCAAATTAGATAAAATATATAGTAGGATGGATCAAATGCACAAAAAAATGAATTAGATGTGCAACATAATGAATTAAATGCATAACATAATAAATCAAATATAAAATGAAATAAATTAGATGTGTAACATAATTAATAAAATTTATATAAGAATGAATCAAATGCACAATAAAATGAATTAGATATGCAAAAAATTAATCAAATGTGCATCAAATTGAATCAAATGTGCAATAGAATGAATCAAATGTGTAACAAAATAAATCAAATGCATAAAAGAATGAATCAAATGTGTAGTAGAATTAGTAAAATGTGCATAAGAATGAATCAAATACATAGTATAATGAATCAAATGTACAACAAATCACCTTGAAAGTGATAAAAAATGATCAAATGTATAACAACTCACCTCAAGAGCAACAAAAAATTGATCACATGTGTCAATCTATGATTTGATTATAAAAATCTATTTGAGATTCAAATTCTACTCATTGTATATCAAATGCACTTGGTATTGGATTAGATGCATCACAAGTTAGCTAAGATGTGCAACAAGTCAGCTTAGACATGCCATAGGTTGGCTCAGATACACCATATAAGGAATTAAGTGCACTTTTTTGACTTGTAACCTTGAAAAAGTTGAGTTTCTTACAAAATATTATTAAAAAAAGGTATGTGAGTCCCACTGGATGTGCCAAAATGTCGATGATGAAAAAGTGAATTTATATAAAATATTAACAATGCAATAAAAGTACCTGATTCACACTAAACAATCACTCAATAAAACTTAATATTTATATATGAATCAAATAATGAACAATTATACCTTGATTTTCTCCATTGTTTCTTTGGTATCTTCTTGAATGCTTGATATGCAGGTTGCTATTCAAAATAGTATAACCATGATAGCATAATGAGAGTACGATAGTGTGAATCGTGTAGTGATAAATATGCTCAAAGATAATAGATAAATAGGAGAGCTAAATGATAAGAGATCTCATATTTTACTAATTCTTGTGCTTGAGAATGATTGTGCTCTAGGGGATGATTTGTGGATGAAGGGTTTAATTTAAATATGCTTCACTTGAGAAAAAATGAGAAAGGGTAGAAGCTAAAATTAGTAAATGGACTGGATTGATGAGGTGGAATAGTTTAAATAATTAAATATATTTATTTAATTCATAAGCATGATTAGAAAATAAATAAAATATTAATTTAATTCATTTTGGAGGGATAAAGGTAATAAATAAATTA
>VDFB02000008.1:369326069-369379694 GCA_007258455.2 Sequoia sempervirens | reverse complement strand
TGTTTTAGTTGGATTCAACTATGTATTTTTTAAGTCCATCTCATTGACCCATATTTCATGAATAGTGGTTCACAGAGACCAATCTCTCATGAGCATGAGTGGTTCACTCAACACTCATGGCATCTAGGTGATACTCATAGGGGTGAAGCATTGGGACTTCTTGGATCTTCCCCATTCTAGTAAGCTTTGATGCTTCACCCTTGGGATTGGCAACCACACGAGAAGTCTTGATGCTTGACCCTTGTGAGGATCACCTAGATGCAATAAGTACTAATTGGACCATTCATGCTCATCAGAGGTGGGTTCTTGTGAACCCCTACTTATGAAATATGGGTCAATGAGTTTGACTCAAAAACTATGTAGTTAAATCCTAATGAAACACCACATGATTGCAAGAAACACCCCCTAGTTGACAATATCAATTGCTATCAAACCATCTTGAAGTAGCTTGAAGGCATGAGATAAGAGTCCTATGGCTATTGATTTAGTGGGTTGCCCTACATACAAATCATGGGGGATTAATTACAACCCAATGGAGTGAAAAAAACTATTATGTTAACCTTATATGGGACACAAAATAAATGTGAACTCATTGAGATGTGGGACATCAATAGACGGGTTACAATGATTCACATGAGAGAGAAGATAATACTATTTTCTCATCCTCCCAAAGTGTGATCAAATTTTCATCATGCCACATTTCAAGGGACTCAAAAGAATTGAGCCTCTTTAGGCTTGTCAATTGCAAGGTTGGCCAAAGAGTTTGTGCCATATTTGCCTCTTGATAGCAATGTTGGCATTCAAAATTGATGAAGGAATCAAGAAATCTCCAAGCCTCATGTAATATGTTGTCCAATCTCAAGTTGAGAGCTAAGCACCTTTTAATTGCATTAATCAATATCATTGAATCCCCCGCAATTATGATATGGGCACAAAGTCATTCCTAACTATAAAACAAAAATACATATCCAATTCTAATTGAAAATTTGCGTCTTCAAAAGGAGGATTTATTTGAAATTTTGTTGTTGTTTCTTTCCCTCTAGTTATGCCAGACCAAGAGGGATGGGAACACAAATAATAAACTCCCAAACATTGCGTTGGGGTACAATGAAAGCTAACTTTGAAACAATTGTAGTAGGGTTTGAGGGAGAGCAACACTTCACAAGGAATGGGCACAAAGTCATTCCTAACTTTTTGTGGCAAAGGAGTCGTGGAGGTGTTGGAAATAAGCCACACCTGGATCGACGATGGGCTGGCCAAAGAGGGGCCAGTAGCTTAGTTGGTAGAGCACTCCAACAACAAATGAAAGGTCCTATGTTTGAGTTCTAGCTGGTCCATATGAGTTGTAGCTCAACATGTGGTATCTGAGCCAAGCTAGAGGCCCCAAGCACCTTTAGTGTGGCTTAAGGGGGGGTGTTGGAAATAAGCCACAACTGGACCGATGATGGGCTGGCCAAAGAGGGGCCAGTAGCTCAATTGGTATAACACTCCAGCAACAAATGGAAGGTACTAGGTTCGATTCCTAGCTAGTCCATATGAAGTGTAGCTCAACGGGAGGAATAAGTGACTAATACTTTCATTATCATAGCCACAAAAGTCACACTTCAAGGATTCAACTAAACCAAACCAAATCAACCTATCTCTAGTTTTTGTGTTGTGTAAGGCCAACCAAGCAAAGGCCCTTTGCCTTAGGGAGCAAATCATTATGCCAACAAATGGAAGAGGGCTAGTCCCTCACCACCTTGTGTTCTTTAGCCTCCAAGTAGCCCAACTTGGCAAAATACTCCCTAGTCTTTCACCCTGACCATTTGAGTTTGTCCATCCTTACGCTAAAAAATATTTTTCTTTTGTCAAGTTCCTCCTTTAGTAGTTGTTTTTGAGACTTTGGGAAAGGGCAAGCATCCATGTCCTTCCAATTGGCTTTTGTGAGTCCATTTATGTGTGTGATGTAAAAGTAATCCTTGAATATTTTGCCTCATTTAGCAGATAAATAAGTTCTAGCTTTTGACAAATCTTGTCTATCACCCAAAATGGGGTTAACCATTCCAAGAATTTTTCTAGATAAGGGCTTTGTCCCCAACTCAAAGCTCCTAGATTATATAATTGGTGATGATGGGTTTGCAATGGAGAATATAATTCCACATTTGAGAACCCCTTTGGTGGATTAGCAATTTTCAATACTTTGTCACAATCTTGTGAATCCATGTACTTTCTCTACATTAGCCTACACCATTTAGTCTCTAGGCATAAAAAGGGCCCCTAAACCAACCATGCACCGAATGCCATGTACTACCTTAATAGATTTTGTAGGTTAGCATTGCTACTCTTCTTAAGCATGTATACAATGTCCCAAGCTAGCAACGAATGCCATGTTCTACCTTAATAGATTTTGTAGGCTAGCATTGCTACTCTTCTTAAGCATGTAGACAATGTCCCAAGCTAGCAATGGAAATCTCTTCCTATCTTAAGTTCCTACCATAAAAAATTCCTCATTAATTTCTCTAGAGGAGTTGCCATGGTATCAGGAGTTTTGAGTACTGACATCATGTAAAATGGAATGGAAGCCGAGACTGATTTAATCAGTAGTATTCTCCTTGCTAAACTTAACCATTTCTCTTTCCATGTAGATAATTTGGACTGGAAAGAAACCTCTACGTGTTTCCATAAAGTTGCCTTACTTGCCTCCAAGAAGATAGAGATTCTTGGATATATACTTGGAAGAGATCCAATTTTAAATCCCAACAAATGAGCAAGCTGACTTGAGTTTGGGGATGTGTGTTAGAAAGAAAATCTCCATTTTATCATTATTGATGACTTGTCCTATTGGCAAACAATAAGAGGAGATAACTCTCTTAATTGCATCCAACAAATTGTTGATGAGTCAGCCTCCATGTTGTCCACAACTTTGATTCTATGCCATTCGCTCCCTTCATAAGTTGTTTGAATGGGCTCTCCAAGGGCTTCCACCATCAAAATGAAAAGGGGATATTGGATCACCTTGATGGAGGCCTCGTGAAGCATAAAAGAAGCGAACTAGGTTTCCATTGAGCAAAATTGAGAAGCGTGGGCTAGAGATGCTATTGTATATCCAATCACATCACTCTTTGTAAAATCCGAATTTCCAAAGAATCCGGATAAGGAACTGCTAGTTTACTACATAACAGCATTTTGATGCACACCGCCTGATATAATATATGCTTGCAATGGATGATTATATTATTGTGAAAGAGTATGTGATGTAGGCCTTATCAAGTGGGATGCTTTTCATATTGAACAATTCTCATGGATTTGTCTATAAGGATGCCTTTTTGCCAACTCAACCATACTAACGCAAATGAGTAGGGGCCGCAATGTGGTGGTGATAGTTGGGGGACAATTACCTTTAGGGTCAGTCTATCACATATTTCAAGGTTGTTTGCATTAAGGGGCATTTTCATTGAGGGATATTTGTGTTGATCTAGAGAATGGATCTTTACAAAGTTTCAACAAAGCTCAAAGATGTCATTGGATGCCTACTGTTACTACAACTGGTTTAGTGAAGACAAGTGCAAGTAAATTTTCTATTGAAAGCACATTGGCTTTTATGTCTTTGATAAATCGGACACCTCATCACTCATCTTTTAAACGGTATGAAAGAAAGCTTAGAGACAAACTAGACAAAAGAGAGAAGTACTAGATGGGAAGTGAGTGACTCATACTACAAATAATTAATGACCTTTGAAAAACTTCACTCACAAGCATAACTGTAATAGCTTCACACATTGTGGTGATTACTTCCCCTTTTCACATCTATGACATGTAGTGGGTAGCAAGTCCATTCAAAATGGATGATGCAGTGATTCTCAAAAGAATTTGGCTAGTACAAATTTTAAGGGCCTATTGATGTTTAGGGTGTAGATTGGTATGCTTGTTATGTCTTCGGTAAAGTCTTTCCAAGGAGATGATATGCATGCTGTGCATTCTATTGTAAGCCTTACTTTGTGAAGGATGAAATCTAATTATCTACTCTTACGTATGAAACTAATCTATAGATAAGCTACTAATGAACATTGATATGCATCATTTCTTGGTTGATTTTTTTATCACAACTGCTTACTTTTGTGATTCAAGCAAAATGGATGTAAAGATATTATATGAACTATTAGATATATGCAGGCAACTTGATTATTAAGGCTTGAATTACTCTTTAAGCAAGCCGATTTTATTACCTAACATTCATTGTTATTGCAAACTTTAGTTTCCATCGTTTTATATCATCTATATTCATCTCATATTATTCACATGAAAGCTTAGCCAATATATAGTTCAATTTTTGCTCTTTCAAAATAGTTCACCACTTTTATGTTTTGGATAAGGCATTTTCTAAACTTAATGATAAGGGCAATCTTGAGGCATGTTATGGAGGTTTTGGTCAATTTATTTTTATGGCACTATTTCATTTACCTTCCTTTTTAATGTACTGATGTTCTTTTTCAAAATGTATGCTTATCAGGGGAATGGGTGGTAGGTTCTGCAGGTATCGGTTTCACTCCGCATGTCATCACCATTGCTGCAGGCGAGGTAGGTGACAATTGATTTATTGAAATTAAGTTAATGTTCTTTCTTGATCTCATATTGATACTAGTGAGTTTAATTTTAATCGATAACAACCTAAAGAGCGGTTGTTTGGCTGTATCAAACTCTTGAAGCATGTGCAAATGCTTCTAATCTGTGCTGTGCATATTTTCATCAGTATTGAAATATTGTTTCATTTTACAATACCAATTGCAAAGACATCCACCAATTGCACTTTGTGCTAGTTTAATCCATAAAAACCATCAAGTGGCATGCATTCAGTGTTTACTACAAGAATAAATGATGCTTCATTGTGCCCAATTAAAAACTATTATTTTAAATGTTCCACTATAAAGAAAAAGCACCTAATCATAATAAGTTCTTTGTGACATTCTTGAGATTGCTTCATGTCTTAAACAAACCTATGGTGGTAGACATTTGGTTACATCATTAGCTCATTGACAAATATGTGAAATGTGGACGGTTCTTCATCAACAGGATATTTATAAATTATAGGACTTGTAATTTTTTAAGGAAACATTCTTTTCATTATATAATCATATAATGTATAATTACAAGAATTGGATTACAGTTCACTGGAAACATATGTTTGTCTTGCTTTTAATTGTAGGTGGGGGAATATTCAAACAAATGACAATTATCCTTTTTATGAAATGCGTGACCTAAAAATGCTTAAGTATAAGTGAATACATAGCCTTAAAATGATTATGTTTATTGTTTTGCATGGTTACATGGAGATTCATATCTTGACCCCTGGTACTTGTCCCTCATATTGGAAATGCATACCTGTCTCAAAGACACATTGGGAGACTTCAGATGAAGTTTCTTAACATGTGAATTTAGTTGTAGTTTGCAACTTGCAAGTGATCTGTAGTTTGCATTTTAACATGTCGGAGAGCTTTGTGCATCTATCTGTCAAATGCGAACTATTTGGTTTGATTCTCAGCGGACTTTATAGAAAAAGCTACAGACACAATTTTATCCAAAAGTTTGTTCGTTTACGACTTTATTAAATGAGATTCACTAGCTTCTTCTTCAAGATTTTGCATTCCTTCAATGAAATATTATTCTATTTCTTCGTTTCTTATGTTTCTCCCTTTTTCATGTAGTCTCAGAGTGGTCATATGTTTCTTATTCCATGTCTTTGACTTTATGGAATGTTGTCAAACCTGAATGTTGCTTTCTATAAGAAGCTGACATGAAGACTGGATGCATTGTAAATAGTTTTCTTGGGTTCAGTAGTCCTACAATTGGTGCTTCTGTTAGCATTTTTTTGTCGGCTGTCAAATGTGTTTTGTGTGTATTCTGCATTTTTGAGATTAATATTGTAGAAGACGGCTGCTCTTTTCAGAGGTTCAGGCAAAACTTCATTTGTTCTGGGGGATGGCTCACTTTCTGTCGATGTAATTAATATAGGTGTTCTTAAAAGGTTGTTTGGAAGCTTGGATAAAACCCTTTCTAAGGAGTTATTTGATTTGTTTTTCTACTCCACATAGGTCCAAAATACTGAGTCTCTTTAGCTTTTTGATCCCTTAATAATTATTGGTCATTTGCTTCAAGTTAATTTGTTGATAGACCTCTCTATGTGGTGGCAGTAATGAGAGGGTCATCTGGAAAGATATGTTTGTGTTTGTTTGATGGGTTGAATTTGATGTCTATTATGGTGTCATCTGTAGTTTTTCTGTTTTTTGCTAATTACTTCAAAGCAGTAGTTTGTTTTCCGGTGAGCATTCTTCTTCACTTAGATGCTAATATAATATTTTAAATTATTTTTTATACTTGAAAAAAAAAAGTTGACAAATCTAGAAAACCTAGATGAATATAGTATTTTAATACTTGAAAAATTAAGTTGAATATTTAAACCCTTTTTCTTTTGTTTTTTTAATGAAACGATCTTGAATGTTGGGAATATTATTAGATAGAGGTATTATTGAGATATATTCAGAAGAATATATATTAAGTAGCAATAAAACTAGGAAATATTAGGGGTACTAGATAGAGGTATTATTTATATTTTTGGAAGAATACTAAGTAGCAATATCAAAAATCTATTCAGTAATATTCTTCTACTATATTTTATCTAAATAAAGAAAAGCAAAAAAAGATATTGCCTATATACATTATATATTTAATAAACAATTAACAATTAAGGAGGCTACGGTTTTTAATATGATCACCACTTTTGTATTGTCTTGGATAGAAAGATGTATCCCAATACTATTGTTTGGTTTAAACTTTATGTTATGGATTTTTAGCGACATTGCCAATTGGTCCAGCTCAGATGTATTATGTCAGGTCCATATTAATACAAGACAAAATAATAGGCAGTAATAGTAAAATAATTCCTATGGGAAAATTGATTCTTAGCGGTTCTTTTGTAGGACAACTTATAGTCTTCTCAGCCATTTATCTTTGCCCTATTTATACATCACTATATAAACCTCATGCAATGACTCTTGTTTGTGCTGGTCTTCTTATTTCTTTTTATTCGGATACTCTTCTTCAATCTGTCATTCCCTTGGGTTAACAATCCAACAATAGAGTTTTTTCCTCTACAATTGGTGAATCCCGCCCCTTTCAGAAAATCTGTGTATACAAGATCAGTAAACATGATCTTGTTTAGATATAGCGGAAATCTTTTATTTCTGCTAAGTAGTGCAGCTGGATGGGTGAGCAGACAAATTCTAGTCATCAAAATTACAAAATTAGTCTGTTCACATGTGGAAGGCAATCCACCTTTAAAATTAGGAAAATAAGGCAACTTTTCAATTTCACTTTCCAATTTATTTTCTCTTGGTTACTTTATGGTGTAATTCTTTCCTTTGTATAGCTTCATCTATATGTCTTTCTGAGTAGTGAATTTGAATTATTGGGTTGGCTAGGACATCTTAGTTGCATGTAGTAATGTACCATCACATCTTCTGGTCATTGGCACATCTATCCTTGTGTTGTGCTCCCTTTCCATTCTCTAGTTGGTGGTAATGTGTATTATCTAACTTTCTACTTTCAGAGGTCACATCTTTTCCATCTTAGGAGAGCACAATACATATGATATGAGCATTCGTGTATAGAGTAGAAGGTTTTGTAGTAAAGTATTGGGGCCTCTGTTTGCTCTATGTTTGAGATGTCAAAGGATTTTTGATGTTTCATGGTCCATTGAAAATTTAGGTTTCTTTGGGCAGTTTTTGTGAGGTTTGAGCTCTTAGAGTCACCATGTTTTTTTTTAAGTTTTGCCAGGTCTAAATTGTGTTTAGTTTCTACTTTATTGTTCTCTAATTTGTATTGTTCAATTTCAAATCACTTCGATTTTTCAAGGATTACTTTGGTCATATACTATATGTCCAAAGTTATTCTGTATTCTTTTTAAATAGCTCACACTTCAATGGTTTGCATACAAATTTGCTCCAGTATATGTACTGTCTCATGGTGCTTTGTCTTTATTTTTGCTAAATATCAATAAATTGTCTAGGACTGATTAGTTTTTCTAAATAAGGTCGAGACTCGAATTATGTTGTTCTTCCATCTCTTGAAGGAAGCTGGGAAGTTAGTCTGTCCAAAGGGTAATACAAGTAATTTATACAGTAGATTTATTGCAGTGAAAGTTGTCTTAGCTATATTTGTGTCCCTAATTCTAACATGTGATATGTGCATTTAAGGTCTATTATAGACATTATTTTGTCTCCTCTTAAATCATTTAGGAGTTAGCATATTCATGTGAGGGGTATTTGTTTAATATAAGGACTCGTTTTTTAGATCTATACTTTATACACGTTCTCATTATACCATCCTTGTTTACTAGAAATGATTTGTGCAACAGAAGGGGATATAGAAGGTAGTTGTAGCCTCCTTGCTTTTACTTGCATAACTAAGTCTATATGGGGGTTTTAAATGTTGCATTTCTATTTATTTCTAATTTTATTGATGATCAATATCTCAATGAGGTTTTAGCCTATTTGGTAGTCCGGGTGAAAATACCTATGAATTGAAAAGCAGGGTTCTAGTTTTCCTGTTTTTCTTATGTTTGGGATTGTGGTGGTTCTTCTAAACTCTTTTGATATAGACTACGTACAGTTCTGTTCTTTCAATATAGGTGGTCATCCTTTGATATAGACTTCAGTGTATGATATAAAGGGTATAGGTGGTCATCCTTGTTGTGGTAAACATTTGTCTTTTCCTATTTTAGGTATTGAAGGAAAGAATCTCTAGGGTGAATTAAAGTATTTTTCTTATATTTGTATTAATATGTAGGGATTGCATTGTACAAACCAATGCTCATCACATTAAAATCCAGGTGATGGCTAGATTGCTGGATTTGTGTTCTTTTGCTGTTGGATGATAAGTGTTCCAAATATAAGCTTCTTAATTGTCTTCTAGTAGAGCTTCATAAATATATTGTGCCTCAGGTGGTGGTAATTTAGCTTTTATGGAAAAAAAATTATATTAAAAGTTGGGGGTACAGTTCAAGTCTACAAACTCTTAAGCTTTTACGCTGTTGATCAATCTTGTAATGAAGAGTTTGGTTAGATGGAACTTCTTTAAAGGTTTATTAGTGACCTTTTGAGGTTGACTGATTCGGTATTCATGTTTGGGCACTGTTGTTTTGTTTCGATGTGCTGTTTGGTTTTCTAGCCTTCTCCTTTAATTTGCATTCTCTCTTCATAATTTCCTCAAAGCATCTTGCCTTTTTTTAGGTAATTTATATTTTTGTAGGGCTCACAAAAATTCTTCTTAAGATAGTTTGACTTTTAGTGGCTGGGTTCTTTTTTAATTGAGGGCTGAATGGTGGCTGGCTGGATACAAGGTTTAAAGTCGTATACAGATCTGAGAGTTTGTCTATTCTCAGAAGGTTTGGTAGTTCGGAAAACAAGGATTTTGTTGTTTCAGTAGTCTTCATGTTACTTTTCTGCACAAGTGATAAGCACTGTGTGTAGGCTTCTATAAGGTCATTTTGATGTTTGGATCTTTTATTGATAGCGGCTTTAACATTCTCCACTTGTTTATAGGATCTTGGGGATTAGCTTCTATTGTTGCTTGGCTGCTCCTTGGAGGTGTAAGATAAAAAACTTTTATCTATTTTAGTAGTTGTACAATTTTGAAAGTAAAGATTGATTTATTTAACCCATGCTTGATAAGGTAATCAAAATCTGTTTGAATTCTTGTTGGTCTGCCTTCATAAACCTCTTTGTTTAAAGATTGTTTCATTTCTTTTATCTGGCCTTCCATAGCTTTCTCCATACTCTTCGACTGGTTATGAATTTAGGTTTGCATGGTTTCATTTGGCTTTGTGTGGCTTCAAAAAGTTGTGCATTTACGAGGCTTTTATATGGTCTGCATCATTAGTGGAAGATTTTCTTCTCAGTTTGATTTTCTGTAGTTGTTTGCAATTGTATCCAGTTGTTGGGAGGGAATTTTTTCATATTTTTGATACTATTCTATTACTAATAGATTTCTTCTCGATATCTACACAATGCAAAAAATTAAATGAATCAAAATTTGGAAACAAATTCTAAAATTTCCAAAAGAAAATCTGAAAATATGGATTGAAGATTGTCTGAAAATCTGCAAAACAAATTTCTGGAAACCAAAAACAATAAAATTCTTTACTAACACACCTGGTACACAAAGTAACCAAGCTCTGAGGCAAGCCAACCCCAATTCTCAATTCAAATCAATCTTTGGTGTTTTAATCACTTGCCCAGCTAGTTTGCATAGCTGAGAAAGATAATTTATTGAACTTTCATGGTGTAGGAAGCTTGATTACGATCTGTTGAATCCTTAATTGTGCCTGAAAAGGTACATGTGGAAGTTGTAACTGTCTAGAAAGAATTTGGAGCACTATTCCTTGAATTGGCTGAAGACCAACTGTCAATCTTGTAACCAGTAGCTTCAAAGTTTGAAGTGCTTCAGAAATTTTGATTCATAAAGGAAAGTACAGAGCTCCCAATTTGTTCCATTTAAGCAAATAAGGCCAGAGCCTCTCTTGTAATTTGCAGAGAGTCTTTCATTATAAATTTGTAGTTCACTCCAGACCTGGCCATTCTGCTTTCTTGCAAACCTTTGTAGGTTCAGCCCTTGAAAGTGCTGCAAAGGCGATTTAAATGTTACTAACATTGGAGCCATGATTTTCAAGCTCAATAAAGCAGTTGCATATGCTTTCTTTTTTTCATGCAAATATGGTCTTTGAATTGGGGTACAGGTAGCATTTATTTGGAGGTTGACTTGTGTACTTTTTGCCCTTCTTTGTGGTGCCCCATTCCTAAGGGTTTCTCCAACAACAATTCTCTAAACTTTCAACAATATTTTTTTGTGAATCTCATGTTCGTACAGACCATTACTAAGGTCTGGATCTTCGTTAACAATTTCATGTATTGGTCTACTTACCCTTGGTCATTGATATTGTGGCAAAATTTCAATTTCCAATAACTACCTCCTTTTATCTTCTACATAAAGCTCAATACATGCCAAAAACAATGCCCTTAACAGAATCTCTAGATGTCTGAGCTAATGGATTTCACAACAAAATATTAAGTTCCTATAATCACCTCCTTCAACCTTCTACAGAAAGCTCAATACATTCTGAAAACAATGCTCTCTAATAGAATCTCTAGTTGTCTGAGTTCATGGGTTTTGCGACAAAATATCAAGTTCCTATAACCACGTCCATCAATCTTCTACACAAAGCTCAATACATTCTGAAAACAATGCTCTCTAATAGAATCT
Source organism: Sequoia sempervirens (assembly GCA_007258455.2). Classification (NCBI taxonomy): domain Eukaryota; kingdom Viridiplantae; phylum Streptophyta; class Pinopsida; order Cupressales; family Cupressaceae; genus Sequoia; species Sequoia sempervirens. Next base: position 369,368,399 of record VDFB02000008.1, on the reverse strand, counting down.
CTAATCGTCAGAAAACAATATGGCTGCTAGGGATTTTCTCACAAATTGAAGAAAGTGGCTCTTAATTTCTTAAACCAATGAAATCTGAAATGTGAAAACATGAATCTGGAAAATTTTCAAATCAAAATATGAAATTTCTGTAAACAGAGAATGATTGAAAATAAAAAATAAACAAATTTTTACAAACAAAAAACAGTATAAATTTGTTCTACTGTGATCATCAAACAGAACAACAGCAATGTCCTCCCAATTCTAAAGAAAAAATAATCTTTGGTGTAGTAAATACTTGTTCAGTTGGGTCACATAATTTGTATAAGAAAGGTTTTGCTTATTCTTATTATATCCTCCTAAAATAAGTTTATTTCTTTGTTAACACTCTAACATTCTCCCACGTTGAGAGTTCTGGAGAATGTTGAGAGTTCTCCTAGTGAAATGTATTGGGCTCATCACAAAAGAAATAAGACAGCAAAAACATGTATGTAACCTTTGATGTTGGGAAATGATGGCACACTAATTTGAGGTTTTAACTGGGTTGCCGCTCACATTGGTGAGTAATAACTAGCTTGAAGGTCAGATTATTGTGTATGAAGTGCCAGCAGGGTGATCCAAAGGCATTACACAAAAGCATATCAATAAATGCACATAGGCTGACCCAAAGAACTGACCTGAAGGCCATAGACACAGAGAGAAAGATGCTGTAGACTCTAATTATAGTTATAGCTAGAAATCAAAACATTTGCTACAGGGATAAGGATGGATTTCACTAAATTAGAAGCATTAAAGCAGTGAAATAGAAATCAAAGTACCTGTGCTCTATGTTAAAAATTATTCCCTGACATAAGCATTACTTATGAAGTCACAGCATCAAATGAGCAAAAAAATCACTCTTTTGGGTACCAATGCAATGCTTATATTACTCATTGTTTATAAGCTATGTTGCAGTTTCTGGTTCGGATCTTGGTTTGGGTTTGTGGATTTGGTTCATAGATCCAGCAAAAAGATTTTGGGGGTTGGGTTTGTTTTAAGTCTGTCTATATTAAAAACATGTAAAACTCATAGATACATATATTTGCAGCCTAAAGAAGGAATATTAGAAACAATATGCGTATTTCTTAGTACTTTTTATTAATAAAATTAATATATAATAAAATAATAAAGTTAATTTAATAAATGTTAACTATTAATAATATAAATATATAAATATTATATTATAGCTTGGCTTGAGCCGGGTGAGGCCACAAAATGGGGACCTCATCCTCAACATGTACACATTGCAGCAATACAAATAGGCCAAACCTATGAACTTAGTAGCCAAGTAGAAGTGCAAAGCTTGCAAGCACACTGGCCTAGTGAGGGTTTGGAACACAAATTAACCAACATGAATGCCAACAATTTCAATGCAAAGGTTCAAAATTTCGAGCACAATGAATCAATCAGGGCACAATGCCCATGATCACAATGGCCTAGTGGGGTTTTGTGTAATGTCCCCTTTTTCGGTGTTCCTTATTTGGGCCAATTCGGTGATTTGACTCACTATTTTTAGTAAGTGTTATATCTAGTAATTGGTCTTGGCAGCAGTGACATGCAGGGTTTCCAGTTTGGGCAATGCTTGGCAGTTGTTTGGCGAGTTCTAATGTTTTGGCATATTATTCATTAAAGTCTTCAAAAGGTGATTTTATGACTTATGTTATAACGTTATAAAAGAACCCCCTTGGCCTAGTTGAGCAATGTTGTTTTTAAAAAGGGGACAATGTATTTCAAGTGGATGCCTAGAAAAGAGGTTTATTTATTGTTTTTTAAGGCTAATGTTATGCCTCATAAGGTGGGATGCCTAGTTTGGGCTTAATGTCAATTTTAAATAAAAAATCAAAAGCGGAATTTTGGAGGCAAAAAGTTGGACGCCCCTCTTGGGGTAATTTCGTGTCATTTCATAAAGTGAAATGAGAGGGAAAATATATTCAAATTCAAATGCAAGTTGCCCTAATTCTTCCCTCGCTTTATAAATATGAGTTTGAGCTCATTTGCATATGGAGGATTTGACTACTTGAGGAGACTTTGTTGGATTGTTTCCAGAAATTACACATTGCTGGTTGAGGATGAAAACCCTCTCCTTCAGTTGCTGGTTTTGATGGTGAAAGACCCACCCTAGCTGGTTGGAGTGATTCTACCTTAGGAATCACCATTGTTTTCAGAAGATTGATCGTTCTAGGGTTTCTAGTATGAAGGTTTTCTTAGTGTTTTGATGTGCTTGTTGATTTGCCTAAGTTACCAGAATCGCTCATATGCCTTGCCGATTCCGGGCACTGGTACGTATTCGAATCGGATGCGTGTAAAAGCCCCGTGGAATCGACCAAGGTATTGCATTTTTTAATCTTGAAACGTATTTTAAAAAATAGATGAATCCCAACATTTTCCGACATTTTTTCGGTTGACGTGGCGTGTTTGACTGATTCCGAAAGTCTCAACGCAGATTTCGAAGTTTACATCTATCATTTCTTTACTTTCTGTGGAGTCGGATACCCAGCGTGCTTCTAGTGCAAGTGCTAGTGGGGCTGCATGTGGTTCTACTAATTTACCTACATCATCTAATGCCAATGATGATGTTGATCTTAATCTTCTTGATGACCCATATAATGCCTACTGTTAATTGTATTATTTTGTTTTAAATGTTGAACCAATGAACAATGAATTCAATATAATTATATACCTATCGTAACATTCAAGTTTTGAAAAATTGATATCAAATTAATTTAGTATAATTGTATTTCAGATTTGTTATATTTATGGTAGTTCTAAGTTTTGTTTAGCATATGCATGATATGTGGTATTCTAAATTTAATTCTTGTTTTTACTTTTTAGGCTGTAGATATGTCTATATATATGATTTTTATATGTTTAATGTATGGACATACCCAAACGTACCCACCCCCCCAAAAAAAGTCGTACCGGCGTATCGTACCCGTACCCAATTTGGCAACTTAGTGATTTGCTTCATTTGGGTGATGATTAGAAATGTTACACTTTAATGGAGGTCTAATATACATTTCCAGAATTCTAGAAACTCACATTTTTTAGTGGCTGGAAGTGCAAAATTGTTGATCGCGCTATGGGTGATTGAGGACTTGTTTTGGGTATTGTTGCAAAGGAATCCTCACAGCTGGGCGCCACTTTTGAAGTATTCATTTGCAAGTTTTGGTGGAGTTCTGATTTTAGGGAGCAAATTGCCCCTCCTAGGGAGTCGTGCCACTTTGGGAGTTGTGCATAATCAGGTCTGCTGTTGTATAGACCTGCAATCTGCCTTCTACAGTGTTTGTGCAGCTGTCCATTGAAGAATAAGAGCTTTGGTTGGTTGGCCTACATCGTAGCTTGGTTTGGGTGTATCATTTGAATGTATTGCTGCTCATTTTATGTCTTTAAGAGCTTCATTTGGGACTGTTATCAGGTCTGCAAATTATTTTAATAAGTCTGATTTTATTGGATGTTATCATCAATATATGTTGTAATGATGCAATATGAAGGTAATGCATTTTCATGGTTGATTTTCTTCATTGCTATGTTATGAAAGAATGTCATGTTATATTGCAAACACTTGAATGCAAAACAAACCCGCACTTCACATTACACTCTGCTAAACAAAAAAAGAAAAGAAAAGGGGCAGTCATTACATTTTGAACCTTGGTGGCTGCAACTACAATGCCATGATTTAACCATCACACTATGGCATGAACAACTATAATATTATATTATTAAATATAATAATATAAATATAATTATAAGATATAAATATTTGCGGCTCCATACTGCATTGAACCAGATCTCGAATTTGATTTGAACCAGACTGGATCTGGCTGATCTGGTAACATAGTTTATAACTTATAAGCAATAGTTTGCTGTCATAATTATGCAAAAGTTTCTTCTTCCTCACTGGCCATATCTGTGCAGTCAAGAAAGTGAAAAGATGAAATAAATTATATTGGTGTCCACTGATGACAAATAGATCAGTGGGACTAAAAGGGTACATTCAATTACATAGACAAACACTAGGCAAATGAGACCCTCGATTATGAAAAGTAAATAAATAATACTATAATTATATTTATCAATCATTTTAATTTTTTGTCTGATTGGTTGGTTAAAGATAGCAGGTTGGGCAACAGGTTATAGCAAATTCAAAATAGCAACAAATTCTCTAGGTTCCAAATATGAGAGGATTTTTGTAATCGATTATGACAACAATAACCTACTATAGACATGTACTGGAGTAAACCATACCATAGATTATGAAAAGAAAATTAACATTGCTATATTATTATTAATTTTTTTCTTGTTGGCTGGCTGACAGCAAAAGGTCATGTAAATAACAATAAATTAATTACTAATGAGGCTCCAACTATGATGGGATTTATGTCAATTATTAAACTGGTCAACACATCATACAAAATGATAATAAATTAATTACGTTCCAAATACTATAGGATTTATATGTCAATTATGACAATGTTATCCTAAAACATGTCAGATGTGATCTCATAATTCAAATAATGAGATTATTATATTTTATTCTGTAATGCTTTGCATGCTTGTGGAGGTAAGGTTCGCAACAAATAAACTACATTCATCTTCACTTAGTTTACATTAATGAATAAATGAATGGTGCATGAGATCCTTGTTGAAGCAAGCATCTAGGATTTATTAATGAAATATTAATCTAGTGTTACCCAAGCAACTGAAGTACAGTGTTTCCTTGCAGGATGTTGCATCAAAGATAATGTCATTTTCACAACAAGGACCTCGTGCAGTATGCATCCTTTCAGCAAATGGTGCCATTTCTAATGTGACGCTTCGTCAACCTGCAACTTCTGGTGGCACTTTGACATACGAGGTTTGGTATTCTGCTATTGTTCTTTACTTATTTATTCTTTCCATTCATGATAATCAAGACGAAAATATCAGCCAGTTCTTTTTATTTTTGTAGGCTCTTTTTCTAATTTTTGTTACAGTAGTCTTTGTTAAGATCAATATTTCCTCATTGTGGCATTGCTGTTTTCCTAACAGACTCTTTGTAAGTGGTAATTATTCATTCACAAAAGCATTTGCACATTCTACATTATAGTATCACTAATTATTATGAAAATCGAGCACATAAAGATTACCAAGATATTCATTAATTAAATAAGAAGCAAATTCTTTCTTATATAGGATTACAAGGAAGGACGACAAACCACATTACCAATGAGGGATAAATAAAACAATAATAAATATGCTAGAAGGAAATAAAACATAAAGTTTATCCTAAATTCGGAATGACTTTATTAAAGCCTACGACTAATAACTAATTGACTATTACTAGATAATAATCATTCTAACACCCTCCCTTGATAGCCAATCTACTAACTACACCAAGCTTATTGCAAAATTTTACAAATTTGTCAAGACCAAAGATTTGATAAAAATGTTTATAGTTTGATCATATGCTAGACAATATTGCAACATAATAGATCCATCTTGTAGAAATTGTTTGATGAAGTGACAATATATTTCCACATGTCTGGTATGCTTATGGAAGACTGGATTCTTGGCAAGTTTGTGCACTCCTTGATTGTCATAGAATAGAGACGCAGATTAATTTTTTTAGCATCTTCATGTCTAAAAACATCCTTCTAAGACAAATTGCTTCACTTGTTACTTTTACTGCCCCTTGATATTCTGCTTCAGTCAAGGAAAGAGCTATTGTTTTGCCGCTTCTTGCTGGTTTGTGTGATTGCACGGTGCACCCATTCGAAGGCTAAAAACATATCTAAAAGTGGATCTTTTGTCATCTACAAAACTTGACCAATCTAAATTTGTAAATCCACATAGCCTAGGATCTTTGCTTCAATTGTGTAGAATCCCAAAGTCAAGTGTTCCTTTCCCATATCTCAACATCCTTTTCGTTGCAGTCCAATGTTCTATCTTTGGTGCTATCATGAATCTATAAATGAAACAACATAGCTCAAATCGAGTCTTGTGATTGTAAGATATATTAGGCTCCCCACTAGTTGCTTGTAGGTTGTCTCATTAATTGTCTTAGAGTTAGTTTTGGTTGAAATCTTCAGCCATTTCTCCATAGGTGTAGATGAGATTTTGCAATTTGTCATTCTGAATTTGTTGAGCAAACTCTCACATGTTTGGATTATGAGACAAATATGATACCACTTTTTGCCAAACATTTGAACCTAGGCATTCATGAAAGAGGCCTAGATCAGTCATGTCAAGAATTTTACTCATATTAGATTTCATCTGTTCAATAACACGTGCCTCACTACTTGTAATAGTGATGTCATCTACATACATGACCAATAGAATGAGATAATTAACAATGCTTTTGATGTATAGATCATAATCCAAAGAACTCCACAAAAATCTTTGTTCAACCAAATACTTGTCAATTTTGATGTATTGTGTCTTGGGTGTTTGCCTTAGGCCATATAGAGCTTTCTTTAGTTGACATAGAAGATGCTCATTCCTTGTAACTTGAAAACCTTGTGTTTTATATGTGCACATTTCCTCTTTGAGGAAGGCACTCTCTACATCCATTTGATGGATTGCCTAGCTAAATTGAGCTGCTATGGCTTGGACTAATTGGTTAATGCTCAACTTTGTTGTAGGAGCAAAAGTCTCTTCATAGTCAATGACCTATTTCTATGAGAACCCTTTTGCAACCAACTAAGCTTTGTATTTGTTTGGTGTACCATTTGCCTTGAACTTCACCTTTTACATTGGTTTGCAGCCAATGGGTTTTAGATTTTTAAGATCCCAAGTCTTATTTTTCATAAGATTTGCATGTTTGGTTACCATGGCCTTTCCCCATTTAGGTTTTCCTTTTGCCTCCTCAAACACTTGTGGCTCATAAACTCCTTGAATATTGGCCATAAGAGCAAAGTTGACCGTGTTTCTCTTGTTCCTGTCTCTTGATGATCATTCCCTGATCATTTCACAAATTTAAACATCTCCAATGGTGTTTTTCCACCACTTTGGTTCCTTCGTAGGATCCTCTTCATCCAAATTATTTGTCACCATGACTTGGGCCACCTATATTTGTGTCATCTGAATTCCGGTTCAGGTTGTCATCAATAGATTTTGGGACTATTACTTGCTTGTAGATTCCTCATGCCCAAAATCCTCCCCGATCTTTAGGTGGAGCTACTTGAAGTTGAACACTTGAATCCTTTGCCATAATACATTGTTCTTTAGTAATTTTGAACTTTGGAGTATTTGTAAAGGTCCAATTTCTTGATCAACCATTACATCTTGATTGAAGGTCAACCGATTATTGTCAACGTCAACCAACCTATAAGCCTTATGAGTGTTGTTGTACCTAGTAATCATCAATTTCTTACTTTTGGGATTTAACTTGGTTCTCTTTTCATTTAGAATTCAAGCACAAGCAATGGAACCAAAGACCTTAAGATGACATACTTTGGGCTTCCTCTCAGACCAAGCTTCCTCTAGGGTTTTCTATTTCACCACCTATGTTGGAGATCTATTTAGGAAATATATTGTTGTAAATATTGCCTCAGCCTCGAACCTCTTGGGAATACCCTTGTTCTCCATCATGCATGGGGCCATCTTTGTGATAGTGTAGTTTTGCCTCTTCACCACTACATTTTGTTATGGGGTGTAGGGTGTAGTGAATTGTTTTTTGATATTGTGTTTAGTACAAAAGTTGTTGAATTCTTTTGAACAAAATTCTCGTCCATTATTAGATCTAAGAGTGGTTATGTAACAATCCGACTCCTTTTCTACTAATGCTTTTAACTTTTGAAATTCATTATAAACACATCTGGTTTTTGTTTCAGAAAATACACTCTCTTTTTCCCATTAAAATCATCAACACATAGAAAAAAATACCTGGCACTAGTGACAAATGCCATGTTCATAGGTCCACAAACATTTGCATGAACCAATTACAAGGCTCTCTTGGTTCTCCAAGCTTGTCTGTCATCAAATGGAGCTTTGTGTTGCTTCCTTGACTAGCAAGCTCCACAAACACCTTGTTTTTGTTGCTGAATGTCAGGAAGTCCATCTAACAAGTTCTCTTAAGCCAACTAAGAGAGGTAGGATAAATTAAGGTGCCATACCACTAATGCCAAAGTGGATTGATGTCTAATGCACTCTTGGTTGCCAATACATTCTCCTTGACTTGTCTAGTGTCAACTAGCCTTTATAGTCCATGATCTTCTACACCAATAGCAATAGTCTTTTGGTCTCTTTGCCGACTATGTAGCATTTGTGGTTGCTAAAGATGACATCTAGATGGGAACAATGTCTCATAATTTGACTCATTACGAGTAGATTAAGCTTCATTTCCAATATGTAGTACTCATTGAGTAAAATTAACATTTCCCCTATAGAGGATATTTGCACATTTCCTTTGTTGACCATTGTGTACTCCTTACCACTGAAGATACTTAATCATTGCAAACAGTGTATTGCATGAACTGGTCTTGCTTGCCGGTGAAATAACGTGTTGCTCTTGAATATATGTATCGAGCAGATCACTAGGACTAATTAGTTGGTCTTTTGGCCATGAAAGCATAGAATGTTGACTCCTTTGAATGCTCTACGATATGAGCCATCTGCAAGGCATCATCATATGACCCATCTTTCCATGATAATGGCATTTGATGTTTTTTAGATTCTTTGTTGCATCCTCATTGCTACCTTATCCTTTCTCTTGTGACCATTTGCCTTTGCCCTTGTCTTTGGCTGCATATGTTTGTTCTACATCCTTCGTCTCATTGCTACTAGCAAACTATTTTTTCCATTTGTCCCACTATAAGAGCATATTGCACAACTCTTCAAACTTAAGGATCTAAGGTCAACATTTATAGAGTTGATTTTAAGGATCTCAATAAAGTGTTTGTAATCATGTGGTAAGCTTTTCAGTGTGATTACAACCATGTTCTCTTCCTCCATTATACGGCTAATGGTTGACAATTGGACTTTGATGTCCTTGATTTTGAATAAATGCTTTTGTGATGAAGCTTTTTCATCCATTGTGATTTTGAAAATAACATATTCTTTATGAAGAAGGCTTTGCCCTTGTTTAAAGTCTCATATAGATCTCACAAATGCTTTCAAATTTCAGTTAAAGTTGTCCTTGTCTAGACTTTTAGCTAAGTTGCCGATTTGGGTACGGGTTTAGATACGGGTATAGGTATGATGGTATGACAATTTTTTTTCCTTGGGTATGGGTACAAGAATATATATATGTGTGTGTGTGCAAAATTATAAATTATAATAACAATGATGCTGATAATTGCCAATAAATAGAATACAGCACAATTTTGACATATAACTTATAACAGTTCAATTCATGACCACTTCACAAGTATAGTAATTGATTCTCCTGTACCCAGAATGTGGGGCACCTGTTGGGTATGCCCAAGGTACTGCCTGGGTGCCTGGGTTCTTTGTGGGTCCTTCACAGAAGAAACCATAGAGAACCCAGGTGCCCAGGCTGTACCCAAGGACGAACCCGAACTGAACCCGTACCCGAACTGTACCCACATGCATACCTGGGTCAAATATGAAGGACCTAGTAACTTAGACTTTTAGGAAGTATTTCATCCGTCACAAATAACTTGATTAACATGATTGCTTCTTTATTTAAAATTTATCATAGTCTTGCAGTGGCCGGACAAACAATTTTTACCAAGGACAATATTTTCGAGGCATCTGTGCCTAAAAATAGTTAACATATGTTGCTTCCACATATTATAATTTTTAATAGAGAATTTTTAGCTACCTTCCAACATGATATTAGGTAAAGAGGTCATTTATACTGTTCTTCCCTCCATAACCTGCAGTTTGAGTTAAGACAAAAGTCCTCCTAGCCAAGAGATTTGACTGCGACAAAACAATTGGTAGTAGTATGGGTTCGAGTCTGAGTCTATTTTTGTGCCCTAGCTGTAGTCGCCCAAAAAATCCACAACAAAATTTTTAGATTTTCATGCAGAAAAAGAGGGCACGATGATTAAGAAGAAAATATGTGCTTTTCAAAATAACCTGATCTTTTTGTTTTGTTTTGCTGGACCTAATTTCCACCTTGGGAGGTGCGAATTTCCTCAGAAAAATACCCTACATGATTCCTAGTTAATTGGCATGATTTGCAGCTAAAATAACAACGAATTTTCTAGAAGAAAGGTTCTGTGATTTTAAAAAATATGCTGCATGATTCCTGTTGGAACAAATCCACAATTTTATTAAAATATGTCATGTGATTCCTCTTGGAAAAAATCCACGTTTCAATGAATTTCAGCTTGTGAATCCCCAATAAATGACACGATTCTGTACATGCCTGACCTACAAATCCTTTTGGCTCTTTATTGTGCTATGTGAGTGATTCCTCGATTTGTCTTTGCCAGTAGCAGTCCCTAGGTCTTCACGCTCTTACAAATTTTGTGGCTCTACCTGAGCTTTGATCCAAAATTATAGTAATCGAACACATAAAGATTACCAAGATTCATTAATTAAATAAAAAGCAAAAGCTTTCTTATATAGGATTACAATGAAGGACGACAAATCACATTATCAGTGTGAGATAAGTAAAAGAACATTCTAAAAGGAAAGGAAATAAAAATAATGTATATCTTAAAGTTGGAATGACTTTATTAAAGCTTACAACTACTAATGAATTGTCCATTATTAGATAATAAATATTTTAACGCTAATTTAGAAGTTCTACAACTTCTTTTCTTGTTTACCCAAGATTGAGAATTTCCATGCCATATTTTCAAACATGCGTGCATTTATAGAAACTGGATACATATAATTCAGTGTTGCAAGGAGATGTGTCGCCTATGTCCGAGCAACACCTAGGGACTTGTGGACTTTGGAGGGAATGTCTCTCTCACATCCCTTGTTTGGAGGGGAGGCAGTAGGGAAGGGGGGAGGGGTATGTCCCCAAGAGATCCCCTACAAAGTTAAAAGAGGGATGTCCTAGGGAAAGTTATATAGTATAGATTAAGAAATGACATCTTGCTAACCCTTCGGATACAAATCATGCACAAGTTTACTAGACAGATTATATACATGGTCTATGTTGACCACCAAAAGGTGTTCTAAGAAATAGAATACTGTGTATACTTTTACAGGAATGTACATATTTTATTGAGCTGTTAAATGTTCCAGATTTTACAGAATAAAAATTATCTCAGAAACCTTCTCCAAAACAACTTATGGAAAAAACAAACAAGAATTCGCCTAAGAATGAAATTGAGATGCCTATATGTTACCTTGCTTTCTTCCATAATAAGAAGCATTACATTTGCAACTATATTAAGCAGAATAGATTAAATCAGCTCACTGTGTGACCGAGGGTCCCTGATATATTCAGACTCTATTCACTCATGCACCTGCTCCTCCTGCTACCTCCATGCTTTTTTCAATTTGGTTGTCTATATTTTATGTTCGATAGAGCCAATTCCAATGGTACATGGAAGCCATGCAATATTATTAATGTGTGACACGATCTTGTCATAGGAACTTGTCAGTCACAAGAAAATGTGCAGATAAGTTTGATATGAATGATCATTATAATTTTTTTTTTATGTATAATCTTCTTCCTCTTCATGCTATTGTTTTGTGGAATAGAAAATAACGTGTTGGCTTACTTGTGGAAGCTGATAAATTGATAATTGAGTTTTACTTAATCATACACTAATGAAGTATGAACTTGTATATTATGCAACTCTAGCAAGAAAAACTTGTGCAAATTCTTGCTAATGCTTGTATAAAGGATATTCCAGCGATGAAGTTAAAAAATACATTTTTTATAATTGAGTAGTTTCTTATTTTTGGAATCTTTTGTATCATTCAAAAGTGTTTTGAGCATTCATTTTTAGTGATGCAGGTCAGAGTGACTCCAGAAGGCATTCTTTCTATAACTGATATAATTTTTGCCTTCCGGTTTTCCTTCTTTCTTCAGTTTGGTTTGTGTTAATGTTTATTTTGAATCTGTCATGTCTCATGCACCATAGTGTACATTATATACACAGAAACCAGAGATGTTTTAGTTCAACCTAAATGCTCTAAATTGTGATATTAGTCACTAATTTCAGTTATACTATTTCATTCTTTGTTGTTGCAGGGTCGGTTTGAAATACTCTCGTTATCAGGCTCATTTTTGCTCACAGAAAATGGTGGTGCACGCAGTAGAACTGGTGGTCTGAGTGTTTCTTTGGCAAGCCCTGATGGTCGCGTTATTGGAGGAGGAGTTGCTGGAATGCTAATGGCAGCAAGTCCGGTGCAGGTACTATTTTGAATTATATTATAGAGTAATTTTCAATTTGTAATTGAATATAGTTTCAATTCATTCAGATTGCATGGTATGCAGGTGGTTGTAGGCAGCTTCATTTCAAATGGTCAAAAGGATCATGCTAAGCCAGCTAATCCTGAGACATCCATAGGCCTGGCACACACAGCTGCTTCTGGAGTACCTACAGTTGCTATACCAATTTCTCGGGCACCTATGAATGAGAACTATGGAGCTCCTGGTAGTCCTCCATTTAATCAAAAGATCGGCGGTACAGCAGCAAATAATACTTCTCAACAAGCAACTCACAACATGACCTCTTTTCAATCAATGCCTTGGACAGGTTCACATTCAACAGGAGAGGCAAAGCATAACACTGATATCAACATATCTTTGCCTGGAGGGTAATTGAATGAAGAACTATTTTCCTACAGCAAGATTTTGTTCCGTTTCATAAGATTATTGAACTGACTAAGGAGGAGTGTAAAATTTGGATGGGATAAGATTAACGGTTCATTCTGATTGCTGCTATAGAGTTCATCAACCTGTCCAGACTAAAAGTTTCAAACTGACCAATACAACTAAGTAGCCTCTCAGAACAGATGCAAGACTGCTGAGTGCTGTCTCCACTGTTTTGATGCAAGCTATATGACTTGATTCTACTTTCATGCTATTGCCCGATTCTTCAAGAATTGTTAATTAATGCTCTTCAAGAGTTGCATTGTCATCTGTCAAGCTTTGCACATCCGTGCAAGTCTTGTATGATGTGTAGCCTAGCATTTATTCTAATTGGTAATGCTGGTAATTCATGGTTTAAAGCTTCTTGTTCTAACTTAGACCTGAGTTTCATGTGTCATTGATTTCCTTGTACAACATTTGCTGACTTGTTTTAATAGAAATGATTTCTGGAGGTTGCCCATCTCTTTTTGTGAAATTGGCAGTGGAATGCTAGATGCCAAGGAGAGAAAACTCACTCAATTATTTACAGTGCAAATATTAATCTGTCTAGATTTCGGATAGGTGTTTTGTGAAGATAAAGGATGAAAAACTTGATGGATTATTTGTGAGTGTTGAAATTATTTTGGCTGATATAATGTTTCAGATTTAGTTTGATTAATGTTGTCCATAGTATTTTATTGTTACTATTTTGCTGAATCCACCAGATGTCAGATATGATCGTCAGGTTCACTTTCAATAGTGAAGCAAAACATCAGCATTGAATCTGAAAGGTGGCTGTGTGGTCTACCTGCACTTTTTATGGTTTGTGGTTTTGATCAATGTTCCTAAACTGCCATCTGATGTTGAGACACGGAACTAGCTTCATGAATACGGATAGGAATGTTGGTGTTTATATTCCAAACTAGATAAAAAAATATTTTTAGTGTATTATATGCTCAATTGTCTGTTATGAATTAATAACCCCGATGCTAGTAGTTAATAATCATGAGGCTAGTTTGCAAGGCAATCAAGGAGCTTACTGTTGCTAATGTTTATATTGATTGGTTAAACATGAATAATAAGATATGGACGCTAGATTGAGCATTATTTGGTACTGTGTGATGACAAGTTCAGTACTTGTATGTAAATCCCTATTATAAAGGTTTTTGGTTTTCTTTTTATTCATTTGATAAAGACATTTGCTTTGGAGACTACTAGATATAGGAACTTGTAATCTGTAGTGAAAATTTTACATATTTATTGTTTACTTTTACCATTTGACTGGGTAAGCTGGTCATGGTTTTTCTGCTTGACTCTTGATTGCAATAGATTTCGCATATAACTGGCTTGCAAAAGGGCCATGTCATTTTGTTAACTGGTAAGTGTAGGAAGTATCGACAAGGAGGTGGTCTAAAAGCTATAGATCAGAATTTTGTAGCTTTCTGAGGATGAAATTGCTATTACCTTGACCTTTTCCATCACCCAAAAGTTTTATGGCTTTGAAGATATGAAATTGCTATTACCTTGACCATTTCCATCAACCCACAGCTTTGAGGCTTTGTGAGGATGAATTGCTATTACCTTGCCCATTTCCATCACCCTAGAGATTTGTGGCTTTGCGAGGGTGAAATTTTATTCAAGTTCAAATAAACGCCCTGCAATTTTTTTGAGTTTAATAAGACAGCCTTACAATTTAGGAACCAACCCATCTAGTGAAGTGAGAATAGAGGATTTGAAGGTCTAAGATTTACTTGGGATTTCTCTGACTTTAATCAAGATGGGTTGGTATAAGTAACTTGGATCTGATTGACGGAAGTAGAGTTTTGGTTGACATACGTTGAAAACCATTTAATGATTTAGAAAAAGCTAAAATTATATAGCAAGGTTGTAAGAAATTAAAATTTTAGAATTGGACAAACTTTTTTTTGATACTACAGGGGTGCCCCCGCGACCCAGCCCAGCAGCCCAGCAGCCCTTACCTTGGGTACCTGAGGTGAGCTAGGGTGAGACTAAAGAATTGGACAAAATATTCAAGGCTACTCCAAACTTGTCAGTAGGGCAAATCAAGGGGTCGTCTGAATTGGAAATTGAATGTTATTACATTATAATAACCTTGAATTCAAGGAATATAATTTTTTGATTGTCTTATGGATATAGAGCCTAGGGCTAGTGATTTCGAACCCTTAGAGTAAGTGATTGATTGTGTGATTAATCGCTCACTTTGATTGCAATGGATTTTAAGTGGGCTGAGTTGTTAGTCACTTTGATTTGCATTGAATTTTAGAAGTGGGAGCCTCACCTACTTTGATAGCAATGGGTTTACAGCCTAGGATCAGGGTGGTTATATATTTCTTCAAATTTTCACATCATTCCAAGGCTTTCCCACTTCGATGCATAGATTATATTTTATTTAGAGAAATCAAATGTTTTTTTAACTTTATCCATGCAAGCTTAGACCTCCTTTTGGACCACCCGAGCTGTCACCATCAAGGGACTCAAGTTATGCAGGACCAATGCCTTTTGTTGAGGTAAAGGGAAGCTAATCTTCTTTTGGGTGATGTCTTATTTGGGAAGCTAATTTTCTTTTGGGTATTTTTAAGTGTCTCTTATGTAAGTAATGATGCTGCAACAAAATAAAAGGGATTGGGCTCAGACTCGGCAAGCCAACTTTTACCTTGGACCTAGATTCAGTGCCAAAACATAGCGCAGACTTGGCAAAACTCAGCAATTAAAAAATATATATAATGTACAAAAAATGGTTTTTTTAAATAAAAATGTTTTAAGTCGATTTTCAGATTTTTTTAACATGCTCAGGTGAGTTTGAGTAAAGGCTGCAGACTCGTTGAGCCCGACTCTGACTCAGATTTGTGAGTCCTTACAAGGCTGACTCGGACTTACATTTGTGAGTCAATACCAAGGCTGTCTCGGACATACATTTCTGAGTACTCGCCAAGTCTCAATACTATGGATCAAATCAATAAATGAAATAAGATAAAGGAATCAGTAATCCTGCTTGGTACTGTAATAATTCTACGATGGTTATATATTTCATAAATTTCTACGTCATTTCAATTCTCGACTACTTTGATGCACAGATTTTACTATATTAAGGGAAGCCGGAATGTGCAGTTTGACTTTCTACATGCACTCCGCCTTACAAATTCAAACCAAGGCCTCTCCTACAGTCTTAAGTTATCACGATCAAGACCACCGGTGCCTACTGTTTTGGTATAGCAAAGGAAAACTGATCGTCTTTTGAGTGATGCGTAATTCTCAATGGAAGAATGTAGTGTTTTATGTAACTAAAGATGTTGCAACAAAAGAAGAGTAAAATAAAAAAATGAAATAAGACTGAGGGTCTAAGTCTTACAACTCATATTTGCCAAATACTATTTGCATAATAATTTAACAATAAGAATATACTCGATATAAATCCACAACTAGTGATGCGAAAAACTTCATAAATTGAAAACGACTCTTGTCATTGGATAATAAGTCTACAAACTTCCAAATATGCCTAAAGCTAAACGCATTTCTTGAATGAAAATGCTTATAACGAATTTTCTGAATAGATTTGGAAGGAAACTATAATAAGTGCTACGAAGTGGTGAGTACCTTAAATATTATACTGATAGTATTGTTTTGTAATGTAAAAGATTAATGGAAACGTATGTGAAAATAAGATAATATTAATTTCTGTAGTTTAATGTAAATAAAAGATCAAAATTAATTCATAAAATTAAAGAAAATATGATATAAAAGAATATAAATAATATGTAAAATATAGTTAAAAATAATTACACTATAAATTTATAATAAAATTAGTGTAAATATTTTAATTACATTTACTTAAATAATAGATTTATTTTATTTTATTTTTGTTGACAAATACTTTTAGTTTTTAAATAAAATATAGGTTAGTTTATATTTAGTTTTCTTCATTAATACCACTATAAAATGCTTCTTCACATAATTAAGTTATAATTATATATATATTGAAAGTTTTTGAGCACATTTAAAATAAATAAAAGAAAAGAATGATTTTTATAAATAAATATTTATTTATTTATTTAAATATTTAAATTGAAAAATCATAAATGTTTTAGAAAGATCAATAGAGCAAGGTCTACACCCAACACAATGTTATGATGTTCCAAATCTTCTATTTAGCATAGGCTTGAAGTGGTGGCAAATGTGAATTTTTTAGATTTAAGGTTTGCATTCACTAAACTTCTACATTTGACATACATGTAAATAAGCTTACTATAAAAAGTTGTGCGTGTAAAGAAATTTTATTAGCTATTAATATGCTGAGTGTTTTATCCTCCACAAAATTTAGCACAAAAAACATAAACATTATAAAATACACTTTTTAACACCCCTTTAATGTAGAGCCAAAATTAAATAACAAACAACAAATAAAACATAACATAGACAAGTATTTTATTGGTTTGGGTTGTTGTGTAGAGTGGAGGCCTATAAAACTTAGAGCAAACACCATAAAATGCACTTTCAACACCCCCTTAAAATAGAGCGAAAATCAAATAATCTACAAAATAAAACATATCTTAATATGATGACTAGGATCTTGCAATGTAGGGCTATTGGACAATGTGGTAGAGGCATTATGCATTATTTTATTTGCACAATGTATTATTGTTTCTTTTGTTAGGGGTTTCATCGAGGTGTTTCACAAACTATTTTTGCGGAATAGGGGTCTCATGAGAAAATTAAAATTATACTACAAGATACTCATGCAAGAAAATAAGAATCCTTAATTTTAGATTTTAAAACAAATTTTTGCTACCTAATATTTTGCTGCCAAATTTAATTCATAAATAATTTTTAAATTCCTATCAATAATTTTTTTTGGTTTAACTAAATTAATTTAAATTTAATTCAAACTTCAACCTTCTTTCTTACTAAAGAATATTTGTGAGACCACCACTTTCTTCGAATCTTGAAACTTAAATTTTAAACTTACTCGTTGTTACAAAATCAAAATCAATGAGACCGCCTTCTTATAAAAACCACCCCTTCTGAGATATTTTTAAGTCCCCCTCAATAAGATCACATCGTTATTGAAATACTCATAGACCAAGGAACAACTTTGCTTTTGCCTTGGGTTAGCAAAATCCCCGTAATTTTGCCACTTTTTCATTGAATCCAATGTGAGTTTTGCAGCTGTCCCTGCTGATACATTTTACGACAACTGCACTTCCGTCTATCAAAACTCCCTTGAAAACCCATTCTTTACCAGGAGATTTTTATCTAAGCAATACTTTGTTGCCTTTTCAAATTCATCAAGGTTGAATCTGGTACATCCTATTCCTGTTGCTCCATCTTCCAACGGGTCCCAGTAACTGGAATACTCTGGAAGAACCGGTGGAGAAGAGCATTTTCTGCTAATTTTATCCTTGTAATGATAAAACAAGTCAGTGCTAAGCCTTCTGCGAGAATTCTCAAATGCAGTGCTGATCTTTTCTGTTTTCGCCTTCTATACAATCTAAAAACTAGAGAAACAACAGCCATTGGCATGAAAACTACTGCTCGGATTGCTGAGATTATGCCTATTTTGGACCCCAATGAAGAAGATGATGAGCAATTTTGATAGCTTGAGGGCAGGTTTGGAGACTGGTATTTTAGGCACAGCAACTGGATCTAAAGTAACGTTCACTGTCTCTGTACCCATGGGCTTTGCAGTTTCTGACGGAATTAAATAGAAAAATGTAATAGCATACAAAAACAATTTTTGATTGATAATTTATTCATAAACAGATTATATATTTATAGTTACAAAAGTTTTCAACAATTTATAATTATACTAATTTTATTGACAGTTAATTACAGCTGTTTGAAAACAAACTAAACTGATGACAATCAATTGGACACTTCATTCTACGCTAACGAACAGTTCACTATTACACCTGTTTATGTTGGAGCGTATATTCCAACACCCCCTCTGATCACTACAACACTAAACAAAACAATAAAAAATACATTATGCAAAAAGTTATACTTTGAAAAACAGTTCGCGGACAGCAAAAATTCTTCAAGCTGCTCTCTAATTGCAGGTATGGTCATCTAGCTATCATCCAAGTTCCCAACATCATTGGATACCATTTGCATATGAAATGTCTCATCACCCTCATCAGATCCGATGTCCGATATTGAACTTTCAGATTTCGGATCTCCTTGAACTATTGGACCCCGATCTTCACATGTATGTTTCATAACCCCAATGAGGAGGTATAGGTTCTCCGATCCACTAGCACCTCAGACTATTAAGCATCTATTTAATTTCTACTGCATCCCTCTTTGTCTTCAAAGTGATGGCCTCTTCAAAATAAGACAAATGCTTCATCTTCAATGAAGTCATCATCACTATCAACATCTGGTGGCTCTTCTGCAGACCTCATCACTTTGTAAGCTGGGATCTCTTCTTGAAAACTTCTTCTCTGCTTATTTCTACAGTATAGAGGATCTCCTCAAACACACAATCCACTACTTAAAGAAATCCTTATTCCAATCTTCTTTACCAAATAGCACAAAATACAATCACCGACATATTTCAGCTACTTCTCAACATTCAAATTGTCATGTAGACTTTAAAACATTTGACAATTGGAAGGGTAGGAGCACATAATGGCTCTGATATTAAAATAGAAAAATGTAACATACAAAAATAATTTCTGATTGATAATTTATTCATAAACAAATTACATATTTATAATTACAAAAGACTTTCACAGCAACCTAAATTTATACTAATTTTATTGACAGCTAACTAGAATTGTTTGATAACAAACTTAACTGATGACACCAACTGAACAATTCATTCTACACTAACTAATATTCACTATTACACCTATTTATGTTGGTACGTATATTCCAACAATTCGTTACATCACAGAAGACAAGAAATTGTATCCACAAAGCTAAAGCTGTTGTCATATCAGAATCCTTGCAGATCGTTCAGTTCTGCCAAAAAAATAAAAATAATAATTGAAATTTGTAAGTTTCGAACTATTCAAATAATTGATTTTTGAACCATAAGAAAAGTATTATACAGTTTCAGAAAAAACCCTGTAATAGGTAGCAGAATCTAAAGCCTTATAACATTTTTGTTCATATTATATCAAACACAATTTAAACCCTAATAAAACCCCCCAAAAAAGAGTAACTATGTAATGTACTGCTTTTCCACTCTTTTAAACAAAAAAAAATGCAGAACATCCTTCAATCTAGCTATAAACTAGAAAAGTGCGATGAATTCTACAGAAGCATAAACTTCCTAAGTGTCTGAATAAAGAAAAATCTTAAACACAAATGAAACCTAATGTTGTTCAAGACTACAAGCTTGCAGCAATTTACCGTGAAAGAAGGGAAATAAAAGTTCAAAAAATTGACACACTGTCAAAAATATGCTAGAACCTCGCCCTAAAGTCGATAATATGTAGTTTTTAAAATATACAGCGCAAATAACAGGCAGAATGTAGTCTTCGAAACCCTACCCTAAGGTACAGAACCGGAAAGATTATTATTACGCAAGTCCAAAGCTGTGAAATGCTTGAGATTTACAAGAGCTTGAGGAATCGCTCCACTCGGATAATTTGCAGAATTTATTACATGGATCTAAAGGCTAGCCTGAATACTTACATGGATTTATTTTCTACAGAGTAATGAATGTGGTTATAATTTTTTTTTTTTTTTTTTGATATTGCAAGGTGTCCCCAACAGCCCTTCCTTGGGTACTTGAGGCGAGCTAGAGCCAAACTAGTCCCATGCCAGTGAGATCCCCCACCCACAAGAAGTCCCACCTCTTAAACTCGAGAGTGGAGTTGAACACGAGACCAATGAGGAGCAAACCCACTGCCAAACCAACTCTACTACCCGTCCGGGCTTATTTTTATTTACTTTTAGATTAGTAAGTAGTAGCTCTCTTTCATTAAAATAATTAAAGTAATAATATTTATTTATGATTGTTTTGTCGTTTATTATTTTAAAATTTATATTAATAGATTAAAATTGTAATAAGTGGTCAAATTCTTTGATCTATAACATTAGTAGAAGTTGGCAAATAAATGATTAGGTGACTAAAACTTTTAGTCACAACAATTAAAAATGACTAAATTCTACTAATTTTTTACAACAAAGTTATAAATGAGTAAATAAATAACTAATTTGGTTGTTGGGCAAAAATTTATTTAGTCACAAATAAAAATAACTAAACAGTTAGTCACGTGAGTACAAATTAGACAAAATTTTAAAAAATTATTTAGGGAAATGATTTGCGGGAATCATGTATTGCGTGCGATTCTATATTATTCCGGTCGTTTAGACAGCTACATTGATAGGCGTGCGAACTACACTAAGGCGCCTCGTTTTGAGTTACAACAGTTGGGCACATGAACTACATTGAGGTGTTTTGAGTTACAACAGTTGGGCACACGAACTTCATTGAGGCATTTTGAGTTACATCACTTGCATGGGAGATCAAAATTGTTTGGAGAGGACTTCGAGAATTCTGAAAAGACGGGCAAGGACTTCAGTGTTTGCTACAAAGTATTTGAAGTTTGCAATGAAGTCGAATTTGGGGATGCCCTCTATAGCGAATTTAGAGGTAATTCAAAATCGTCATTACATTAAACATAAATTCTATAGCTTTCTGATTGGCAACTTACAGTAGTTACAATCTACTGCTCTCAATAATATTCTTTTACAATCTTGCCATTGTTATGCTTCATAATGTGTTCGAGCTAAATATAATAAAATTTGGGTGTCAGTGCCAAAATAGAATTTCCTCAAACAATTTTGATACATTTTCACTACAAGCGCAAACTGTCCTTGTGCAAAGTAAACATGTGCTAGATTTACGCACACATCAGGCATTTGAACAAAGATGTTTCTTGTTGTAGCTTCTTATACCTATTTAAAAATTTCCTTTGCAATATCAAATTGACCCCTTTCAGCTAGCACAATGGCTACCCCATTTGCAACATAAACATTTCCTAGTCTCTATGCCAACACTTTACAATACAATTCTCTGGCCTTCTCAAGATGTTGTGCCTCCACCTTTGGATCCCTCCTCTCATTGCGAAAAGTTGTAAAATAATTTCAATTTCCAAGCAAAATGTCAACATAAGAATTCTTTGCATCTGATTCACTTTGTGCAACTTTAATTGTTTCTTTTGCTTTAAGCCAGTCATTTGTTTTCAGTTCCATTTTTCTAAGCATAGATAAAGAATTTGATGAGTTTTTTTCCACCTTAAGTGCATCCCCAATCAATTCTAGGCTTAGTTGGATCTCATTCCGAGCCTAAGCCATGGCTGCAAGATGTAGATATGCATCCACATAATGAGGAAACTTGAACAAAAAAAAATTTAATCCACCTATTTGGGACTGTAAAATAAAAATAGACGAATAATCTATTTTCAATTATAGGTTCTTTTAATCTAGAATTTGATAGAAAAATAAAGCATAATACATTGAAGGAGACATAAAATGTTCTAAAATAAAGACTAAAATAGGTTGCCCATAAAAAACAAGAAAGCGAAAAAATGAAAAGATAACATATAGATGATTCATTTGAGGTTTTTGATAAGATTTCATTTAACTATGTTAAATGGATTTGGAAGGGACAAAGCATATTTGATTGACTAAAATTTTGAGGTAGCTTATCCATTGTCATTATATGCATTATCTTCTCTTGGAATCTGTTTCTGCAATGGTTAGGTTTGATTAAAATTTAGGAAGCTTAGACATCATCATCATATGGATCATCTTCTCTCGAACTCTGTCTCTGCAATGGTTCATCATCTTTAGAATCAAAGTATGCATGTCTCCTTTACGATTTTGCTGAAACTAGAGAATTTGTCTCAACATCATTAGAGTCTTCTAGACCTACAGCTACAAGAAGATCTTGGGAATTTTTTGCATCATCTTTGGTCTTATCACTCATATAATTTGCCTCATCTTCCATGGCAACATCAAGTTCCCCGATATAAGAATCATAAGCCTTGTGGTCCTTATCCTTCTTTTTCTTCTTAAATTCCTTCTTTTGTTTCTTCTCAGACTGACCAGCCTCATCATCGTCATCATCCTTGTCTTTATGCTTACTCTTACATAATTCCTTCACACGTTCAAATTGCTCCTCTTGTTGCATCACTTGTCGAATTTCTTCCTCTTGCTTTCTCCGTTCCATCTGAATCCTTTATTCTTCATCAACTTTTTGTTTTGCTTCATCAACCAAGACAAGTTGGCATGCTACTTTAATTGTTTCTTTTGCTTTAAGTCAGTCATCTATTTTCAGTTCCATTTTTTCCAAGCATACATAAAGCATTTGATGAGTTTTTATCCACCTTAAGTGCATCCCCAATCAATTCTAGGCTTAGTTGGATCTCATTCTGAGCCTGATCCATGGCTGCAAGATGTAGATATGCATCCACATAATCAAAAAACTTGAAATATTAGTCTGTATGAAAGATTTATTTTTTCAATATCATGTAGCTGTTCAAACAACCTAGCAAGATTAAATAGTGTTGTGATTTTATCCCTGTTGGCAACATAAGGGTAGACAACTGAGAGGGGGGGTGAATTAGTTGTCACAAAAATTATACAAATTAAACTTATTCTCAAATATGGTAAATAAACATGAAAGCATAAACCATCACCACATCAAAACACACATAACACCAAGGTTTTTTACGTGGAAACAGGTTGTTAGGGGAAAAACCACGGTGGAGGTTAATCCACAAGATTATACCCTGTTAAAAGTATAAAAGTATTATAAATGGGGAATGCACATGCATTTAGGCACACTACCTAGAGCTCACTACTCAAATACAAAAGGCTTACTGCCCAAAAGAAGACTCACTGTCTTACAATAACATTCGGATTACATCCGAAAGATTTTGAACTGAGAAAATAACATCTTCTAATGCCTGATTACAGTTTTGGTTAAGCACATAAACACTTTCATCTGCTCATTCTTCTTCACACTTTGCTTTTGCCTTCGAAAGATTAGAACATTATTCACACATAGTACATCGCACACCATACCCCCAAATGGTATAAACAATTGATCATATATATCCACAACTAGGAATAACATCAACTACATGTCAGCCCAACAAAATATGAAATGTGTATAAACTGTTGGCCCAAATCAATAAACAATTTATCAATGCAAACCAAACAATTTCAGCCAAAACATAGTAAGGACCCAAAACAACATGCTCAAATATGAAACACCTTAAAAAATTATGCCTCGAAGATCCACAACACGCTACAATCACCCTGTCAGCCATGATCATGAAAAACATGAACTTAGAAGAAAATCACCAATCGTGAGCACAACGATCAATGCAAATTGACAACATAGATAGAGCACAATCTAGAAACATCCACAAGCATCATGAATCACCACAGAATCATCCACAACAACTCAAATTACTAGAATCACATCATCTTTTTTAGGAATACCAAAGTTAAAGCAACATAACAACTATCAGAACACACATACTCATAACTCAATCAAATCTTCATGCAAAACTCTAAAACTTCATGTGGATAAACTAGATATACTTGTCAACAAACTCTATAATCCACAACCTCTTATCATCATTATACTGAGCTAGCCACCATATTGAACTTCACTACATCACTGACAACCTACAACTTATTTTATTACAATTTTCTCAATATCCTCGACATATACAACCTTAAAGACATTAATGCCAATAGTGTTGACATCAATTACAATCAAATATCAACAATATCCAACAATCTCCCCCTTTGGCATTGATGGCAACACATGATGTGAAAAACACCATAAATGACACTTTCTCTTAACACTTTCTCCCCCTTAGATTTTGACTCTTTTCTCCTTAACTCTTTAATAGTTTTTCACATGACTCTTCTCCCCCTTTGACATCAATGATAAAAATACACATTATCTTTCTCCACACAAGCTCTAAACCACATTTTTGAACATTTGACTCTCCCCTTGAGTAGTAGCCACCACAACATCAATCCAAATCACAAGATATGACTATGAAATGCACAGGCTGATGCAAGTCAATGCATCTTAATTCTGATTATTAGGGGCAAACACCCCTATCTTCCCTCTGAGATACTCAAAAGTATCCTTAAATCCAAACTTCAACAAATACTTGTCCAATATGGCATACCATGCTCTTGGGGCTTGCTTAAGTCCATACAATGCTTTCTTCAACCGAAAAACCATATCTCCTTGATTAGTCAATTGAAATCCATCAGGTTGCTCAACATACACTTCTTCCAGTTCACCATTTAGAAATGCTGTCTTGACATCCATTTGATAAACCTTGAAGTTTTTGTAAGTAGCATAAGCAAGAAATAGTCTCACAGCTTCAATTCTAACAACAAGAGCAAAAGTTTCTTCGAAGTCAATTCCTTCCATCTGAGAATATCCTTTACACACCAGTCTTGTTTTGTTTCTAACAACTTCACCTTACTCATTCAGTTTGTTCTGAAAGACCCATTTAGTTCCAATTACATTTTTGTCCTTAGGTCTAGGAATAAGAATCCATGTATCATTCTTCTCAATTTGCAGTAGTTCTTTCATTGCTTCCACCCAATGTTCATCTTTGCATGCTTCATTGACACTATTAGGCCCAGTCTTTGAGATCAAACAATATTCTTCTGCAATTCTTCTCCTATTTTGAACACCTTTGTTCTTATCACCTATAATCTGATTTTCTGAATGATTTAGTCTTACA
The DNA here is from genome assembly GCA_007258455.2 of Sequoia sempervirens. Classification (NCBI taxonomy): domain Eukaryota; kingdom Viridiplantae; phylum Streptophyta; class Pinopsida; order Cupressales; family Cupressaceae; genus Sequoia; species Sequoia sempervirens. Next base: position 369,342,902 of record VDFB02000008.1, on the reverse strand, counting down.
TACCTTGGAGTCTTAGGGTATTCTTGAACTTCAGGCTTTTGTGATCTCACTTCTACACTTTAACTAGTTCCTTCCTCTTGATTTTCCAGATTCATTGGAATGATCTAAACTTGATTTATAGTCTGAACTTTCTTTCTTTTATCTGAATTGTCATTTTGATCGTCTAAATCATATTTGTAGATTCTAGATGGTCTAACTGTGTCTTCATCAACCTTGACATTAACACTTTCAATTACTTTCCTCAATCTCCTATTGTAGCACCGATAGGCTTTGCTTTTAGTAGAATAACCAAGAAAGATTATTTCATCACTTCTAGCATCAAAATTTTCTATATCTTCTCTCTTTTGATATAACATTTACTCCCAAAGATTTTGAAGTATCTAACAGTAGGAATATGACCAAACCATAACTCGTAAGGAGTCTTACCGGTATCACCTTTGACATGTACTCGGTTGAGAGTGTAAACGACAGTACTCACAGCTTCTCTCCAGTAGATATGTGGAATATTTCCTTCCAGCATCATGGTCCTAGCAGCTTCTTGAATTGTCATATTCTTCCTTTCCACAACTCTATTTTGTTGAGGGGTCCATGGGGCAGATAATTGTCTCTTTATCCCATGCTCTTCACAAAAAGAATTAAACTCACCAGAAGTGAATTCACCACCTCTATCTAATCTCAGACATTTAATCTTCAGACCTGTCTCTATCTCAACCATAGCCTTAAAAATCTTGAATTTCTCTAGAGCTTTAGATTTTTCCCTTAAGAAAGTAACCCACATCAATCTAGAATAATCATCAATAAGTAACATGAAATACTTGTCTCCTTGTAAACTTCTGACTCTAGAAGGACCACACAAGTCAGTATGCTCAAGTTCCAACACTTCATTTGAACAATGTTGTTTGCTTCATAATGAAACTCTAGTTTACTTCCCTAACAAACATTCCTTGCATATAGCATTAGTAGGTTTTATCAACTTAGGAAGATCTCTCACTTCCTGAGTAGAACTTATCTTGATAATATTGTCAAAGTTTACATGACACAATCTCCTATGCCACAACCAACTTTCATCAACTTGAGCAATCGGACAAATTTTACTAGTAGCACTTAAGTGAAAGATATTACCTTTTGTTTTTGTACCAGATGCAAACACATTTCCAGAACTCCCCAATATTCTACGCTTTCCATTGTTGAATTGAAGATTGTATCCCTTGTCAACCATTTGTCCAACACTTAAGAGATTATGCTTCAAACCTTCCACATATAGAACATCATCAGTATTATGCTTACCATAAAGAGAAATGGATCATCTGCCACAGATTACACCAGCTTTGTCATCACCAAATCTTACAACACCACCATAATACTTTTCAAAGCTCACAAATTTACTTTTATCACCTACCATGTGATGAGAGCATCCACTGTCAATCACCCATTCATCTTTTTCTTCAACTTTAGCAGCTAGAGCTTTCTCCACATTTATGCAACTAGCAAATTCAATAGGTATTGGATCATTTTCCTTGATAGCAATAAATACCCATTCATCCTCACTTAAATTCCCTTTATTAGATTCATCATCTGCCACACCTTCATCAACAACATAATAACACTTTCTTTGGAATCTAACAAAATGACCTATCTTATTGCAAGAAAAACATTGAAGAGGAAATTTCCCTTTATACTTACCTTCTCCTCTGGCTACCCTCTTGACAATAAGTGCTTCAAACTTATCTAGTTTTCTCTCTTCTTCTTTAATCTCTCTCATTTCCTGCTTATACTTCGATATTTTTCTAGAAGAAATTTCTCTCAGATCATATATTTTCTTATCTTTTCCGTAGATAGTAGCTTTGAATGCAAATTCTATCTTAGGAAGAGATTCACCAAACTCACTTAACTCAAAAGCAGCAAGCTTACCAATCAACATGTCTCTGGTTACATTTGTCACAGTCCAGATCTCCTCAATAGCATCAAATTTGTGTTTGTATGCATCAGGAAAGGATCTGAGAACTTTAGCAACAATCTCTGATTCTTCTAATGTTCCACCAACACATTTGATACTACACACAAGTTCATTCACTCTCTGCATAAAAGAAGTGATGTTCTCATCTTCACCCATTCTCAACGTTTCCTATTTCCCTTTCAGGCTTTGCAACTTAGCAATCTTCACATGGGTATCACCTTCATACAAAGTTTCCAATTTTTTTTCCAGATCTCATAAGTAGTCTTCTGCTCCATTACATTTGTCATCTTGGAATTAGTCAGAGCACTCAATAATGCTTCCTTAGCCTTGATGTTAGACTCGGCTTCCTTAATCTTTCCTATAGTAGAAGGACCATTCTATTGGATAACATAACTATTCTTTGTAATTGTCCAGTAAGGCTCACCAATGCATCTTAGATGACACTCCATTCGAGTCTTCCACAAAAATAATTAGTTCCATCAAATCTCGGACTATCCTTCTTATATGTCGCCATCTTGGATCACCTCAAGCTATTAAACTTATTTCAAGGAACTTGCTCTGATACCAATTGTTGGCAACAAAAGGGCAAAAAACTAAGAGGGGGGGGGGGTGAATCAGTTTTCACAAAAATGATACAAATTAAACTTATTCTTAGATCTAATAAATAAAAATGAAAGCATAAACCATCACCACATCAAAACACACATAACACCAAGATTTTTTACGTGGAAACCTTGTTAGGGGAAAAACCATGGTGGAGGTTAATCCACAAGATTATACCCTATTAAAAGTATAAAAGTATTATAAATGGGGAATACACATGCATTCAGACACACTACCTAGAGCTCACTGCTCAAATACAAAAGGATTACTTCCCAAAAGAAGACTCACTGTCTTACATTATCATTTGGATTACATCCTGAAGATTTTGAATTGAGAAAATAACATCTTCTAATGCCTGATTACAATTCCGGTTAAGCACATAAACACTTTTATATGCTCACTCTTCTTCACACTTTGCTTCTGCCTTCGAAAGATTAGAACATTATTCACACACAAGACATCACACACCATACCCCCAAATGGTATAAACAATCAATCATATATATCCGCAACTAGGAATAACATCAACTACATGTCGGCCCAACAAAATATGAAATGTGTACAAACTGTTGGCCCAAATCAATAAACAATTTATCAATGCAAACCAAACAATGTCAAACAAAATATAGTAAGGACCCAAAAAAACATGCTCAAATACGAAACACCTTAAAAAATTATGCCTCAAAGATCCACAACATGCTACAATCACCTTGTCGGCCATGATCATGAAAAACATGAACTCGTAGAAGAAAATCACCAATTGTGAGCACTACGATCAATGCAAACTGACAACACAAATAGAGCACAATCTAGAAACATCCACAAGCATTATGAATCACCATGGAAGCATCCACAACAACTCAAATTACTAGAATCACATCATCTTCTTTCAAGAATACCAACTAAAGCAATAGAACAACTGTCAGAACACAGATACTCATAACTCAATCAAATCTTCATGCGAACCTCTGAAACTTCATGTGGATAAACTAAATATACCTATCAACAAACCCTTTAATCCACAACCTCTTATCATCAATATACTAAGCTAGCCACCATACTAAACTTCACTGCATCACTGAAAAACCTACAACTTATTTTATTACAATTTTCTCAATATCCTCGACATATACAACCTTAAAGACATTAATGGCAATAGTATTGACATCAGTGAAAACCACATATCAAAAATATCCAACAATCCCATGGTAATTCAAGTGAAACACCACCTTCTTCTAGTCGATGGGAGAATTCCATATCCTTAAAGCGCACGGAAAAAACTGTAGAATTGACACTAGGGCTTTTATTTATGAATACAACCCAAATTCCATTTCCTAGTGCCTCCATAAATTTTTGTTGAGCCAACTCTAGTTCATCATGTTCAAGATGAAGAACTCCAATGCTGTTTAACAATTCAATGGGTACTTCTTCTCTGCTCTACTTCAGAAGAGACTTTGTTGTCTTAAGAGAATCTAAGGCTACACTAGGGTCTGTCGATATTAATAACTCACCCATCTTGATAAATGCATGGGCATAATATGGATCTATGCGAGTTGCCTTTCTTAAAATTTCCAAAGCCTTCTTTAACTGCCCTTGTTGAGCATATATATGGCCTACAACTTTTAAGCTCTCACAGTTCTCAAGGTGGACTTCTAGAACCTTTTCAAAATTTGAGAGAACTCTTAAGATCTCCCAGCTTCAATTGAACCTATCCACAAAATCTTATGGCCTCTGGCTTTCCTTGACTAATGCCATGTAGTAACGACTAGTGGTGCCATAATCACCTTTACTATGATATGATCATGCAAGATTATAATATGAATGAGATTTCATGAGAGGGTGGTCAGTTGAAACAAGAGCTGTCTTAGTCAACTATTCCACAAGAAAATGCTGCCCTGTGAAGAAAAAATGGTTTGCTAACTAATTCAATTCCATTGCACTGTACGGGTATAATTCAAAGGCTCTACGCATCTTTTCCATTCCTTCATGAACACTACCTTTTTCACTAATTGTGAGAATCCTACAATTAAAAAATGCAAACCCGAGCACAAAAGATTTTTCCCCATTTCAAACAACAAAATTTCCAAAAAAATGCATTTAAAACCTACAAAAAAATGTAAATAAAATCACATTGATTTTCACGCCAAAAAAAACATGAGACCATAGCTTGTTGCTTACTATTATGCTTTGATAGATTTTTTCCAAGCATCCATAGCTTGTTTGAAATTACCTTTTTTAGGCTTTTAGCCATAGCAACAAGGCAATTAATTGTTTGATAAAATGCTTTGGTAGACATGTATGAGAAATGTGGTAGCATAGACAAGGCAATGAACTTTGGAAAAAATGCCTCAAAGAAATGTGGTCTCATGGTGATGGAATACCATGATGAATGCCATGACAAGCGAATTGTTATGGATTGTCATGGAATTCCATCATCATGAGACCACATTTCTTTGAGGCATATTTTCAACCAGTTCACTGCCTTGTCTATGCTATTGCTTACTATTTTGCTTTGATATATTTTTTCCAAGCATCCATAGCTTGTTCAAAAGCACTTGTTTTAGGCTTTTAGCCATAGCAACAAGGCAGTGAACTATTTGATAAAATGCTTTGGTAGACAATATGTATGAAAAGTGTGGTAGCATAGACAAGGCAATGAACTATTTGAAAAAATGCCTCAAAGAAATGTGATCTCATGGAATGCCATGACAAGCAAATGCAATTGGAAGCTACTCCTAGTTATTAGTTATGCAATGTGAAGTAATTGCATAAATGCTTAGGTTGACTTTGTAAAAACCATATTGTACTTGAAATTTTGTCATCTATCAATATCTAGTTATTAATTATGCAATGTGAAGTAATGCTTTGAGTTTGAAAGATGTGCAATGCAATGTAATCAACAATGCAGATGATTATGATGATGTTTTGTCACCTTAACTAGCCTGTCACCTTAAGATGTTATCTTGTCACCTAAACTTTGGTTGTGTATGGTGTAATTTATTATTGAATGTAATTCATTCTTCTTAGTTTTCTTACTTTGGTTGAAATTAATTTTCTTTAGTTAGAATATAATTTCTTGTACGTCCTCTATGTTTTCTAGATGCTAGACTTTTCTTGTATTTCCTAGATGATAGCTTTAGTTTGTAATACAACTTCTAGCCTCCACATGCATTGAATATTCTTGTGTGAAGGAAACAATAATGAACATCTGTGATTTAATAATACATATAGATATCTTAACATTAGGTGAACTAAGCCTCCTCATTACAAATAGAGAAATGATCTCTTAGGTTTGACTGACAATGAAAACTAAAACTAAGAGACTGCCAAATTAGAAAAATTATTTTCAATAAAATGATATCTAAAATACTGTATTCATAATATACCCCTATATTCCCACCTAAAATACATAAAAATCCAATCATACACAGTATTATCAACAAATAATTGAGACCAAATTTCAAGCACCAGATTAAATCTTCTTCTCCATTGATTGCTTCAAATAGATAATACAATATAATAGAAGTCTCCTCATATATGTTTCTATAAATGCCTATGATGATGATATCAAAATTCCTTCTTGGTTTCTCTTTTATAAGAGAAGCAACAAGCTTTAGACTGCTATAAAATATGACATCTTTTCAAAATTCATGCCTCTTCGTATAAACTAAACATTAGTTTTGCTTGAAACATAAAATAGAGAAATTAGATAACTAATGAAGTCCACATCACTCATGCCACCATAGTCTGTTAATCTCTGTAAGGCACCCGTGATCATTGAAGATCTATTCAAGGTCCTTTCTCCATATTAGTGTATCTAAATGTTTGGTTCTTCCACTGTGACAGCCCCAAAGCCTACTGTTAAGGAGGACCCAAATACTTCTGCTCCTACTTGTACACTGTATAATCATGTGGCCATTTGTATTCTTGAATTTTTAATATATTTGTAAGGTGATTCTTCCATCGACTGTCTAGTAACACCCTGCCATCCATGATAAACTTATAATATCCAAAATCCAAGGCTATTACTCCATCCATGATTAAGTTGAACCTAGATCAAGGCTCAACTCGCCATCCTTTTGTATATGAGTGATGCAATGTGGAACAATCTGGCCAAATTCACTCTTCAATTCATTGAGGTCCTTCGATTGGTCATCATCTTTCAATATTTTTGGCACAAACCACTGCTTTAGAGTATGAAATGAATCTATTCTTGTTGATCTTTTGGTCATCTCCTTGTATATATTGGAATTCATTTATAACTATTTTGTCCATCAGCTCTGTAGGTTTTAATGTTGCAAGAGCCTTAGTACTCCTCTATAAGATTCTACACAAGGTTACCAATCTGTGGTGTATGGTCTGCCAGTTCTTAAAAAGGGGATCCGATATGGGTGTATGTGTTTTCATCTAATCAATTTCCTGTCATTGAGTTGTAGCAATCATACACACTTTCCAACTTATCTACAATTAGCTTTGTCCTATGCTTGAGGACCTTCTCTAAAACTTTGTAAATTTTCTCTTTCACTCCTTCCTTACCCTCATTATTGGATTTCTTTAACTCTTCAATCTCCTGTCTAAGAATGCTCACTTGTTCAGTAGAAGCACTTTCTATATCAATTGATGGAGCAGGAGGAGGCTAGTATAACATTATTTCCTTTTTCTGTGAGGGGCCTGCTCCTTTCAATTGTTCCTTCAACTTCACATTTTCCATGAACAATTTATTGAATTCATCATTTAAATTTTTTTGTTCCTTTTCATACTCACCCAATCAAGCTTCCATCTCCTTAACTACAGCTCAAGTGAACATAGTTGAATGAATTTTCATGGTTGCAACTTCTAGAGGAGATGTATCCTTTAATGTTTTCACCATAGCTGTCCCTTTCATTTCCTACACTACATCTAGTAACCTTGTTTTTTGTGTACTCTTTTGTTTGTCCTAGAATGCCAAGGTTTTAATCTTATGGTTATACCCTATGCCACTTACCCCTTCATCTGAGTCAAAATCAACAATCAACATTGGGTCTTCCTGTGTTCTCACTTGATCAAGTAAAAACATTTTTTTTAATTCCATACCAAGGAAAATAATTTTCAAAATCATCTCTTTAGCCTCTTGTGGGCTGAAATCAATATTATCAATCCTTAATTCATTAAAATTTTGAGCTACTATCTGGTCATGTTGGGATTCCTCAACTCCCATCTTATTTATTTCAACCCTCACTTCAAACTCTCTCATTTTCATCTTAATCCAAAAGTCTTTAAATTCAGGGGTTTTGATAAATTCATCATGTTCCAAGAACCTAAGAGCTGCAATTACCCTCTCATCCTCATTCATTTCTCTTTCTCCTTGTACCTGAATATCAACTCTAGCTTCAAGCCTGTGGTCTTCAGTTTCAGGCATAGGTTGGTCCACTTCAACATCATCCTTCAAATTTCTTAACACATTAACTGCTTCTTCTATATCTCCAACCTCCTCACTTATTTCATAAGAAACAAGTGGGTCTATCTCTTGTGTCTTTTGCTTTTTAGAAGGTGGTTGTTCAGGAGGTGATCCTAAAGAAGCATGACATACTAGAATAGTATCCGAAGTTGGTTCTATAATTATAATACCACTCCACCTTTTGGGAGACAATTTGGCATGTCTCCTCATATCTACTGCAGACTTATATAATTCGTGAAACTTATCAATCATCATATCAATCCTCTTGAAAGGATCTGATTCCCCTACAAAATACCCCAAGAAATCACTATGCTTCATCTTTCTTTCTTCCTCAAGCCTTTTCATAATTTCCCATTTTCTCCTCCTCTCATATACCTCTTAAGGAGTGAAACAATTTTCAATTACATCTTCATAATCAATCTGGTGAGTAATGTTCATGTCGAAAAATTTCTTTACTGTGAGGAATGTGTCAAAGCTGGATGGGACAATCTGCTAATCTAATGTTCATGTCGAAAGTTCCCAACATCATTGGATACCATTTGCATATGAAATGTCTCATCACCCTCATCAGATCCGATGTCCGATATTGAACTTTCAGATTTCGGATCTCCTTGAACTATTGGACCCTGATCTTCACATGTATGTTTCATAACCCCAATGAGGAGGTATAGGTTCTCCGATCCACTAGCACCTCAAACTATTAAGCATCTATTTAATTTCTACTGCATCCCTCTTTGTCTTCAAAGTGATGGCCTCTTCAAAATAAGACAAATGCTTCATCTTCAATGAAGTCATCATCACTATCAACATCTGGTGGCTCTTCTGCAGACCTCATCACTTTGTAAGCTGGGATCTCTTCTTGAAAACTTCTTCTCTGCTTATTTCTACAGTATAGAGGATCTCCTCAAACACACAATCCACTACTTAAAGAAATCCTTATTCCAATCTTCTTTACCAAATAGCACAAAATACAATCACCGACATATTTCAGCTACTTCTCAACATTCAAATTGTCATGCAGACTTTAAAACATTTGACAATTGGAAGGGTAGGAGCACATAATGGCTCTGATATTAAAATAGAAAAATGTAACATACAAAAATAATTTCTGATTGATAATTTATTCATAAAAAAATTACATATTTATAATTACAAAAGACTTTCACAGCAACCTAAATTTATACTAATTTTATTGACAGCTAACTAGAATTGTTTGATAACAAACTTAACTGATGACACCAACTAAACAATTCATTCTACACTAACTAATATTCACTATTACACCTATTTATGTTGGTACGTATATTCCAACAATTCGTTACATCACAGAAGACAAGAAATTGTATCCACAAAGCTAAAGCTGTTGTCATATCAGAATCCTTGCAGATCGTTCAGTTCTGCCAAAAAAATAAAAATAATAATTGAAATTTGTAAGTCTCGAACTATTCAAATAATTGATTTTTGAACCATAAGAAAAGTATCATACAGTTTCAGAAAAAACCCTGTAATAGGTAGCAGAATCTGAAGCCTTATAACATTTTTGTTCATATTATATCAAACACAATCTAAACCCTAATAAAACCCCCCAAAAAAGAGTAAATACAAAACTGTTTTCCTTAAATTTAAGATATGTAGCAAAACATCTAGTAATGTCCTGCTTTTCCACTCTTTTAAACAAAGAAAAATGCAGAACATCCTTTAATCTAGCTATAAACTAGAAAAGTGCGATGAATTCTACAGAAGCATAAACTTTCTAAGGGCATGTCCTCATGCAGCTGTACTGTTTATTTTGGTTAGCAGCCACTGCTTATTTTTTTAAGCAGCTACTGCTTAGCTGGTGGTTCCATGAACATTTTATTTTGCTGCTTACTTTTAAGCAGTCAACATAAATTTGAATTTATAATAGTTAATAATAATTTATGCAATTAAAAATTCAATAGAAAAAATAGAAACAAATATTAAAAAAGAGGGAAAGAAATTAGTGGAGCCATCTGACATGTTTGATATTATGCAGCTGCTGCTTATTTCCAGTCCCTTTCTTTTTTCAACAGCTTATTTTCAATTCTTAAGCAGTGGCTACTTAAAAAGATTCCAAATTATCCTTTCCTAGGATTATTTTTTTTTGCATGGGAACACTCCACCTGCTTAAACTGCTTAAATTTAAGCAGAAAACATACTTAAGCAGCTGCATGGGAACAGGGGGTAAGTGTCTAAATAAAGAAAAATCTTAAACACAAATGAGACCTAATGTTGTTCAAGACTACAAGCTTGCAGCAATTTACCGTGAAAGAAGGGAAAGAAAAGTTCAAAAAATTGACACACTGTCAAAAAAAAATGCTAGAACCTCGCCCTAAAGTCGATAATATGTAGTTTTTAAAATATACAGCGCAAATAACATGCAGAATGTAGTCTTCGAAACCCTACCCTAAGGTACAGAACCGGAAAGATTATTATTACGCAAGTCCAAAGCTGTGAAATGCTTGAGATTTACAAGAGCTTGAGGAATCGCTCCACTCGGATAATTTGCAGAATTTATTACATGGATCTAAAGGCTAGCCTGAATACTTACCATTAAAATTAAAGGAAAAATGTCTATTTTCTACAGAGTAATGAATGTGGTTATAATTTTCTATTTTATTTTTATTTTTATTTATTTATTTTTTGATATTGCAGGGTGTCCTTGCGACCCAGCCCAGCAGCCCTTCCCTTCCTTGGGTACCTGAGGCAAGTTAGGGAAAAACTAGTCCCCTGCAGGTGAGATCCCACCCACAAGAAGTCCCACCTCTTAAACTCAAGAGTGGAGTTGAACCTGAGACCAATGGGGAGCAAATCCACTACCAAACCAACTCTACTACCCATTCGGGTTTATTTTTATTTATTTTTAGATCAGTAAGCAATAGCTCTCTTTCATTAAAATAATTAAAGTAATAATATTTATTTATGATTGTTTTGTCATTTATTATTTTAAAATTTATATTAATAGATTAAAATTGTAATAAGTGGTGAAATTCTTTGATCTATAACATTAGTAGAAGTTGGTAAAAAAATGATTAGGTGACTAAAACTTTTAGTCACAACAATTAAAAATGACTAAATTCTACTAATTTTTTACAACACAGTTATAAATGAGTAAATAAATGGCTAATTTGGTTGTTGGGTAAAAAATTATTTAGTCACACAAATAAAAATGACTAAACAGTTAGTCATGTGAGTACAAATTAGACAAAATTTTAAAAAATTATTTGGGGAGATGATTGGCGGGAATCATGTATCGCGTGAAATTTTGTATTATTCTAGTCGTTTAGACAACTACATTGATAGGCGTGCAAACTACACTGAGGCGCCTTGTTTTGAGTTACATCAGTTGGGCACACGAACTACATTGAGGCGTTTTGAGTTACAACAGTTGGGCACATGAACTACATTGAGGCGTTTTGAGTTACATCACTTGCATGGGCAATCAAGATTGTTTGGAGAGGACTTGGAGAATTCTGAAAAGATAGGCAAGGACTTCAGTGTTTGCTACAAAGTATTTGACGTCTACAACGAAGACGAATTTGGGGATGCCCTCTGTAGTGAATTCAGAGGTAATTTGAAATCGTCATTACATTAAACATAAAATTTATAGCTTTTTGATTGGCAACTTACAGTAGTTACAATCTATTGCTCTCAATAACGTTCTTTTACAATCTTGCCACTGTTCTACTTCATAATGTGTTTGAGCTAAATATAATAAAATTTGGGTATCAGTGCCAAAATAGAATTTTCTCAAACAATTTTGATACATTTTCACTGCAAGCACAAACTATCCTTGTGCAAAGTAAACATGTGCTAGATTTACCCACACATCAGGCATCTGAACAAAGATGTTTCCTGTTGTAGCTTCTTATACCTGTTTAAAAATTTCCTTTGCAATATCAAATTGACCCCTTTCAGCTAGCACAATGGCTACCCCATTTATAGCATAAACATTTCCTGGTCTCTATGCCAATACTTTACAATACATTTTTCTAGCTTTCTCAAGATGTTGTGCCTCCACCTTTGGATCCCTCCTCTCATTGTGAAAAGTTGCAAAACAATTCCAATTTCCAAGTGAAATGTCAACATAAGAATTCTTTGCATCTGATTCACTTTGTGCGGCTTTAATTGTTTCTTTTGCTTTAAGCCAATCATCTATTTTCAGTTCCATTTTTCCAAGCATAGATAAAGAATTTGATGAGTTTTTTTCCACCTTAAGTGCATCCCCAATCAATTCTAGGCTTAGTTGGATCTCATTCCGAGCCCGAGCCATGGCTGCAAGATGTAGATATGCATCCACATAATCAGGAAACTTGGACAACAAAATAATTTAATCCACCTATTTGGGACTATAAAATAAAAATAGATGAATAATCTATTTTTCAATCATAGGTTCTTTTAATCTAGAATTGATAGAAAGATAAAGCATAATACATTGAAGGAGACATAAAATATTCTAAAATAAAGACTAAAATAGGTTGCCCATAAAAACAAGAAAGAGGAAAAATGAAAAGATAACATACAAATGATTCATTTGAGGTTTTTGATAAGATTTCATTTAACTATGTCAAATGGATTTGGAAGGGACAAAGCATATTTGATTGACTAAAATTTTGAGGTAGCTTATCCATCGTCATTGTATGCATCATCTTCTCTTGGAATCTGTTTCTACAATGGCTAGGTTTGGTTAAAATTTAGGAAGCTTAGAAATCATCATCATATGGATCATCTTCTCAAACTCTTATCTTTGCAATGGTTCATCATCTTTAGAATCAAAGTATTCATGTCTCCTTTGTGATTTTGCTGAAACTGGAGAATTTGTCTCGACATCATCAAAGTCTTCTAGACCTGCAACTGCAAGAAGATCTTGGGATTTTTTTGCATCATCTTGTGTCTTATCACTCATATAATTTTCCTCATCTTCCATGGCAACATCAGGTTCCCCCATATAAGAATCATAAGCCTTGTGGTCCTTATCCTTCTTTTTCTTCTTAAATTCCTTCTTTTGTTTCTTCTCAGACTGACCAACGTCATCATCATCATCATCCCTGTCCTTATGCTTACTCTTACATAATTCCTTTACATGTTCAAATTACTCCTCTTGTTGCATCACCCGCCGAAGTTCTTCCTCTTGCTTTCTCCGTTCCATCTGAATCCTTTATTCTTCATTAGCTTTTTGTTTTGCTTCATCAACCAAGACAAGTTGGCATGCTACTTTAATTGTTTCTTTTGCTTTAAGTCAGTCATTTGTTTTCAGTTCCATTTTTCCAAGCATACATAAAGAATTTGATGAGTTTTTATCCACCTTAAGTGCATCCCCAATCAATTCTAGGCTTAGTTGGATCTCATTCTGAGCCCGAGCCATGGCTGCAAGACGTAGATATGAGTCCACATAATCAAAAAACTTGAAATATTAGTCTGTATAAAAGATTTATTTTTTCAATATCATGTAGTTGTTCAAACAACCTAGCAAGATTAAATAGTGTTGTGACTTTATCCCTGTTGGCAACACAAGGGCAGACAACTGAGAGGGGGGATGAATTAGTTGTCACAAAAATTATACAAATTAAACTTATTCTCAGATATGATAAATACAAATGAAAGCATAAACCATCACCACATCAAAACACACATAACACCAAGATTTTTTACGTGGAAACCTTGTTAGGGAAAAAACCATGGTGGAGGTTAATCCACAATATTATACCTTGTTAAAAATATAAAAGTATTATAAATGGGGAATGCACATGCATTCAGACACACTACCTAGAGCTCACTACTCAAATACAAAAGACTTACTACCCAAAACAAGACTCACTGTCTTACAGTAACATTCAAATTACATCCGAAAGATTTTGAACTGAGAAAATAACATCTTCTAATGCCTGTTTACAATTTCGGCTAAGCACATAAACACTTTTATCTGCTCATTCTTCTTCACACTTTTCTTTTTCCTTTGAAAGATTAGAACATTATTCGCACACAACACATCACACACCATACCCCCAAATGGTATAAACAATCGATCATATACATCCGCAACTAAGAATAACATCAACTACATGTCGGCCCAACAAAATATGAAATGTGTATAAGCTGTCAGCCCAAATCAATAAACAATTTATCAATGCGAACCAAACAATGTCAGCCAAAACATAGTAAGGACCCAAAACAACATGCTCGAATACGAAACACCTTAAAAAATTATGCCTCGAAGATCCACAACACGCTACAATCACCCTGTCAGCCATGATCATGAAAAACATGAACTCACCTAAGAAAATCACCAATCGCGAGCACAACAATCAATGCAGACTGACAACATAGATAGAGCACAATCTAGAAACATCCACAAGCATTATGAATCACCACAAAATCATCCACAACTCAAATTACTAGAATCACATCATCTTCTTTCAAGAATACCAAAGTTAAAGCAACATAACAACTATCAGAACACAGATACTCATAACTCAATCAAATCTTCATGCGAACTTCTGAAACTTCATGTGGATAAACTAGATATACTTGTCAACAAACCTTTAATCCACAACCTGAACTAGCCATCATACTGAACTTCACCGCATCATTGACAACCTGGAACTTATTTTATTACAATTTTCTCAATATCCTCGACATATACAACCTTAAATACATTAATGCCAATAGTGTTGACATCAATGACAACCAAATATAAAAAATATCCAACAATCTCCCCATTTGGCATTGATGGCAACACATGATGTGAAAAACACCATCAATGACACTTTCTCTTAGCACTTTCCCCCCCTTAGATTTTGACTCTTTTCTCCTTAACTCTTTAACAATTTTTCACATGACTCTTCTCCCCCTTTGACATCAATGACAAAGATACACATTATCTTTCTCCACACAAGCTCTGAACCACATTTCTGAATATCTGACTACTCCCCTTGAGTAGCAGCCACCACAACATCAATCCAGATCACAAGATATGACTATGAAATGCACGGACTGATGCAAGTCAATGCATCTTAATTCTGATTATGAGGGGTAATCACCCCTAGCTTCCCTTTGAGATACTCAAAAGTATCCTTAAATCCAAGCTTCAACAAATACTTGTCCAGTATGGCATACCATGCTCTTGGGGCTTGCTTAAGTCCATACAATGCTTTCTTCAACCGAAAAACCATATCTCCTTGATTAGTCAATTGAAATCCATCAGGTTGCTCAACATACATCTCTTCGTCTAGTTCACCATTTAGAAATGCTGACTTGACATCCATTTGATAAACCTTGAAGTTTTTGTAAGCAGCATAAGCAAGAAATAGTCTCACAGCTTCAATTCTAACAACAGGAGCAAAGGTTTCTTCAAAGTCAATTCCTTCCATCTGAGAATATCCTTTACACACCAATCTTGCTTTGTTTCTGTGAGTGTGCTTTTGAAATCTGCAAACACTAACTTCAAACAAGGGTTAGTACCTACAAATCCTTCAAGAACACTCCTATGAAATACCTTGCAAATGCTTAAAAAATGCAACAAAGGATGAAAGAAAATTACAAGCATTATGAAAGCAACCACAAGTTACCTATTCCATAGTGGATTGGTGTCACATGTGCTAGTGACCCTTTCCCAACCCTTGCTAAGATGCCAAAATGATGAAATGCAATGGAGATGATGAGCAAGATGAGTTCTCAAATTAAGAGAGTAACCTTGCATAAAAGTTGTGGATCCATGAATGAAGATGAAGGCCTTCTTTTATAGATTTTCTTGATGAGAGATTGGCCAAGAGGGTGAATGTGGGATTAAAGATCCACCAATGAGAATAGGCCACTTGTCAAGTGATGATAGGCCAATGGATGTGCAAAATTTGGGAAGAGTGCCCATGAGAGGGAGAATTTGAATTCAAATTTTGTAATAAATTTAGAGAGGGGGACAAGAAAGAAGAGCAATAAATGCTATGTTGGAGGGACAAATCAACTTGTCATGTTGAGGGAAAATGAGGGTTTTTAATAAATCAATAAAATTGATTTATTTGTGCAAGTGGAGATATCTAGAGAATGCAAGTGGGTAAGATTAGCATTTAATCAGGATTAGATTAAATTAATGATGATTAGGCTGATTTGACCTTTTAGGACTTAAATACTTGATTTATTTAATTCAGAAAAGGATGAAGTATGATTTGGATTTGAATTAAATAAAGTCCTGATTTATTTAATTAAATGGATGATGCAAGATGAAGGTTGAATGATTTATGAGAGATGAAATGGTATTATTTGATTAAACCTTTGGATTGACCCATTTACCTGATGAATGGATTTGTTGCATTTGATCAATTCAATGGGTGGATGAATATGCATAATGCTAATTTGACGTGTCAATATTTTTCCCCTTTGAAGCAATGTACTTTACAAGGGCTAGTTCAAAGAATAACTTGCCGCGACCAAAATCAAAAAATTTTACTTTAAAGATGCCTCATGAAAGAAGTACTTCAGATATCGGGTTCTAGAGATCAAGCTTTTAAAGATTCCACTGAGGGTCGATCTTGCGATAAAGAGGTTCAAAATGGATGGTTATGGATGACAATGCAAATGAGATGATTTTAAGATGCTTAGAATAACAAATCTATATTATCCCAAACAACTTAAATGATGATATGATATGAGATGGATGAGATTGATGATGTGATATGCTATGATTATGCAATGGATGATTTATGCAGATGCTTAGACTAACCGATCTATATTATGATGATGATATGCATGTGAGATGATATGCAGAACATGGGATTTATGAGGTGATGAATGCATAATGACGCATGATGGATGTATTGGTGCT
>VDFB02000008.1:368619699-368705155 GCA_007258455.2 Sequoia sempervirens | reverse complement strand
CCAAAGATGGATAAGTTTAGCAAGTCATTGCCATGTCGAGATACCCGAAAAGGAAAAGGTAGACATTTTTGTCGAAAATGTTCTGGGCCCATTGAAATACAATTTACAAACTTGTTCATTGTTGCACTACTTTCGCATACCTCGTTGAAAAAGGAGTCCAACTTGAAAAAGCCCTTATTGCTAAAGGAGAACTTAAATATGAAATAAGAACACAAATCCAAATCCACTTGTTGACAAAAATAAATACTGGTTCAAAAACAAACACATCACCAATGATGGTGTTGTTGACGTCAAGGCAATAAACATGACAGGTCCTAAACTCACGCTTAAAGGAGCTCAACCGCAAAATGCACCAGTGACAACAATAAGACCTACCACAAACTCCAATCAAAATAATCAAAACCAAGGACAACCACGTCAAACCAGATAATTTCCAAAGAGATCCACGTACACTGCCTTGGGCGAACCCATTGAAAATGTCCTTAAGAAGCTCCTCCAAAATAATGTCATCACAATGCAAGACCCTAAGCCATATGATCCAGGACAATTCAAGCCGAAGATTTTTAATTTCTAAATTTTTGCTTGTGTTTGAGTTTTTTCATCAACATTTTAGATCACACTCAGTGATCCATCATTAGGATGATAGAGAGCAAAGGAGATGAGAAATGGTTAGATGCAGACCTAATTTGCTTAAAAGGAAGAGAGGTGGGAAGTTGAGGAGAGAGAAGGGTACAAAGGCCAAGACAAGAGAGATAAGGCAAGAAAAGAAATTGAAAAAAATAGAGAGGAAGAGAATAAGAGAAAAAAATATAAGAATGAATTTTTTTATAAAGACCAAACATAAAAGAATTGAAAGACTAAAAACTAATCAGAGAGGATGACAACATAAAGAAAAATCAACAAGAGAAATGAGAGAGAAAAAATAAATAAGAAATAAACAGAAAGAGAATATAAATTAATATGCAATATTAAATTATAATATTGAATTTTTTTTATAATATAAATATAGATTACTAATATAATGATAAACTCAATTAATATTTAGTGACAATACCAACAGGTGGTGAATGAGACCACAAATAAACAAAACCAAAAGGCTCATAATGTGTTCAGGCAACAAAATACACCAATAGCGACGACAGCGAAAAAATATTACCGTGGCTGGTTCACAACACAGCTCACGTTGAGAAGGCAAGAATTGAAATTAGAGGAAGAAGAGAAAATAACGATTTTTAAAGACAAAATATAAACACTGAAAGTTGTAACCACGAGAGAGATTTGACATAACGAAGATTAAAGAGAATATAGAGGAACACAACATGAAATAAAAATAAAATATAAGTTGGATAAGTTAATAATAAATTCAATATTGAATTTTTTATTTATTTATTTTATATAATATAAATATAGATCATTACAATGATACTACGTAATTCAAACCCAAAAATATAATTCGGGTTTATATTTCAATAGTATCATTATATTAGTAATCTATATTTATATTATTAAAAATAATAATAATAATAATAAAAATCAATATTATAATTTATTATTGCTTATCAGTTTTTATATATATTTTTTGTTTATTTCATATTTATTGTTCCTCTCTTATTTCTCTTTTTGATCTTTCGTTATGTTGTCATCCTCTCTCATTAGTTTTTAACCTTTCAATTCTTTTATGTTTTTTCTTTTTTAAAAATCATTCTTATATTTTTTTCTCTTATTCTATTCCTCTCTAATTTTTTCAATTTATTTTCTTTCCTTATCAACATTGTTTGCGTTTGTGGTTAATTTTTATTGTGTATTTTTTTCCTTTGTCTTCTCGTCCTTTTATTTAATTGTATTTTGTTACCTCTTTAGTTTTATTATTGTGCCTTTGGTTTTTTGTTTTATTTGTGGTCTCATTTCACCACATATATTTGGTGTTGTAGTCACTTTTAATTATTAATTGGGTTTGGATTTTATAATAGCATCATTATATTAGTAATCTATATTTATATTATAATTTTTTTTCAATATTATAATTTAATATTGCATATTAATTTATATTCTCTTTTTGTTTATTTCTTATTTATTTTTTCTCTCTCATTTCTCTTGTTGATTTTTCTTTATGTTGTCATCCTCTCTCATTATTTTTTAGTCTTTCAATTCTTTTATGTTTGGTCTTTATAAAAAATTTCATTCTTTATTTTTTTCTCTTATTCTCTTCCTCTCTAATTTTTTCAATTTCTTTTCTTTCCTTATCTCTCCTGTCTTGGTATTTGTACCCTTTTTGCTCCTCAACTTCTCACCTCTCTTCCTTTTAAGCAAATTAGGTCTCCATCTAACCATTTCTCATCTTCTTTGCTCTCTATCATCTTGATGATGGATCACTGAGTGTGATCCGAAACGTTGATGAAAAAACTCAAACACAATAAAAAATCTAGAAATTACAAATCTTTAGCATTATGGATTGTGGAAATCTCATAGCATCAAACAATTCAAGTTGTCATGGTGGGATGATAATGCATTTTGTGATTACCACCGAGCAAAAGGGCACAAAACTTTTTCCTATTGACAATTAAGAAATCTTGTACAGGATCTTATTGAAAATTGTACCATTGAACTAGGCAGACAATAATTTGCTTCAAATTTGGACCATACAATCCATACAAACCCACTGTAAGATCATGGTTCAAAAAATCCCTCTATGTTAGGTCCAAAAACTAATAACAATTAATCCAATTACACTCACACCACCTTTGATTATTCTGGTGGAGCCATCATTAACCATCTTTGAGTTGCCGACGAATATGTAAATACAATTACTATCAAGAAAAAACCTGAAAGTAATGTCACCACCCGTGGAGGAAAAGTCACCATAGCCGGTCCTCCTACTAGACAACTGAAGATTACAATACTTGGTCCATCTGCCAAAAAGTCAAAACTTGGTCCATCTGCCAAATAGTCACAACTTGGTCCATCCACCAAACATTCACAACCCAAAGGATAGTTTAATCTTATTGACCAATTGGGAAAAACACCTGCTCAGATCTCCATACTCAAGCTCTACTACAAATCTCACCTGCACAAAAATCCATACTTGATAAGGTCTTACAAGAGTCCTCCATGTCAAGAGACGTTGATGTCAACCAATTTGAAGCTATATGGTCAGATACTTGGCTACCCCCCATCCCATAACATTTTTGGACCAAGACTATTCATCACCCAAGCCATCTTACAATGATGCACTCCATATCAAAGTCTTTATCCATAAGCATAAGGATAGATGAGTCTTAGTGGATGGTAGAGCAGGATTGAATATATGCTCCCTAAAATTGGTTAAAGCACTAGGCTTCTCTGATGCTTGTGTAGACACTACCAAGAGTATTGTCATAAAGGTGTACGATGATGAAGAATGCTCCTCTAGGGGCATTATCACACTTCCTGTTCATGTGGGCCTAGTCATTGTAGATATGACATGTCAGGTCCTGGATCTTAAATTACCCTATAAAATATTGCTTGGTCGACCCTGGATACATGCCTTAAAAGCTATCCCATCCACTTACCACCAATGCTTGAAGTTTCCTTTTGACGGCACTGAAATCACCATACATGGAGATCTTGATCCCTTTTAGTATTGTACCAATTTGAGGGGTATTTTAGAACATCAAGTGTTAATTAACCGAGAAGCTTCAACATCCTCTCCATCTAAATACATTGACCCGTCCACACTTGCCAAACCATTCATATCCACTCCTTCATCTTCCACCACACCATCTCCCTCCATTTTGAAGGATGATCCTAATATCAAGATCCAAGACCAAGGTTGCAGAGAATACAAATTGAATATGATCTATTGCATCAGTAGAATACCCAAGTCTCCAAAGGCTTATGGTCAACCTTGTTTCAAAATGGAGCCTAAAGAAATTTTTAAATTTCCTTCGATAATGATTTTCACAAAATTGGGTGAATTGAACAAAGAAGACATTGAAGACATATCAACGTGGATTTACAGAGACCCAGAAGAACCATCCCCATTACCAATACAGATATATGGCAAAGGTTATGACATAATGAAGGAAAAAGGATATGACAAAACTAGTGGCCTTGGCAAAGACAAAACTGGAAGACGAGAACCTATAATGCCTTTTGGGTATGTGCAAGATCATGATGGGCCAAAAAGTGGCAATATGATGGGTATGTGTAGGGTATGTGGCTGATGACATTTATTTTACCCAAAATTGATGAAATGAAAAGGGGTTTTAAAGGAGATTCTCAGCTTTCCACCAATATAAATTATGCTTTACTTTGAATTTAATAAATAATTATTATTCATTTTCTATTTGAATTATGACTAAAGTCTTGATTGATAGGCTGATTGAAAAACATCTATAGTTTTCAAATGGTATCATATTTTTTGAATCCAAAACATGCATCACATTCTATGCTTTGCATACTATAGGATTAAAATAATAATAATAATTTCATGAAGTTTTGACCAAGTTAAGATGGTCGACATACGAGTTTTTATATCTTTTTAAAAGTTGTAATAAAAAAAATCATAATTAATTATTTACTTGGAAAAAAATTACAAAAAAAATCATCACATTGGGACATGAGTACTCTACTTGTATCTAAAATCTTATAAAAAAATATTATCATTTTATTGTGGTTAGGGTGGTCAAACAAACACCTACTTCTTATTTTTTCCCTGAAATTTAAGTACTACTACAACATTGAAATTTCAAATTTTCACCAAATAGATTTTTTTTCTTTTAAATAAACCTAGTAGTTTAGAAGCTACATTCAATTTTCTACAGATTCTATTCTTACATATTTTTGAAATAATATAGATAACTTATTCAAATTTTTACGTCAAATTTCCTAACTCTAATTTTTCTAATTTTTTTGCCACTTAAGGGCCTGTTTTTTCCATGATGATCCTGCACATACCCTTCTAGAAGACCAAAGTATCTTGGGTTAGGGTTTGGGTTACTCGAAATTGATGATGAATGTACCAATGTACTTTTAGGTGAGAGAGTGAATGTTTCTGAAAGTGTCAAGACTATCAAAGATTATCTTACCAAAACTGACTCACATGAGTAGGAATTTGGTTCCCAAAGATTCTTGAGTGACTATTACCTTGACGAAGTGTTTCTTGAACCTGGTGAACTCTCTTTTGATGAACGATTTAGACAGATGTTTAAAGTTGACCTTCCTAAAGACCCTCCTAAGGTCAAAAATTGAAAGGAGAAGAATAGGTAGGACTCTTTTGACCTCACGATGATGATAAACTTGCACCATCATCTAACATTACCAACCATCATTCTGACTTGCTTGTATGGCCATCTGACCCTAATGACCATCATTTAGATTCATCTGACTCACCACATGACACTATTGACCATAATTCCAATCCATTTGTCCCCTATTTTTCTAACGAGTCTGATTTGTTTGAGTCAACTGAACAATAATAATGGATAGAATCCAAATGGGAGTTGGAGGACGACAATTTCATCTTTACCCTTTTTGAATCTATCTGTATCCTTTCTACATCATCCTCACCATTTTCCAACACTAATGATGGTATCTCCCTTGTCTACCCACAACTAATTGACTTGGATTAATATGGCCCACCAACTATGGACATATTTCAAAATGACAAAGCTATTGCAGAATTCATGGGACTCCATGAGGGCATATTGATTGGGGACCACAAAGCTAGATTCACCATAGGCCTAGATTGTACAACATACTTTGGGGAGACTATGGAATCCTCTACTCGTAAAAATAAAAATAATAAAAATAAAACAAAAAAAGACACATCTTTAGGTGAAAACTGCAAGGCACCTTTTGACAATACAAAAGTAAAAATAAAGGATGTATCTGAGGGTGAAAACCTCTTCAAGGCGCCCAAGGATGGAGGATTGGACTTTCTCCTTGTCAAATAGGAAAAATAAGAAATTCTCATTGAGGACACCATGGAAGTTAACATATCCACAACAAAAGATCCCAAAATCATTCTCTTTGCAACATCTTTGACAGAGGAAGAAAAACCTGAATTTCAATTTTTTTTTGTAGAACGTAAGATTAACTTCGTATGGTCCTATGCCGATATGCTTGGGTTGAATCCAGCTTTAATCTTGCACCATTTTCCATTACTTCCAAATGCCAAGCCATTAAAATAGAAGCTGTGAAAGATGCATCCACACATTGCCTTGTTAGTCAAAGCAGAGCTCAAGAAGTTGCTAGATGCAAGATTCATAAGATCAATAGACTATGTTGAATGGATTTCAAATCTTTACCTGTCACTAAGCCAAATGGTCAAATACCCATCTGTACAGACTTTCATGACTTGAACAAAGAATGCCCAAAGGATGACTTTCCATTACCCAACATAGACATCATAGTTGATCTTACAGTAGGCTACAAGATGCTATCCCTTATGGATGACTTCTTAGGTTATAATCAAATTTGGATTACCTTGAAAGATCAGCGCAAAACAACATTTACATGTCCCTGGGGTACATACTATTAGAACTTAATGCCTTTTGGCCTCAAGAATGCAGGTGCCACATATCAACGAGCTATGATGACAATATTTCATGACCTCATGCACACTCTAATGGAAGATTATGTGGATGAACTTTTGGAGAATTCATTGACATGCAAGGATCACCTTACTGTGCTAGACAAAATTTTCAAAAGACTGGAAGAATACAAGGTCCGTTTGAATCCTAAGAAGTGTGTGTTTGGAGTGACATCTGGAATTTTTTTGGGATATATAGCTTCCCATAGAGGGATTGAAGTAGATCATGCTAAAGTCAAATCAATATTAGACATTCATTTTCCAAAAGGAATTAGTGAGCTAAGGACATTGGAAAGAAGATTACAGTCTATTCGACACTTCATCACACAACTACTAGACAAGTGCCAATCATTTCAATATCTCTTGCACAAAGGCATCCCCTTTGTATGGACAGATAAATGTCAAGAAAACTTCCAACAAATAAAAGACTATCTATTGTCACTACCTATCCTAATGCCACCTATTGAAGGAAAACCTTTGATCCTATATATTTCTGCAAGAAATTCAACATTGGGGACATTTCTTGCAAAAAATGATCATGATGAGAAGGAAAGGGAAATATACTACATCAGTTGCACATTGGTCAGATATAAACTCAACTACACACCTATTGAATGTGCTTGTCTTGCAGTTGTCTTCACTGCCCAGAAGTTAAGACATTACATGTTGAATCACAAGACACATCTAGTGGCAAAGATTGATCCCTTGAAGTAACTCCTAAGTTGAGCAACATTGACAGGTTGGTTGGAAAAATGGGTTATGATATTGAGTGAGTATGACATGTACAATATGTGGAACGAAAGGCCATAAAGGAAAAGTAATAGCAGATCAACTCACAGATGCACCTATACAAGGTGATCATCCACTAGTAGCAGACTTCCCCGATGAGTCTATATTCATACAAAGCCTAAATCACCTTGGAAACTATACTTTGACGGATCTCATACTATTCATACACCATCATTAGTGACACCTTATACCATCACAGCTTTGACAATACCCTTCTTTGATGTCTCAACATTGACAAAGCACAAACAACCTTATGTGAGGTACATGAGGGTATATACTGATCTCATTTGAGTGGCCCAACCTTAGCTAAGAAGATCATGAGACTTCGGTATTATTGTTCGAAAATGGAAAAAGATGCGCTTGAGTTTGTAAGGACATGTCACCATTGTCAAATACATAGTGATTTGATTCATGCACCAACATAGGAACTTCAACCCATTACGTCTCCTTGGCCCTTTGCACAATGGGGACTCAAACTCATGGGAAAAATCTATCCAATCTCTTCCAATGGCCATAAATTCATCATCACTACCATTGAGTATTTCACTGAGTGGATTGAGGCTATTCCCTTACTTACATAACTGGCAAGTAGATTTCCAAATTCATCCTCAACTACATCATTTGTCGGTATGGTGTTCCACAGTCCATCATCACAGACAATGGTCATCCCTTCAAAAATCAAGATGTTCATGAGCTTTGTGAATGCTTCCACATCCAATGCCATTTCTCCATGCCTTACTACCCACAAGGAAATGGTCAAGATGAGGCATCCAATAAGATAATTATCAAAATTCTTAAGAAGACTGTCAATGATGTTGGTCGTGACTAGCATTTACAACTTAACCCTACTTTGTGGGCCTACCACACTAGTATCCGCACACCTACAAGAGACACCCCATTTGCCTTGGTCTTTGGAGCTAAAGCTATCCTTCCCATTGAGGTCAAAATCCCATCTTTAAGAGTCTCTCTAAAGGGCCTGATTGATGATGAAAAGTACCAACAGTCATGACTGCATGAGCTAAAAATTTTAGAAGAACAAAGAAAAAATACCTTGAATCATTTATAGGCATATCAAAATCACCTTTTTCGCAGTTATAATAAGAGAGTCATGGTCTGTAAGTTTGACATTGGTGACCTAGTCCTAATGCAAAATCCTAAGAATTAGTTTGACAGAGAGAAACCAAGCAAGTTCAAGCCCAATTGGTTGGGGTCTTATATCATCACTGCCTCATTAGGTTCTAGAGCTTACCAACTGGCTACTCTAGATAGGAAGCAATAAATGGAGCCCCTCAATAGTTTTCATCTCCAAAAATTCTATACATAGCATCAGAGACTTAGGCTAAAAATTAGAAAAATACAAAAAAATGAATTTATATAAAAATAAATCATCACCCTGATGAAAAATTGGCAAACAAGCATCCTGGTGACACCAAAAAAAATAAAAATGACAAAAATAGTAAAGAGAAATAATTCGTCCAATAGTGAAAACTTGGTAAATAGGTGCTTTGGATAAGTACCATGGTGAAAACTTGGCAAATAGGTGCCATGTGTAGTCATCCTTTGCTTCACCATCCACTTTCACTCCATCTACCTTTGTCCATAATAAACAATTCAATCATTCAACACCATCATGACACTTGCCATACAATCTTTCCAGTTCTTTCCATGGTTAAGAATGGTTGACATCACATCTCACATATTGTCTACCTTTCATCCCATGCATGTACTTATCTATTCCCTTCAACCTGGCTAGTCCTTGACTTGACTGGGGGCAACCCTTTTATCATGTGACTATAGTGGGTATCACACATGGTGCCATAAATCATAAAATTTCCTAAAAAAAGACAAAAAAATCATAAAATGTCCTTAAAAAAAGACAAAAAAAAAAGTCTTGAAAAAAGACCAAAAAAAATCATAAAATGTCCTAAAAAAAGACAAAAAAAAAGTCTTGAAAAAAGACAAAAAAATTGAAAAATGTCCTAAAGAAATACAAAAAAAATAAAAGTGTCAAAAACACAAAAACATCCAAATAATAGAGTCAAAATCCCCAAAAAAAATAGTCATAGCTTGTCAAGTCAGTCATCTCAGTCAATCTTTGTCATTGTCAAACTACGTTGTCTTTGCACATTTGCTACGTAGGCAAGGCTCATCTTTGGCCCCCTAAGACATTAGGTCAGTCCTTTTATGTTTGTCAAAATAAAATCATGGCTCAATCTTTGGTCATCAAGACAAAGTCATTGGTCGTGTTGAACTACGAGGTCTCTGAGTGTATGACATAGGAAAGACCATCAATTGATGAGCCCTCGTGGCTGCACTAGGTCAATCCATTAGGGTTCATGAAACTACACTAGCACACATGTGAAATATCTTCAAGTCAAAAAAAATATTCTAAAACAAACAACTCTTAAAACAAACTTTGGCAATCATTTAATCAACATTTCAGTCAATTATGTCATCTAGTCAACTCCAGTCAAACTCAGTCAAAACAAGTCAAATTGTCAACTCTTGGTTATTCTTTGAATGTGTCCTTCTAAAGAACAACCCATGCCATTTATTTATGCCTTAGGATGTGTCCTTCCAAAGCACCGTCACTGTCATCTGGCATTTTGAGGGATTCTCATGACATTTGAGGATCGATCCTCTCGACATCAACATCATTCAGGATGTGTCCTTCCTGAAATTGGCATTACCTGGCATTCATCATCTAGACTTCATCAAACTTGGCATCTTGACATCAAAAAACTTGACATTCAAACACACTTGGAAAACAATTTGCGAACACTGTCTTGTCATTTTGTCCTGTTTGATTTTTTCATCATGCTACTAGTTTCTCAAGGATGTCCTGACAACAGGATTTAGAGGAACAACGACGTATCATGATGATTGTCTTGTCTTGTATTTTTCAAAATTTCATTGTTGCTAGTTCCTTGAGGATGTTATGGCATTAGGATTTAGAGGAGAAACAATGTTTCATGGCTTATCTTTCTTGTTTGTGGTTGGTTGTGAAAAAAATACTGGGGAATAGTACTTTTAGTTTGAGTCATGATCATCTTTGTCTGCGACTGCTTGTTCCATATGATGGTACGAACTTGCATACCATTGATCTATGTCATATCATGGTGTTTGTGGGACATTACAATAATCCACCCAATGATGATTAGAGCAACACCTATTAGTTCTTTGGAAATATATTGAAGGATTCTTTCTCCGGACTAACATTCATCTCCTTCTATCTTGTCGTTTCTCTTCTTCCGTCTCTTGACGATATGCTGTGACATACAAAAATATAATTTCATATGTGATCACATAGACATTGCATTAGTTCATTACACATTTACATACATACAGTCACCTAAAGTGCATTAAACACTCATTAAACATCTATTTACATATTTCCATTTACATCACTAGCATACATATATCATTTGCATTCATCCATTTGCATTCACATAATATAAGTACATTAAAAAATTTCATAATTCATTCATATCTCTAATGCATACACATTTAGCATCATAACATAAAGCATCACATGTCATGTTATCCATACATATATATAGTCATACATCAATGCATCCATCATCATAAACATGGCATTCATTAGAATCAAAACATTATGTATACATATAGACGTCATCATCATCATCATCATCATAAAATAACCATCATACATAACACAATATCATCATGGCATCTCATCATAAATAACCATCATAAATGCATACATCACATAACATATAAAATGCATCATCATAGGAATCATCATCATAAATGCATAAATAACATCTCATAAACATAATAACATCATAATGCATCAAAAACATAACACATAGCATATAGTACGTGCCAAAATTGCATCATATATATAATCTCAAAAATCATGTCATAGAATAAAGTCTCGAGGTATCCCAAAAATAGAGCTCATGGCCTTGATGGTCAATATATCAAAATGTATCAAACATAATGACAAGATAACAATAGAAAATTCCCTAGGTTGTGCTCTCCTCATCCCATTGAGGAGAAGAACATGGTGACTGATGACCTATGGTAGGAATTGATGGTATCTGAGAAGACATGGCAAGAACATGGTGACTGATGACCTATGGTAGGAACTGATGGTATCTGAGAAGACATGGCAGGCTATGTCTGTGAGGTAGATGGATCCGTAATAGGTGGCTGGCTGTGCTGGGACCTATGTCCTAATACTGATGATCTATGGCTATAGCTAGATTTGTGGCCTGAGAAGTGCTTGTGACTGTGATGGGATCTATGCCCTGAAGACTGCCTTGATGATGTGGACCCACCCACACTACTCTGACTGTGGCTACTATGGCTCTTGCTACTGCTGCCCGAACCACTGCCTATCCTCGATTGAGACTGAGATAAACCAAGATCTCACTAATTTGCTGGCACTACTCTCTCATATAACATCTGATACTATCCTCGACTCGCACTGACCCTGGCCAACTCCCTCGCTATCACCCCAACTGGCCTTGTGCACAACTAAGAAAACTTTGAGCACCATCTCTGTGCCTCTTGTTGTCTAATCATAGCCTGATCCCACTCTACCCGTGTCACCTCTAACTCTACTTGCAGGGTCCTAATCTGTGTGGTGGCCCCATCCAAATGGCTCTACATGTCTTCCAACCTCTGGTCAACTATAGCATCTCGAGGCAAAGGTGGCCTACTAGCTATGTCCTCCTCTCCATCCACCATCCAAGCTCTCAACTGTCTCTCAGCCTCATCCATGTCATCATCCCCACCAATATCTAGGTCCTCATCATCACCTCCAATATCCTCCTCACCACCAATTATTTCATGCCCTCTGTCGACATCTAATGCCTCCTCCCCTATATGCACCTCCTCTTCCCTTGGGAACTCTCCCTCTAGCCTAACCCTTGCCTCTAGCTACTCAGCCTCCTACCTAATCTCTACCTTGACCCTCCCCTCCTCCTGTCTGACCTCTCCCTCCTCTCTCTCCTCCTCCTCTGCCACCTCTGGGATCATGACTAATGGCACTCTCTCAACACACTGCCGTACCATCTTGCCCTACCTCCTGTTGTCTCCTCTCCTCTTCCTCCCTCCATCCCCGCCATCCCCTCCATCACCTCCATCACCTCCTCCTCCCCCATCTCCTCTACCCCTCCCCTTGTCTCCTCTTCCTCCATCTCCTCTACCTCCATATCTCCCTCTTCCCCTACCACCATCTCTTCCTCCTTGTCCTCCTTGATGCACACATGGTATGACTGATCGTCGATCAACTAGTGTTGGACCATCCAAATCTATCAAAGGTTGTGGCCTATGTTTCTGCCACCATGTATCAAACTTTGTAGTAGTCCTAGGATCTCTCGGTCCCTCACTCTAGGCCCACTGCTATGCAACTAATCCATCAATCTACTGCTTTGCTAATGGAACCAATATAGCCGGTCCCCACATGGTCTCTCGAGATGATCTAGCATACTCTGTAGTCCCCACATGCATATCCTTTTGCTCCTTGAACTGATGTAATACCCACTGGGGTAGGTACATCTCAATAATCAACTATGACTAAATAGTGCAACCAATCAGATATCTAAACTATTTGTAGAATTCAAGATGATCATCCTCTCCTACCCACTGTGTACAATCTATATAGGGTCTCCAGACAAATTCCATGATGCCAAAATCTTGTGTCCCCAACTCGAGTCTGTTGCAATGCACCCACATACAAGTAAACATAAGGAATCCCCTCAACAAGTTGTGGCCTTTGGATTGGTGGTCGAAAGATGGGAATATGCTCCCAAGCCTAGATCATCAAAAATGTCGTATCATAGCTAATACTGTGAGCCCCCTATAGGCCACCTCGTAGGACTGATGATATAACATACCAAGTAAACATGGCCCCCATGCAAATATAGTACTATCTTGCCTCATGCGAACAAGCACATCTCCCCATCTGATAGGAAACCCATGTCCGTGGTGATCTAGAATGAGTACACCGACAATCAGAGTGCATATCATAGCTTCCCATCAGGGATAGTGCTCGACCATAAACTCCCATCAAATCTCGTACACATTGATGCCTAGCCCTGTGCCATCATCAGAATCGTAAAACTTTGTCAAGGTTTGGAGTCCCTGGTGTGGATCATAAACCACTTGCTCCCCTTTGATCAGAATCCACAGAATCCTGTAAACATCCTCCAAAGTGATAGTAGCCTCTCCCATTGGAAAGTGGAATGAGCAAGTCTCTGAGTGCCACCTCTCCGCCAATGCTGTCAGAAGACCCCTATTTGCCTAGACAATGGGCATATAGGTCACATCTAGTATAATCCCAACTGCATCAGTCACCTCCACTCCCTATCCTACAATTGATCTCTAAATGCATATGTCAAAGGCCTGAAATCATGTGTGCAAATAGGTAGTAATCATTTCTACACATGCAGAAACACGAGTTAGCACATCATTGAATATCATTATTACCATCTATCTAATCAAAAGTGTCTAAGAAACTGAGCCTAAAATGAGTCAACCCTAGTTAAAGTCAATTGTGTCATTTGGCACTTCATTTATGTAGTGACAGAGCACATGTGTCATTTCATTTGGTAGTTGTGTCTTTCCATGTTGATTGCATTGTTTGGCTTTGCACATGCATCACGCTAAATCACTTGTGTCACATCCTCCATCACTTGTGTCATTGTAAAAAAAATGTGTCACACAATCCCACAATTGCGTTGTAACATCTAACGCTTGCATCGTGATTTGGCAATTGTGTCTCACCGGTTTGTGAATGTGTCATTGCAAACCTAAACTACCCTCATCCCTTTCATTTGCATCATGACACATCAAATACATACAATGCAAACACGATTTTTTCATATGCGAACACATATGCATCATGACGCATTTGTTGACCTAACTTTAAACCCTAAAAATACACATAAAATGAGAAAATCATGAGGTGGGTATGAGGTAATTATTGGTGGCTTTGCACCCTTTGGCTGTCAGAATGTCTGAACTCAGTAGTTGCGATGCTCAGTCACTGGAATCACCATCTTTGCACAGTTTCTTCTCTCTTTGAGCTCTCCAATCTCAAAAGGTAAATGTGAAAATGAATTGACTTTTAGCCCAAATTAAACCTATTTATAGGGTAAAAGTGGGATTTTCTTGAAAAATTTATTACTAGAGGCTCATTTGACCAACTTTGACCACCCTTTTGATTTCCTTAAGGGTGATCCTACAATTGTGGTTTACAATTTTTGGCCAACCTGGACACTGAAATTATTATTTTTAACTAAATCTTCACATTCGAGAACCTATAGCGGCTAAACCGTGAGGAACTTGAAGATGATGCAAACTAGAGTCTCTTCACATTTTTTCTGTAGATTCTAAAAATATTTTTTTCAAAATTTTTGGAATTAGATTGCACTTCTTTTTCCATCTCCCATGAAAATTGGTTTTTTTTCAGAAAACAACGAAAAGGGCGCACACCGTATAATGCATAACTATTTTTCCATGAAGGATAAAATTATAATTCTTTCGAATTTAGATTTGTAACTTTGATATCTAGTGCTTCCACTTGGTTAGATAGTTTTTAATTGAATACTTTTTCTTTAATCAAGTTTTGAAGTCAAACCAATTACAATTTAGACATAATGCGACTGTATAACATGTAACTTTTTTGTATATATCGAAATTAATTTTTTTTGTTGGATCAAGGGCTTCAATATCTGGTGCACTCATATTTTTCAATTTTTTTTTAATAATATGAGCATTATTTTTCCACATGTGCAACAGAGACCATTTTCAATGAAAAACCTATGTTTAATAAAACTAAATTTAAACAAATACATAATAAAACCAAAACATATTAAAATTATATTCGTTGGATAGCTCATTCACAGAACTACCTAATTCCAGTTGGGTTTGTGAAGACTCCTCCATTTTCATCCTCAACTTGAGCTTCGAAGCATAAATAGGTTTTTTTTGTGTTTCAAGGGGAGAATGAGGAATAAGGGGGGTTCAAGCGAACCCCTAGGGGTTCGTTCAAACTAGGGTTCATTCGAGGCCCCTTCAATATGCATTTTCTTTTGTTTTTTTGGGTGGGAAATGTGGGCCCAGTAATTAATGGGTTCGCTTGAACCCTAAAATTGGTTGAACCCCTTTTTGGTTTGGTCAAACTTGTAGGTTTATTTGAACCCCTAAAACCATTCTTTTTTCCATGGGGTCATTTTTTCTCATTTTTCCTTCCTCCATCAAATTGTAAACCACTATTGTGGCTTCACCCTTAAACACGTCCAAATTGAAAATCGATCGCGCCATTTTTTGTTTTTTGAACATCAAATTGACTTATCGGTACACTTTCCAATTTTTTCTGACGTCAGGGCAAAATTTGAAAATTTTCCTGAGTTGGCATGCATACTCCATACCTTTGCTAGGGCATGCTTTTGATTGAATTTTCTTTGCCACAATGCGATGGGTTGCATTATGACAAAGAGGGGCAAAATGTAGACACATAAAATTGACCTAGGCCTGCAAACTTTATTTTTCTCCATAATTCTTCTCAACATAATTAAAATATTTAATTATGTCCTACAATCCAAATTCATGTCTTTTATTCTTCTTGACTATTTAAATAGATGAATTATATTTATTTTATTTAAATGTGTTGCTAATTTTCTAATGTCTCTATATAAT
The DNA here is from genome assembly GCA_007258455.2 of Sequoia sempervirens. Taxonomy (NCBI): domain Eukaryota; kingdom Viridiplantae; phylum Streptophyta; class Pinopsida; order Cupressales; family Cupressaceae; genus Sequoia; species Sequoia sempervirens. The sequence goes on along the minus strand of VDFB02000008.1, from coordinate 368,689,122 downwards.
TAGATAAATTCTCAAATTTATTTAATTATTACTTGACCACTATGTCTTCTTGATTATTTAAATAAATAAATTTTATTTATTTATTCAAATACGTTATTAATATCTTATGTCCTCTTATAATTAAATAAATTCTTTAATTTATTTAAAATTATTATCCACCTTGGCTTTTTCTAATTTTTTTAAAAATTATTTATTTAAAATTGTCCACTTTCTAATTTTCTCTCCAAGTAAATAATTTAAAATAATTATTTACTATCACCTGGCCCCTCTTTTTGAATTAAATTAATTTTTAATTCAAAATGTCAACTTTCCTCCATAAATCAAATAATTTCTAATATTATTTGATTTTCCATCTTTTTCTTTTTCCGTATCATTCTTATCTCCTTGTCACATGCATTTTTGTGCATTGATTTGGTTTTTCTAAAATCAAATCTTAGCCCTTCATTTCAAATTTTAACCTAATGTTTCCCTAACCCTAATTGTGGGTTGTCACATTCAATTTCAACCATTGATCTTAGGGAATCTATAAACTTTCAATCTTGAACATCCATCCAAAATTCACTTTTCTATAAAATGGTAATTTTGGCCTCATCTTGGCATCTCTTGACTTCATGCTCTTGGCTTCTTGACTTCATAGGCTATTTTCTGCATACTTTAGGCTTGCTTCATAGTTACATACTTGCATTGTGTAGGTTTTTGATAGAATCCTTCAACATTTGCTTAGGACATTGGCATAGTCATATGTTGCTCATCATAAATCTGAAGGCAAACATCTACTTGCAACAAATAGAGAAGGTGCAATGAAGGTTATTCATGGAGATTGAAGACATTTGGTGAGATCTATCTTTGTTTTCAATGCTTTTACTCCTTTGTTCTTCATTGTTGTGCTTTGGGTTATTCTATTTATGCTTTATAATGCTAACTTGGTAATTTTCCCTAAGTTACAAAAATAATAGTACAAACCTTGTTCTTAACCTTCCATAAACACTTATTAGTTGAATAAAAACAAGTTATTGCTCCCTATCATTCAATCAAATCTTAGAAAAATTATATTTAAATTATTGTTAATACATAAATAACTTTGATCAACAATGGAAACATAACACCTAATCTTATTATTATAATGAACAAAAAATATAGATGTAATATGCACTCTCTTCCCTATTACAATAATGTTTGTATTATATTCAAATGATTCTACAACAACAACAATTCATACCAACATTGATCAATGGAAAATTAGATCAATACAATACGATTAGAACTTATGTCCAATGAATTTCAAATGTGAACTCTATAGGAGATTATCCTTTGAAACCATTAGGATTTTCATCCTAAGATTCAAGACACTCTTGAAAAGAAGTGCTCAAAATGATTTTTGATAGGATTTTGGTTAAGTGTAGATTATGCCCCATAAATAGACATGTTCACTCCTTTATTATTTTCACAACAAGAATGGTTTGGGAATAATGTAAATCTCCAAATCCAAATTTAAACAATGATTTTAGGTGGAAAATGTCCTAATTTTGAAAGTTATAGTGCCAAAACCAACCATTAAAATTATAATATTACATGTGTTGGGGTGTTATGGAGAGAATGTAAACAAAGGTAGGAATATTGGGGATTAGGAGTTAGAGATACCACAAGACTCATAACATAGGTTAAGGTGCTAGGAGGAAAGCAACATGTGTGTTGATAAATACATGTCTAAAATTACGACAAACATAAAGGAAGAGTGGGGGAAGGATGGAAGACATGAAAAGATGCAAAATTTTGAAATTCTGATGGGGACCAAGGAAAGGTTGGACTTAGAGAGGAAAGCATTCCTAAGTGAGGAACTCTCAAAATCTAATGATTGGAAAACACTTAGAATACTGAGCATGCCTTCAAATTTTGAGACTTTTGTGACCTTTTATAGACATTGGGGGAGAGAAGATGAAGAAAATTTAGGACCTTACACTTAAATATTTATATTCATATTCAGTTATGGAACCAAAAAAAACCATTAATGAAAATATAAAATATGTTGAAGTGTTGTGGAGAGAACAAGAAAAAATATAGGAATATCAAGGATTAGGGGTTAGAGATACCACAAGACTCATAACATAGGTTAGGGTGTTGGGGGTTGAGAAATAAGCATGTTGGTAAAAACATGAACTTGAAAGTTTCAAAAATACAAAGGAAGAGCATGAAAAGGATGAAGAATTCTAAAATTTTTATTAGGACCAAAGAAAGGTTGGATTTTCATAGGAAAAAATGCCTAGATGAGAAACTCTAAAACTCTAAGAACTAATAAACACTTGGAAGATTGAACATGCCTTCAAACTTAGAGACTTTGGGACCTTATAAAAACATTGGGGGAAAGAAGAGAAAGAACATGCACAAAAATTAGGACTAGGGTAGATACAAAAAATAAGAAATGGACAATTTGGTCCATAACCTAGATTATTAAAAAAAGGGAACATGCCACTTTGATTGGTTCAAAAGGGCTTATGACCATAGGGACACCTTCCAAGGATGTTATGATGTCAATTAACTATTTAGAAGGAGGTAATTTTTTAATTAATGTAAGGTTACTGTACATTTGGATTTGCAAGATAATTGCGGTGCTTTGGTGGGTAGTAAACAAATTGTTCCCTTTATAGAGTTGCATCCTTTACTACCTTTGGGGAAGGAGGTAATTTTGGAGGAGAAATTTAAACTATGTAAGTGCATTCATTGATAAGTTTCATTATTTTTGGCCAATTTAGTACTCCTGTGCATGTGATGGATTTCAAAATCATGGAGCAAGCATTTTCATAATATTATAAAAATATATCCCTAGCTTGATGTTATTTGGTATTATTGTTTGGGATGGAATAAGATTAATCATTTATTTTAGCTAGTAATTTTTTTCCCTAAGATTGAGGTTACTTGGTACTATTGTTGAGAATGAAATAAGATTAATCTTTTATTTTAACTTTAAAGTGCCTTGCCACTACAAGAAACTCATGTTCTAATGAGTAAGCCTTGGTTTCCAAAATTCAATACCATGAAAGAATCATTTTTTATTTACCATTTTGGGTGTGTTACTCAAATTCTCCTTTGTTTTATTGGGTAGATTCTCATTTCTGAGGAATAGATAATAAGCTCAATATATTTTAATCTATATATCCTTAATGTGATGTCCCCTTTTTCTGAACATCTAGTAGGGCTATCTAGCCTATTTTATTCCCATAGTCTATGATCATGCATTATAAGGGAATAAAAATTAAATTAATTATTTATAAAGTTGTTCCAAATAAATTAAATCATAAGGATAACTTTACTTTTAATTAATTTAATTAAAGTGATTTAAATGAAAATAATAAAATTTTAAAGTCACTTTATTAAATAAAGCATTCTTCTAGAAGCTTTGAGGAGGTTACATTAGATTCTTCTAGAAGACTTAGCCAAGCCTTTAAAAAGGGAGGAGAGAAAGTCATTTCATGATCTTAGTTTTGGTATTTTCTATTAGAGAATTTTGGAGAGTTTGTGTTTGCAGGTTCAATATGCCCTAGGACAAAAACCCTTGGGTAGATCGGTTGTTTGGATGAAAACCTATTCAACCTATTGGGTAGATTCATTCCAGGATTCACACTTGTACTTATTTGATTAATTTATGGAAGATTGGAGCTTGAAAGAATAAATTATTGTAGCTTGACAATTTTACAAATTTGTTAAGTCTTCATGGAAGAAAAATTTCTAAATTTATAAGATCAATGCCATAGACGCCTTGGTCTGAATTTTATATAAATTGGGAAAAGGTTTTTGAGGGATATAATTCATATTTTTGGGCTTGATTTTGGTGGCTACAAGGTTTTTGTTGTAGCTTATATTAATATTTTCTACCATATGGGGCGATTATAGATGAAGCATAGTTGGGAAATTTATGGTGTTATAACTAGAAAAGTGACTATTCATATTACTAGGTATGAATGGAAGCCTTGATCTAAGCAATCTAATGCTCATTTCTTCATAATCATGGATCTTGTGAAAAGTTGGACATTGGCATAACAATAAAAGAACGAGGAGCAATTTTTGTATATTTTGGGTTTTCAATTCATTTGTTGGTATCTTTGCATAAAGGTTTGAATAAAATGATAAGTATATGCTAGCCTTGTTAAGCATTGATAATGTACAAAAAAGTATTACAAAAATTTGAAGCAAGTTTATCTCTATTTTGGTGTCAAAAGTGAGCTTTGATTTGTAGGAGTCTATTAGCAGGAATTGAAGGTAAAAAATATTTCCTTTTGGATTTGTAATTTTTGAACATTACCATGTGTAATTTGGACAATAGTATAGATTTTTGTAAATAACTTCTACTAGGGTTCAATTATGTGTTTCTTTACTTCATGTATATGCTATGAATTTTACTTGCATTGAACCCTACAAAATCTAAAACACACAACATACAAAGGAAAAATTAGAAGGGGTTTTTGCACTTAATCAATGTGCTTGCACACTCCATTTCTTTTAGAATTCAAGTTGAGATATATATTGCTAAAAAATTACTAGTTGAGATGTGGTTGTAGGTAAGGGAGTATATTTAGAAACAAGTCCTAGATTAAGAGAATCTTCCCTTTTATTGTAGGATATATGTTATCAAGTGGGAATCTTGTGAGTTTTTGTGTAGTAGATAGAATCTTAAAATTGAAATGAACAAATTGGTGGTAGGGAGATTTTTATTCGCATTTATCAATCAAAATTCTAATGATAAAAAAAAAAGGTAAATTAGGGGTTGTGAATGTGTCTTTGGATGTTCAAGTCTTTTATTTCCTAGTTCATCCTATTGCTTACCCACCCCATTTGGATCTCCATTCATGCTAATGCCTCCAAGAGTCATGTGGAGGTAGGTATACAACAAGAAATTGTAAAAGATAAAGGGATTTATAGAATAGAGGCTATTGTAAGAAAAAAATAGTCCTTTTGTTAGCTTCAAAAGGAAAAATTAGGTGTTGAACATGGTAAGTAGAGAAAAATCCCTATTCAATATAGAATTTAACATGTTGGATGGAAAGATGTTTTCTTAGTGCAAAAATAAGATGTAGGTGGTCACATTCTAGAGTCCTTTATAGATTCTATTAATGAGTCCCTCTCTTCTCCATTTGCATCTTGAGTAGGGGAGGGGGAGAAGGAAGAGGAAGCTAAAGATTGGAAAATTGTTCATAATAATATAAAATCATAGAAAGTTCCAAGTAATGAGGAAATATGGTGATATGACTCTTTGGTATCATAGTAAAAAGGATGAGTTTATATGCATGAACTATGTTTACTTTTTTATCATTGATGCACTTGTGTGGGTGCTTCAATGTTTTTTGTTGGGAAAAGACCCCTTGAATAGAACCCTTATAATTTCAACTAAAAACTAGTCTCACTATCAATTAATAGAAAAATAATATATTTTTGTTGTGAAAACTAACCAAAAATAATAGAAAATATATTTTTTAATTTAAAAATACTTGTCTAAAAAAAAAAATATTTTGTTTAATATAGTTCACAAGATATATTGAAAAAATAATAATTTGTGACCTAATAATACTAAAAATTGGGAACATACTATTTATGAACTTTAAAGTTTCAATGTATATAAAAAATAGAATTTTCTAAATTCCAACTCAACATTTTGAGAGCAATATTCAAGGTGAGCACTAGAAACTCAATTTTTGTTTAAGTAAAGTCACAAAAAAAGGGTGAAATGTAATGACATGATTTTATTAAAGAAATCCCTTTAACTTAAATTTCATAATAATATATTTGTCATTTGTTAATATTTAATTTAATAAACATAATATTAATGATGTCATTTATTAAAAAATTAATATTATTCCTCCATTGTTGAAAAAATAAAAAATACATTAAAAATAGAAACAAAAATATATTAAAATTATTATGTTGAACTATTTTATAATTTTTTACATGTATTATTACTATAAGAAGATAAAATAACTCTTCAAGTATTAAATAATTTATTTTTGTTTTTGAGAAAAAGTAATGAAAAATAAAATAATTTTAAAAATATGTTTTCTATTTCCTTCTTATTTATCTACTTGCACATTTATGTGTCCATCTATTTAATAGTTAAGATAATTATTAAAAATGATATTTATATAAAAAAAAATTGAAATAAAAGTCTAATTAAAATTGAGGGATTTACATAAATATTTGAAAATGAAATTATGAATATTAAGTTTAATAGGTTTCAGGATGATGCAAGTGTGAGGGTGTCAATTCACATAAAATGTCAATTATTTTAATATCAAACAATCTCCCAAACAAAAACACACTGTCTCTTCATTTATCAACATTCAACAAGGTCTGCCCTAGTAGCATTCATGACCTAGTTTAAGGGATTTTTCACCAAAACTTTCAAAATGACTTGCCAATTAAATGACTGATTAAGAAACCCTTTAAGGGATTACATAACATATCTCAACTTCAATAGTAACTCCTTTGGACCAAATAGGAGAACCAATACACCAACCTTGCTCTAGGCTTCTCAATTAGCCCATTTTTACAAAGGAAGTCCCTCTTAAACACCTTCTCTCTACAAAAACTCTTCAAAAAATCTTAAGATATGTGTCAAAACATAAGATTCCACAATTTTTTTTGCTAATTCAAGAATTCTACATGATTGATCCATGAAACCCTCCTTTCACACTCCAAAACACAAGGGTTTAATGAAAAACACACCTACGAGGCTCACCCAACCAAACTAATGCCTCAAACAGATCATAAGTAGTCTAAAAATTCCTAAATAACCCTTACATGGGCAACAAAATCAACATTTCATCATAACCTTCACTTGGTAATTCATTTTCATAAGCAAATTACTCTGCCCAGCCCTAGGGCATCACTTCCAGGCCACCAAAACATTTGACTATGGCTCCTAACCTATTTGAACATAAATCCTAACATAATATGTGTCATTCATCCAAGTAACAAGTCACAAAAGTAGGAAGAATGGCCTCTACATTAAATAAATTTCAAAACTAGACCTTATTGGCCTGCTACAGTCAGTCACAAAAACTTGAAGAGATCTTCCTCTAAAATTAAGTAAAAACTCTCAAAGTGAACACAAATGCAAGTTAGAACATGCCACTATCATCTCCAACCAATTTCATAGTAAATATTTCCTGTACAGGTTCGTATAGAGTAAGGAAAGAATTTTAAAAAAAGGAAATCTACTAAAAATGTTGGTATTTTATTGGAATTCTCTCACAAAGATCATCAAAAACCGATGTTTGAGCCAAGTTGAAGAGGATTTTCGATACATTTCCAACTCAAAATTGTCCCCTCAATTGACTCAAACTACTTTCCCAATTCATATTCTTAATAAGTTGTAATTTGAAAAATGTATGCCTTTTAACAATTTTAACAATCTTGTTTTGGAAACTTTATATGTTTGACACCTAATACTCTATACCACCCCAAATACATATTAAATGGTCTTGCAAGACCTTATTTTTAGATAAATATCCTCAAAAACATTCATCCTAACCCATTGATCACCTAGAACAACATCAAATGATCATGTTTTGATAAGGTGTAGGTGCTCTTGCACGATATACCCCCACATGAAAAGACTCACACCTCATGAGTTGTAGATTATACCAACTCTTCCAAGCCTCATACACTCTCCATTGCTCTGCAAATTCCTTCCACTATTCCATACATTGTGCTTCAAACTGTCTTGCATTTTGAACTGTGTTTGCACATAAAAATGACCGTGTTTTTGTGTTCAGACCTAATGTCTTCCCTCTCTCCATTCTTTGTCCAAAACTTTCTTGCTTTCTATGTCCTACACCTGCAAACAAACAATTTTCAATAGTCTCTTATATTGTATTTTTCTTTGTGTCAACTTCATCCTTGCATTTGTCCTTAACTTCTTGTCCTTTCCTCACTGTCTCCCTAACTTGCCTTGTCACTATTTCATCAGGATTTCCAATTACTATACCTGCAGTGATTGCTTGTCTCTTAACATTTCTCTTAGCTATAGGACACTCTATGGTCCCCACCATCACACTTTCATGCAAATTCATTGTCAACCCTTTCCTTGCAGATTCATCAACCTTCAAACTTGCATTCACCTTCAAACTTGCTGTCAAAACATCATCAGACCTTGAACTACCTGCAACACTTATCTTTTTATCTTCATTTGCAATCCCTATAAAATCGAGCTCTTTCCACAAATGATGACCTTTTCCTTACCTTATTCATCCTTAATCAAAGGAGTTAAAACAAATCTTCTTCCATCCTTCATGATTGTATAAGTGTTCTCTCTGCCATCATACAAAGATTTCCTATCATATTGCTAGGGTCTGCCTAGGAGTAGGTGACATCAATCCATAGGTAGGATATCACAAAACACACTATCAGTATAGCCTCCAATATGGAGATCTACAACTACCTTCTCATTAACCAACAAAGACTAGCCATCATTTACCCATGACACTTTATAAGGACATTCATGAGGTACCTTTTGCAAATTCAACTTATGGACCATCTCAGTAGACACCATATTCTCCATTAAAACATAATCAATCACAATTATACATACCTTATTCTTACACTTACATTGAATTCTGAAGAGGCTCTTTCTCTATAAAGGTTCCACTATCTTCCTTACCATCAACATCTCCCGTGTTTTAGGAGTAGCTCTTAAACTTGTTAAACTTGTGCTCTCACATTCCTCTTCTTGTACAATTTGTTCCCTCCTATCCATCCTCTTTTCACCACTAGATGAACTTCCAATCCTTTCAGGACACTTCCATGAAGGATGATCAAACTCATTACAAGTGTAACATCTCCCTACAAAATAATTAGAACTTCTACTAGCACTAAACCTTCCTCTACCTCTAAAACCACCTCTAGAATCAAAACTTTGCTCTTTACCTTTATTTACTCCTTCTTGTTCTTCCAATGGCTGCTTTGGTGTAGAAAGTACTCCTCTTCCTCTTGCACTAGTACCACCTCTTCCCCTCACCAATTTATCTTGTCTCCTTTTAAGCTTCTCCTCCACCCTGATTGCTAATTGAAAGCATTCTTCAATAGATTTTGGGTTAGCAACAACAAGCTCATCTTGAATATTAAACCTCAAACCACCTAGATACCTAGCCACCTTTTCAGCCTCATCCTCATCCCTTCTAGATCTTATGTTTAATTTGTAAAATTCATCAGTGTAGGCTTTAACATCTAGTTCTTTTTGTTTCAATCCTTGCAAATTTTTTATACAATTGAACCTCATAGTATTTTGGAAGAAACTTACCTTTCAATTTCTGCACCATCTTGTCCCATGAAGTGATCCTTGATTTTACTTATTTTCTCCTCTCTGCTTGCTCATAATCCTACCATAGAAGAGCACACCCTTTTAGCTTTGTTTTTGCCACCTTCACCATCTATTCTTTTGAAATATCTTCACTCTCAAAGTAATTATCCAAAGCAACAATCCAATCAAGTAATTCCTCTTCATTTAAATTACCACCATAAACAGGAAGATCAACTTTTACCTTTATTGTTTCTCCTTTCACTTCTTTGAGCATCTTCACCATTCTTTGATCTTCATGGTCCAGTTCCTCTTCAACATCTTCATAGTCTTCTTCATCTTCTTCTGTTTCACTTTCTTCATTCACTTCTCTCCTTTTCCTTGTCTCCAAGGAAGCAAGCCTTTCCAACACTACATTGTGGAATTCTAGAAGCTTAGCATGCTTATCCTCCAGATCTTGCAACTCTCTTGTAGCACCAACACCTTTAGGAGGCATCTTCACCAATCAACCTTCTTCAAGCCTAAAAAAGCCAAAAAAAATCACCAAGGGATCCTATCCCTGAAGCTCTGGTACCACTTTGATGCAAGTACGAGGGTGTCAATTCACTTAAAATGTCAATTGTTTTAATATCAAACAATCTCCCAAATGAAAACACACAATTGTCTCTTCATCTATCAATATTCAACAAGGTTTTCCCTAGTAGCATTCATGACCCGGTTTAAGCGATTTTTCACCCAAACTTTCAAAATGAATTTCCAATTAAATGACTAATTAATAAACACTTTAAGGGCTTACATAACATATCTCAACTTCAACAGTGACTCCTTTGGACCAAATAGGAGGACCAATACACCAACATTGCTCTAGGCTTCTCAATTAGCCCATTTTTACAAAGGAAGTCCCTCTTAAACACCTCTCTGCAAAAATATTCAAATAGTCTTAAGATATGTGTCAAAACATAAGATTCCACAATTTTTTTTGCTAATTCAAGGCTTCTACATGACTGATCCATGAAACCCTCCTTTCACACTAAAAAACACAAGGGTTTACTTAAAAACAAACCTATGGGGCTTAGCCAACCAAATTGATGCCTAAAATAGATCATAAGTAGTCTACACATACCTAAATAACCATTACATGGGCAACACAATTAACATTTCATCATAACCTTCACTTGGTAATTCATTTTCACAAGCAAATTGCTCTACCCAGCCCTAGGGCATCACTTCCAGGCCACCAAAACATTTGACTATGGATCCTAACCTATTTGAAAATCTATCCTAACATAATATGTGTCATTCCTCTAAGTAACAAGTCAAAACCATATGAGGAATGGCCTCTACATTAAATAAATTTTAAAACCAGACCTTACTGGCCTCTTATAGGAAATCACAAAAACTTGAGGAGATCTTCCTTTAAAATTAAGTAAAAACTCTCAAAGTGAACAAAAATGCAAGTTAGAACATTCCACTATTGTCTCCAACCAATTTTAGAGTAAATATTTCTTGTATGGGTCCATATAGAGTAAGGAAAGATAAAAAAATAAAGGAAATCTACTAAAAATGTTGGTATTTTATTGGAATTCTTTCACAAAGATCATCAACAACTGATGTTTGAGCCTTGAAGATGCTTTTAGATACATTTCCAACTCAAATTTTTCCCCTCAACTAACTCAAACTACTTTCCCAATTCATATTCGTAATAAGTTGTAATTTGACAAATTTTCGCCTTTTAACAATTTTAACAATCTTATTTTGGTAACTTTACATGTTTGACACCTAATATTCTATACCACCCCAAATACATATTAAATGGTCTTGTAAGAACTTATTTTCAGATAAATATCCTAAAAAATATTCATCCTAACCCATTGATCACCTAGAACAACATCAAATGATCATGTTTTGATAATAAGGTGTAGGTGCTCTTGTACCATAGGACCACATCATCATGTTTTTTGTCAAGGTTTTTTAGAAAGGCCCCCAAAAAAAGTGAGACTGATACTTGTGCACTAAATTATGTTTTATTGGTGCGTTGATGTGGCATCACATGATTTGTTGCTTTTTAGATCTAAAGAATACATTTCATTCAATTGTGGGTAGTTGTCATCAACACTAACAACTTTAAAGTCACAACTATTGGTCCAATATTGTTAAAAAAATTAGACATTAAATTAAAAAATACTATAACAACTATTGGAACATGCTCAGGGTCCTCTCCCCTATTTAAAAACAAGAGCTACAGAGCAACAAAGTTCTTGCCAAAAAGTGTAAGAATAGTCCTATTTTTATTTGTTGTGTCTGCTATGTTTTAGCAACAGTGTTGATATTATAAAAACTTAATAGTAATCTTGAAATTTGTCAGATGGTGACATGTAATATTATAAACAAATTGCATGGGTACATTAGGTCACATCATGATTTGTAGCATGCTCATCTAATATTGCATAAAAAACAAAGTCATGTTTTTATGCAGGTCCATATTCATCTTTGATATTTAGAAAAGTGGAGAGCATCAATGAGAGATGGAATATTTTATGATTTTGTAAAAGCATGAAATATTTTATGATTTTATAATCTGTTATGATTTTTTTTTTATATGCATTTATAATTTTTGTGAAAATTTAAAAAGATAAGACTCAAATGAATGTGAAATCTATTAGAATTTTAAAGGTTTATAATATTAGAAACCATACTCAAGTCTTCATCCATCAGTGAGTTTGTTGAGTCCCATAGTTGTTGTCCTGTCATATTATGTATGTTTCTATGTATGTTTTTATGCCTTTTTTTGGTATGTTACATCCTATGGGAGGTGCATTTTTTTGGGAGATTAGCTGTGTCTGAGTAAAATACTCTATAAAAGCATTATTTATATGCTATGGAGCATGACACTATATGCAATGTTGATGTGACCCAGAGTAAAGTACTCACAAAAATGTTACTTATATGCTATGGAGAAGAAATGTTGGATTAGGTTTCAGTATTGGTTGTGATCATGGCTACAATTAGTAAAGAGTGGACCTTTTCCAAAGGAGAACACAAAAATTCCCAAGAGAGGAATTCAAAGCATGGGTTTATAGAAGATATAAACTCTATACTGGTGTTACTCATTTTTTATTTTTTCTCAAGATTGACCGAGTTTAGAATGTTTGCAAATTGAAAGTGAAATGCATTTCTTATCTATCTTCCCTATATTGCATTCAATTGTATAAACATAAGAATCAAAGAGATTACAAGTTTCAGTAACATATTATTGCATTTATACAAGTGCATACAATATTGAAAAGATTTGCACAAATCTTACTGAAAGTAATCTTTATTGATTCAAGAGTACAGATTTTCCTCACACAAGTCGTGAGACTTAACTTGTTCAATGGGAATGAAGTACAATTTATACATTAATGGATTAAAAGAACAAAAATGCACATATAGGGGAAGAGGTCAGTCATTTCCTGATGACTGGTAAGAGTCTATTGTCCTGCTTTGTCTTCTACTTCAAAGTTGTCTCGCTTCCTTTGTAGCTCCTTGTTTCTAGCCCCTGCATCTAAAAATTTATAATGATGCTAGAGCAGTGCTCTAAGCAATGAAGGCTCCTAACACTACATGTACATGTACCCATGAATGTATAAACTACCCCTCAAACACATCAAATAAGCGTACATGTCCAAAGAAATAAATAGGATCAACTGATACACCAATCATATGTATATATTTTTTCTAACTGTTTGCTTCATGTGTAGATATAGGAAAATCAATGTTTTTGTTTCATCAAATTTCAACACGTGTTGTAAATGTGGCTCCCACAAGGGTTGAGCTCGACATGCTGCATTGTTATAATTTTAATGATATTGAAATAATATCCATTAGAGGGATCATCTCTTTATGATTCACTCAAATGAGTATCCATCATTTATGGTAGTGAATTAACAGTCACTGTCTTCAATGATACATAGTTATTCAAGAGTATCATAAAGCATGAAATAATTTGATGATAGTTATAGAACTGCAAATGGTCTTTAGAAAATGTCAGGAGTGATCAAAGGAAGTGGATTTAGCGATGTTTGATATCATTAACATTGGTATTGGGAGGGTTAATACCTCTCTATCTGAAACAAAGCAAATAGATGTAGCCCTATTCAAAGATGTCTTTTATGTGGGTAAGGATAATTGACATTACATAAGGAGTTTCCTACTTGATAAATCAAAACATAGTGTCCTTTTTCATTTGCAAAGAGCACCTTTGGTTGCATATTGCATCTCTATTATAAAGTATATTGTTGTTTCAATCACAACTCATAAAAATCAAATAGATAGAAGTGTAGTAATCCTGCAAGTGGGATATTGCTTTGTCACTCTTTGGAGAGTGTAAAATTCATAAGTACAGTCTATAAAAGCAAGATAATGATCCCCAATAAGAATCATCAAGGACAATACAATCTATAAGTCACGTTTCTGGGGAGAACAATGCACAAAAAATTAAGAGATTGCACAAAAAATCCAGAACAGAAGAAAGGGGTATGAAGATCATTTACAAACAACTGATGGAATGTTATGTTATCATTGCAAACATAACGGAAAGATTATTGCTCAAAATCAATTTTGGCTTGGTATCAATTACAGAACAATAGCATACCATAGTGCAACTAGAAAGGTGTATGTAAATTATAGTGGTGTGGGGAAAGCCATGATAAGTTTTCTGGTTATTAAACATAGATAAAAGATAGTGAATATCAAGTATCTAATCATAGAATATGTAAAAGAAATGAAAAGTATTTTTATTCTGAACAGGAAAGACAACCCTTGAATGTACCTATTCTATTAGCAAGATGAAAGGCATAGTACATTTAGATATCCTATCTGGTAAAATGTCATATGAAATATAAGGATACTCATTTTGGAGTACAAGAGTCACCATTAAATGAAGGATAGTTGTGAGATGGTGGATCTAACTCAAAAAGGACATGGCTAAGCAGTCTCAGTCCAACACTTCAAATGAACAGTCACTATGCAACCTATAATGTTAGACAATATTATTTGAACTATAGAAGACACAAATGAAGATTTGTTGAAGTATTAATCTCAAAGACAGAGCCTAGGGGACTTTGTTATGATCATGATTAAACAATTAAGAAGAAACCATGGGGAGGAAAAGCATAATGTTTTCTTTTTAACAACATTTGATCTTCATCCAAAATATAAATGCATAACCACATGGAGTTTCTCTTAAGTGCTAATGAATGAGAGCTTGGTACAGAATAACAAAGGTTTTAAGTTTGTGTATAGTGGGGTGAGTTCAGAGCACTATCTGTTGAGTGGGTTTTTAACATGACTCTAGAGGCAGAGAAAAGAGGTATTGAAGTAAAGTCAAATTTTCTAGAAACCCTTGCATCATCATTATCATAGTGAAAGACCTCATAAAAGAAGTTTGAATGAAGAAGCTACAGTAAACCCTTAGCCTAGGAAGGGTTTCCATTGCAAGCATTATTTGTAAGGGATATGTCAGAGATTTCCTAGATAGAAAAGAGAAAATACATATAACATTTCCAGAAATGTTTAAAGAAAACTAAAAAAATGCAAGGGGCTGAGCTATAGTTTTCAACTCTAGGAAAATGAGATTGTTTTATTTAGTGACCCATTTTGGGGTTTTTGCTAAGTTTCAAACTCAGAAGACACAAATACAAAGTAATCAGAATGAACAAAATTTCTATCAAGAATAGAGGATACGAGTTTGAGGTAGCCCATGTGGGGTTTTATTTTCTACCTGAGAATCCAAGTAATATTTAAAAATCATAGGAAGCCAAACCAAAAAATGGAGAACATGAACCTTCGACAATAGACAGTAAGATTTTAAAGGAAAATTCCTTTTCAAGAATGATGACAGGTGGAGGAATAGGGTTTTAAAACCCTACAATATTTCTAATATAACTATAGATTCAGAATACCCACAACCATGGAATTTGTCTCCTATGTTTACATAGAGAATCTCAGAAGCTACAAAGGAGAAAGAAATGAAGTCATTTTTCCTATAGTATGCTTTTGTTAGAAAGGCCATGGCCTGAAGTTTTTTTTAATCTTTAAATTTTTAAAATACAGAATTCTGAAATGTCTATAGAAAAACCCTCATTGTTTTTCTTGTGAAAATGAATAAGAATGGAGCGATTCTTTATTTTAAAGAAAAAGCATAAGTACTAAAGGCATTTCAATGGATAGAAACTTACCTTTTTTCTTTTCTTTTTTCAGTCCTAGGTATTTCTGACAGCAGTGTTCCCATAAAGCTTGAATGCTTGAGTTTTCCATGGCAGCTGAAATGAGAAGGAGATCACACAAAGATCAAATAAGTGCAGAAGAGAGCAGTTAGAGTCATGGCCAGAGGGTTCAAAATGAATTAAAATGGAGTCTTTCATTCATATTTTCCTCAGTAAACAACTTACCAGTGAGTGTCTGGAAGATAATGAAAAAGATCAGACAAGTGCCTGAGAGTGAGCTCAGAAATCCACCACAGAGTTCAACAGAAGGTCGAGCTCTAGGAAACCCTCACTATTGGCAGGCCTAACTTCTTCGAGAAGCTTCATGTAAATGGTGAGAATAAGTTTTCTTTCTTTTGTTTTGCTTTAGGGTTGAAACCCTAAGCTTGGTGGTCGATGGCATTTTTTTCCACTGTTTTATTAAAAACGAAACATCAACTAGTGTGAGCCCGCGACCCTACATATTGGAGTTTGTTCCATAGCAAATTTTTTCCCTTAGAATATTTTTATGATCTTGTTAAAGTAAATGCTACCTCAACATATGAAGTCCACTTCAGCTCAAATTGCCATCTCAGCCATGAACGTGCATGCTTGGAAGGTTTTCTTTAAATTTTCATCTTTTGCATATGTATTTATTGTAAAACGAAATGACTTTAAGGTGCAATTATATGCCTTAAATTATTTTGTTATTTTAAAAGGAAATGCAAAATGATGGAGATTTTCAACATTTAGTGAGAGTTATGCTTTCAAAAAAATGGAGGGTATACAGGGTAGTTTGTTTTCAATTTGGAGACATGTACCCACATTTGTAGGGGAATTAATTCACTTTGTTGGTGGTTTTGCATGCTTAGGTGTTTGGTATGACCAAAACCATTTTCCCCCACATGTTGGAGGTAGTTTTATGAGGAATCTAATGCCTCATTTTTAGGATTTTCTAGGGCATCCAACCCAAGGTAGTTGCTTGCTCTTATTTTGGTACAACTACTTGGGTTGTGTGATATATTCACTCATGTAACTCATTTTGGGAGTTAGTTCTCAATTTGCAGATTTCTGGAGATAGTAATTCTACAGTTCTTCATCAAACTTCAACATTTCTTTGTAACTCATTTTTTCATGTAAACAGTGAGTACCTTGATGTTAATAGTATTGAGTTATTTTTCCCTCTCATTACTTTCCTACTTGTGTGCATGTCTTTATGGTGATTGATCAATCTACTTGTGAAATTTGTGTTTTTCCTTGTATTTATGTCTCACTAGAAGCACCTTGTTGCAGGAAGATATATGTTTACAGGTTATGAGTTGTGTGAAGAATGCAAGAGTTTTAATTGTGAAATATTCTTTTCCCTCAAGGATTTTGTGTTAACATCATCTTATAAAGCATTTATGTTACAAACAATATGCAGAAATGAGTTGTGTGAACCTCTTTCAATCTACTAAGTGAAAAGTGTAAGTAAACTGATTTTGCATGTCTTTTAGTCAGTTTGGTGTATCACCATAGGATATAAGTTTTAGTTTCATTTACAAGTTACAATTTTCTCACCTTTTCCTCAGTAAAGAAAAATGGTAGTTTAGGTGATATTCAATGAAGAGCTGGCTTTCTCTGGAGGTCCTTTTCTGCTATAGGTGACCCATAGCCTTAGAAAAGTTCCCATGTTTCACATGATTAGTTGGGATAGGTTTCAGCTTGGGTGCAAATCATAGTGTTAACAAGTGGTTTATAAGGATCCCCACTAGCTAGTTGAAGAAAGGGTCAAGTATTTTCTTTCAAGGATGACTTTGGCCTTTGGATGAGAAAATTGGGTAGATGACCCAAATTGAGAGGGAAGTGGCTACCTCTACAATTATAAGGGACCTTAGAATAGGAAGTACCCCTGGAACTAAATCATCTCCTATAATGTGGGCTAATATGGTTGGTAGTTTCTAGGATGCAGCTATGAGCTCTTGTCTTGGGATTCTTATGATTTTAGGAACTGATGCCATACATGGTCATAATAATGTTTATGGAACAACAATTTTTCCACATAACATAGGCCTTGGTGCAACAAGAGATATTGATTTAGTGAAAAGAATAGGAGCTCTGCTAGTGCTCTTGAAGTCAGAACGACTAGTATTCCATTTGTATTTGCACCTTGTGTGGTCGTATGTTGTGACCCACAATGGGGAAGGTGCTTTGAATCTTATAGTTAAGATAGTGAAGTAGTTCTAAAAATGACATAGATCATTGACGGGTTACATGGCTCTCCTTAAGAACATCCTAATGGCTATCCATATGTGGGTGGACAGAGATGGTGGAATCGAGGGAGTTAATGAACACAATACGTTGGCAACTTACAATGATCTTTTCCAAATTCAGATGTGCCCATACCTTTACTCCTTGGAAAATGGTGTATCAACTATCATGGCTTCTTACTCTAGCTAGAATAGGGTGAAAATGCATGCAAACCATTGTAAGACCTTCTAACTAGGATTTTGAAAGATAAGCCTGGATTCAAAAGCAGGGCCATTTAAGAAACATGTTTATGCTATTCAAGAAAAAACATGAAATACCTGCCCAAACAATATGTGAGAAATCTTGAATTGATAATTAGCTTGATCAATTTCAGTACATGGATTTATCATTTCAAATTGGGAAGGAATAGATAGCATCACTTCACAACTTGGTTCAAACTACTCATATAGTGTTTCTTCTTCGATCAATGCAGGAATTGGCATGGTGATGGTCCCTTTCAACTTTGAAACATTCATTAGTAACCTTACAAAATTGGTCAATTCAAGCTAGATTTCTTAACAAATTATGATGCAAGCTTGAGACACTTTTCCTAACAAACTTCTAGTTAAGGACCAACATAGATGGCGTACAGTTACAATATCATTGGCTGCTTAAGAATAGAGTCATTTTTTTCCAAAGCATATGAAGGATCTTCAATTCAAATTGAGAATTTTTGGAAACACCTATATGTTTTATAAGATCTAACTTTTAATGATTATAGTTGTGCACATTAGCATGACATTGAGCTGGAATATTATATGCCATGCAAAAGGAAGTAGAGGTGTGGATTGTTTATGAAAAAATAAATTGGAAACAAAGAACATTTTCCAATTAAAGTTGTTCCAAGTTATATAAAGCTTATTTGGGTGTTCAACTATTACATAAATTGATAAAACATCTATTATCCAACTATTCATAAAAAAAAATGGTAATCATATAACTAAGATAATGCAACTATTACTTCAGATGTAATATAAGATTAAATGTACATAGCAAAAGAAAAAAAAAACTTTGTAAAAACTATTTATTGAGGTGTATTTGACTTGTATACTTCTATTGTATTTACAAATATTTGCAAATATGCATTATGTTGTTTCTTTGGATCAGATAGAAGACTTAAATTAACAATGAGTAGAACTCAGGTATTTCACAATCCAAAGAATAGGATAGAAATTTTCTAACTCATCATGCATATTAAAATATGATGATTCTTTAAAAATTGTCCCAATAATTTGAAAAACCAAGTTGTAAGGTGATTTTCTGTAGCTGGTGATGAATATGATGGCTCATTATGTCTAGAAACCAATTTCTTGAAAGATTAGAATGCGAGGAGAGACCACTCGATGAAGCATAGTGCAGGTGAGGATAAAAGCAAGAAATGAATCTAAGAGACCAACAATGTCATGTCGACCATCATCATCTATCATTGCAAAAAAGTCATTCCAGGATCTGAAAACTAATCCAATAAAGCAATTTGAGCTCCCAATGAGTAAGTACCAACAATTATTACTTATAATCATTTTCCCTTAGGAATGGAAAAGTAGCCATTACCATCGGTTATCATACAAACATGCATAAGTGAACTGGCACTCACAAAGACAATATTAACAAAAAAATCACTATACTTAGTAGCCAAGAATATAGTAAAATAAAACTATCCAACATAAGGGGGGAAGAACATGGAACCAAGATACACAAGGAAGACACTTGAAACAAAAGTTTCAATCTCCACTACTTTCTAAGTGCATTTTTACTTGACAACAATGAAGCATCGATGGATTAAGTGCATCTATACTGACTGAAAAAATAATCATCCAACACAAGAAATAATGTTCCAGCTCTTACACAACTAGTAAAATGAGACAAGCACCAACCTGAAAAAATGTACAAACCTTATGCTCAACTAGAGTAGATCAGAAGTACTTTACAAATCATGATAGAAACAACCACTTTAAGAATAAAATGATGTTTTTGTTGCTATTCACATTATCATGGCTTTAGAACAAACAAAAGTTGAAGTCAATATAATAATATTATTATTATTTAAAGATTTGACTAAACCTTTCATAGAAAATGAAGCGAAAAATATAATATATTCAATATTTGAGAGCTGCAAGAAAAATCATATGCATACATGAATTACAATCTAAAAGACAGGCTCTAGTTACCAGTGTAAATGGAAACAATCTGAGCTTCAGAAGATTGATTTCTATCTCTTTTCCACACTGGATAGATGTTAGTTTGCCACAGGCGACAAGGCTCCTTACGCCGTACCCCACCACAGATGTAATAGATGGCAAGCTGCAAACTTAATAAAAGCACAAAATATTTGTCCCAAAAACACAATATCTTCCATCATGAGAGGAAGAATATCTTCCAAACAAAATGAAAATATACGTAATCGCTCACCTCGTCTTCACTTGTCAGCAAGATGTTGCAGAGCAAGTTTTTCCTCTCTAGTGTATTAACTTCACAAAAATCTAGATCGAATTCTCTGCACAACATTTTTTTCATATAAAAAAAAGAATAGAGGATGCTTTTTCTATTGTTGGTTAGTTTTTTTTTGCATGTTTATATTCTAGGTAGTGAGTGCTGTCATATCCAATTGGACAGATAAATGGAATGAAAGGTAAATTACTTTGGATATTTTTTATTATTTTTATTATTACTATTTTTCAAATAATTTTATATCTGATATTTTGATAAAAAAGAGAGTTTTAATAGATCCTTCATATTTACTTTACTTTATATTTATTTATATATTTATGTTTATGAAAATATATATTAATGATTTGTGAGTCTTTAATTTATACTTTTTATTTTCAAATATGCAATCCAACTAATATTATATAATTAACAGTATAAATTGAAATATATATTTTTATTTTGAACTTTGTAAAATCTTTAAAACATTTAAATTAAAAAATATATATTTTCAAAAAATTATTCTATAAATTTATAAAAAATTAAATATTAAAAATTTATTTTATTTTATTTTAAACATTTCAATTCTTCAAAAATCCAAACTTATATTATATAATTATAGCATAAATTGTAATTAAAAATTAAATGTTAAACATTTTAAGTATGCAAACCAAACTTATTTTATGTACTGTATGCATAAAAAAAAGAAGAAAATTGATGGCATTTATTTTGAAGTTGTGGTAATTATTTATTTATTGAGGGGATTAAACAATGACAAAATTAGTTAATCTGTGCATACAAAAATTATTAGGCTTTCTTTTATTTCGTTACATAATCTTTTCTTTAATCAAAATGGAGACAAATAGTTTGTTTTTCTATTATTAGTTAAATATATTTTTTATTATGGTTTTATGGGAAAAAACACCTTAAAAAATGCTTCAAAAAAGATTCATGAAAATGTTCCTTACACAGACATCATTTATTTTTAGTCTTATTCTACAATCTTTATTGAGAGTGTGGAGTACTGTTTGAAATTAAAATTTGTATAAAATAATTTTGCAAATTAGAAAAGATAAAAAATATGCATTTAACTTTAGAAAAAATTCAACTATAATATATAAAAAAAAAATCAAATTTGATTGGTTGGAAAAAGAATTATTAATAACTAGTTAAGAGGGGTTGCCTATAATTTCATTGGCAGAAACTAATAAAAATTTCAAATATCACAACAGACTGATATCTTAATCCAAAGACATCTATTAAATAAAATATTATTTAAAATTTAATAAAATAAAAATTCTTTCACTAACATAGAAAGCAGGCATAAAGTTTTTATGTTAAGAGTGGCCTCCACCATAAACAACGACTACTACCACCACCATAAAAGTGGGCTCTTTTAGCTGAGAGGGAACAAAAGTTAGCGAATGAACCAAACTGATGATGCCCCAAGTTTTTAAGCTTCATTTCCGCCATTTTTATTCTTACAATATTAAAACAAACCTTCAATTATGTATGGATTCTACTGTTACCAGCTCATTTTAAAAGTTATTTCTGACTAGAGAAATAGCAATGGCCAGCTAAGTAAAACGTACAAAACAGGAGAAAGTTTTAACTTTTCCATTTGCCCTGCACTCTGCGCTGATTATAATATTTTTATTTGTTTACATCTTATAAACTTTTGTTTGTTGCTTCTCGAATCAGTTGAATAGGAAATTTAGTGGTTTTGTATGAACCAATCTTATGTTAGATGCTGCTCTAATCAATAATGAACAAAAAAATAGTGGTGTGCATTATTGCCTTCAATTATCTATGATGGATACGTCTCAAACATTGAACAGTAATTTCCCTGTGCTATTCATTCTACACCCATCACTGCAAACAAGATAATTCAGAATTAAAGAAAATCTGTACTTGTATATGGGCACTGGTGCACATTATATACAACGAGTGCACCAAAAGCCTCCCCGACCATATAATGATGGGATAATTTGCAATTTGATCCTCAGTTCAGTTCAATTACCCTTTACAACAGATATACACAGTAGAAAATTATCTACAAATAGGTTATAACCATTTTTTAAAGAGTTTGTTTGTAAAATCTAGCGTTTATATCATCTAAGATCTGCTTCAGATCTTGGCTCTGATTTTATTTTCTCTTTTCCATATACCTGGAGAAGAACTCTTTGTTCTCCTTTTCCAGTTCATTCCACACTGCAATCAATCAATCAAAGAAACAAACTGAGAACCCTAATCAAGTTACTCTTTGGAAAACACTGATTTTTGAAGTCAGATCATAAGCAAACAGAATAGATTAATCGGTTTCAGCTTTAATTCAGTTCAATTAAACAAACAGATTAATTATTTACAAAATAAATACATACTTTATAACAGATCTTACAGGTCAAATTGGCGAAAGGAAAATTTTTAAAAGATAGAAAAGGATCCGTGGGTTCTTGATTTACTGGTGAAGTTCATTAGTTTTTAATGAAATCATAGGGATAAAATCTTCTTGAGTCTAAGATCACACATCATAAGAACAACCTTGGTGGAATGGATACCACTCATTTCTTAACTTACAGCCAAAAGATTTCGACCTAAGACTCATGTTCTCAAATCCGATCAAATAACGATCTTGTGAATGATATAAAATCCAAAATATAGAACTAAGAAGAAGCTGTGTGCTAGGGTTAGATTAAATGGCAAAATAAATATTCAGTAATGAAGGGAGAGGGTACAGGGAAAAATAGTCATTTAATTTCAAATAGCCCAGGCAGTTGCTTTAACTTTTTCTGGATATTTTTGCAGACCCTAAGTATTTGGATCCATGATTGAAATTTATCTTTGATCAATTCAATTCAAATATTTTTTATATTTTTTTTATCTCAATATTAAGAGGGAAAACAATGAAATGATGACTGCATAAAAGTGAAAGTGTGTGTGCAAAAAAATAAAACAATTGTCATCATATTTATCATTTGGGTCATCATGCGAACTATTTACATTGTACCTGTAACAGTTATGACAGGTTGAATATTAGCGTGCTTAGAAAGTGCCTCAGCACATTCCTGTTGATCCATGTTAAACAACAAACACTTTTCAATCAGGTGCTGAACCTGCACAAATACATGACAACCCAAAACAAAATAAATCAACCCAAAAAAAGTTTGATATGCTCACAGCATCTTTATAATCCAAAGTAAATGAAAGTTAAGTGCTTTACCAAATGAATATATGAAGTAGATGTTGAGCAGGGATCTGCAGGCACCGCCATTTTAACGTCCCCTGCAAAATCTAAAGCTACTGCAAATCTAATTTGTCACTTCAATTCAGGCATACAGAAAATAGCTTTAGAGAGGAAATCTGCATGAAAATGAAAGTAACCAACCGTCTGCAAGGAAAAACCGGAAGAGTGAAGAGAAGAGTGGGATGATATGATTTCCAACTCGCCCAGATTCCAGGCCTCACGTGGGAAGCGCATTTTAATTGGTCGCCGCGCGATAAATTCATTAATTTATTTCATTAATCTTATCTTTGGAAAGCAAAGATTCTCCAAGGCGGCTGTGTCACGTGTGTTTGTAGGGTCAGCGCGCATTATGCACTTAGTCTGCCACGTGTATTCCACTGCCCCTACGCAAACCATAACCCCTAATTTGGCCTCATGAAGGTTTTCTTCGAACCATCCCTGTGTGTGGGCCCCGTACTTAGAAACTCGATCAAGAATTTCCTTCTACGAATAAATAGGCGACACGTTATCATATCAAAGGATTCTCGCTCCCAAGTAGCGTTGGAAGGCGGTACATGCGACAACCAATTCGATGTTGATTTTAGGTTCCATTTTTTGCGGATTTTTTATGACGATTTTTTATTCAAATTTTAGTTGAATTGGATCTTTTACTCTATAATTATTTTAACTAGCAATGGCGCCTTGGAGTGCAATAGGTACGCCAAAGAGGTGTGGAAGGTCAATTAGGAAAAAAAAGTCTTTTTTTTCATACATTTGTGTAGTACAAGAGGTCAATTGGTGGTATAATGATGTTGTTTGTGTAACAAAAGTTTCAATTGAGAAGTGATAGCTTCAAATCAATTATACATCCTCTTACAAGGATCCAAACATGATTAAAACAAAACCTCCGAATGAAGAAGACAATCAAGCTCCATTACCAATAGACTCATGTTATGTTTGCAATAGAGAGAGGGGGAGAGATAGAGAGAGAAAGAGAGAGAGATAGTGGGGAGGGGGAAGTGAGAGAGAGAGGGGTAAGGAGATATAGAGAAAAATAGTGAAACATAAAAAACAAAGAGAGAGGACCTAAGAAAAAGAGGGATATACAAAGAGGGAAGAGAGAGATAGAGAGATAGAGAGAGATACACACATATTGAGAGAGAGAGATGAAGACAAAGAGATATGGAGAGACGAATAGTTAAAACTACATCTATAAAATATAACAAAATCCCCTTCCATTATGTTGTGATAGATGCAGTACCCTATTATAGAGCTCCTATTTTGGCACAATTAAGGAGAAGGTAGTAAAAGGTTTTTGAGATAGAAATTTATATGTGTCGATTGCATTTACTTGTAAGTTTCCAAGGACATTTCAACAAATCCATTTTGTGGATATTCTACGATTGTAGAAAGCCATGACAACACATCTTTAGGGAATCCTACCAAACAATTTGCTCCTATAGAATTTGATCACTATGAACTTAGGCTCCAAGTGTCACCCATTAAATTCAAGTTGACTTGATGTGGATTGTTTGGTTGCTCTCCAAGTAGTGTAGGTTGCATGTTATAAAGCTTCATTACTTCTTACCCAAAAAATAATGGGTGAAGTTATTTCTAGTTGATGCATTGACAAGGACCTCAGTGTAGGCTAATATGTAGGTATGAAGGATACCATACATCATTTAATTAATTTTCCCAAATCATTTTTAGTGGTATGCTATGTTGCATTTTATAATTTAACTTGATACTAATACAATTTTGTGATGGTAGAAATGGGCCCTTCTTTTGTAATGAGATGAAATGTTCATATGTAGTTTTTTGTATGCTAAATTCTAGTTCATTGGTGTATAGATACATATGTCCTGGAAGAATTATTATCTATGAAGATTAGAAATTACTTATATAAAATCAACTCAAGTAGGAAAGCAATGACCATGAAAGTAGATCCAACTTGATCAAGGTTGAAGAGAAGATACCTCTTTAATGTAAATTTTATATTTTAGTTTTCTTTGGTATGTCATTAGTAAAATGTATGCAACATAGAGAGGTAGGGCATGGATATAAGAGAGAAGAGATATAGAGGGAAATATAGAGTAAAGTAGGAGTTCAATTGGGGCTAGGTTTTAATTAGCATTATGATTACAATTAAGGGTACATGCTTAGTTGTAGTTAGAGTTAAGGATCATTTAGGGTTATAATAAAATTATAATAAAATATAGAGGGAAAGAGAGAAAAGTAGGAGTTTCATTGGGGTTAGGTTTTAATTAGCATTACAATAAAAATTAAGGGTAAGTGCTTAGTCACAATTAGAGTTAGGGATCATTTAGGGTTATAATAAAATAATAATAATATTAATATCTATGTAAACCCTTTTTGAATTCATCCTCTAATTGAAATGTAATCCTAACTGTAATCATAAACTTGACCCTAACCCTATTCAATCCCCTATTTTGGGTCACCATAGGTTTTGGTTCTATGATAAATCTTTAGATTAGTGTTATAATTGTTGTTCAAATATAGTAAGTGCTAGGGTTAGAGTTAAGGTTCACACAGGGTTATGAATAGAGTTCAATTATAGTTAAAATTGTAGTAACTAAAATAGATTATAAAATCTCATAATTATTTAGACATAATTAAACTAAAATAAAATCGACCCTTATGCTAACCCAAACCCTAATTGAATCCTAACCCCAATTGAGCCCTTATTGAATACCATCCCTAATTGAACCAAAATAATAACCATTTTAAAACCCAAACCCTACCCCTATTTCTAAACCTTGCCTAATAGTATTTGAGACGATATAAAATTAATTAATTAGGAAAAATAAATTAATCCTGATAATTGAATACCACTCCTAAATCAACCATAATCATAACCCTTTTAGAAGAAATTTAAAATTAACTTTTATGAAGGAATATATTATTTTATTTTATTTTATCTTTTTTATTTAGATTAATAAATTAAAGTAAAATAGTGAGACAAAAATATACACCATGACAAAGATATCTCAACTATATTATTAATATTAGTATTTTATTGGGGTTCACCCTGCAGTGTGACGGTAAAGTCATAGGCCCTGTTGATAGGGCATCACAATTTCGACTCACACCTACTCCTATCGCTCAAAGGATGATGTTGGCTCTTTACTGGCGGTAGTTCAAGGATGATGGTGAACGTGGTTCATTGACCCAGTCAATGGTGGTGTTCATGCCATGCTAGCTCATGACAGGAGCATGGAGCAGTCACTAGGTGAAGGTGGAGGATACAAAGAAAGGAGTATTGTGGGGTGGAGCCAACTAGAGGGAGGATGGATCAGAGAGATAAGGACAGTCTCATGGAGTGATAAGGTAGCGAAGCGATAAGGGGTGTTAGAAGTGATAAGGTGTTGGAGTAATAGGTTGGAGGTAAGGTGGTCTTGCTTAGCGCATTGGAGAGATAAGGAGCTAGAGGGATAAGGAGATCAATTTAGAGTGATAAGGTGGAGGCGCTCGAGCTTGGAGTGATAAGGAGAGTAAAGTGATAAAAGGGAGAGAAGTGATAAGGGGTTGATGAATAGATACCTAGAAAGTGTCAAAATCATGGAGGTGTTAATGCCTCGGCATATTCTCGAGGATGAGGTCCACCATTTTGACCCCATTGGTTTATAGCTCCAGTCAAAAGTGATCACTACTGTTTCATAGCTCCAGTCAAAAGTATTTACCGACCAAAAAAAATATTAGTATTTTATTATTATTATACTATTCTTTTTTTTGTTGTTCTAGGTAAACGCTACCATGAAGGTAGGTCCCATTATATTAAAACCACAAGCGAGATTAGATAAGAGAACCAAAAGACTTGGATTCACATTTTCATCACCTACATCATGCCTTCTATGAAGGCCAAGAATAAATTTAAGAACCCCCCCTTATGAAGGTGTAAAATCTTTGTGAATCTTGTATACTTCCCAAAAAAATATTAATTTTATTGGCGAATTTTTTTGTTTTTTGAGAAAAAAATCTCAATTGATGAATCTTTTGTAATCACTAGAAATCTATGGAAAATCCTAGTGAATCACATTTTTTTAAAAGCAATAAAATATTTTCATTAGTGATTAAAACCTTTTTTCAAACCAATAAAATATTTCCATTGGCGAAGTAAACATGTTTTCGAACCAACAAGATATTTCCATTAGCGAATTAAAGTTGTTCTCAAACAAATATAATATTTTTGTTGGCGATTCAAAAATGTTTTCAAACCAATTTTTTTTTTTTTCATTGGTGAATTAAACCTATTTTCAAATGAATAAAAAAACCATTGGAAAATTAAACATAATCTCAAACCAATAAAAAATTCATTGGCGAAATAAACTAGGATGCCAATAATAAATCATAATGTGGGTGGTGAAAACATGAAATGCTACATATTGTTCTATTTTGGGACAAATTTTCCACACATCCAAATTCCTTCATAAAGTGTCCAGAATGGGGACAAGTTTCAACATATTCATTATGTCTAAAGCCAGATGTCAGCGCAAATCAATATAATCCATGATCGTTTGATGAATTTTTGATGGAAGGTTGTAGTTTCATTTTGGAAGCAAATGTCTGAAGCACTAGATTTGCAAATTCAAACCTTCAAAATAACACTAGAACCATTAGATTTCCAAAAATCAATGGTTGACATTTTATTACTTATGTTAAAGTCATGACACCCATTTAAATAATATTTCATTGTTGACTGGCTACCGATAGTTGAATGTCACTTAAGTTATGACTTAAGCTTTTCGAGTCATCATGGTGACTGGCCCCTCGACCTCGGCAATTACCAATTCCATGGAGTATCAAATTCAGGTGACAAATATTTTCTCACAAAAATCAATGGTTGAGACCGACAATTAATGATCGGGTGGCTCCCGCATGCCTGCACTGCTTAGAAGGTAATGTCATTAGTTTTTTGTGGTAATGCAGGGTGGTGACATTTTTCCTTGGTGGGATCGAGCTTCAGCTCGTGGTTAATGGTCAAAAAGGAATCAACGGTTAGCTCGCTAAGTTCATCAAAGATCAATGGTTATCGCAATCAGATGGATGATTAAAGATGTCCTAGGATGAAGTTATGCAATCAGATGGATGTGTTGGAACTATAAAAATCTGATATTTTCACATGTTGGTTTTACTCATAAACTTCCAGATTTGGTCCTATTGTGCGCATATTCCACTCATATTTTGCCATATTTCCCCATTGAATCAATTGTGTCATGCATTTTTTACATCATAGTATGTATCGGCGTGAGAATACCATCGTCTCCCCGACCCATTGTGCGTTTTTTGCTAACATGAGTCTGTATTACCTTTCGGCGAGACTCATTCGATGTCGCAGCAATTGAGGTTTTTCATGATAGGCATCGTTTGGCAGGACTTTTCAACGGTCTCGGTGACAGAGGATTATATATATTTTAGCAAGTGTTGCGGTGTCGGTATGTGCTCACAGCGAACTCTCTTGGTCTCACTGACCCACGTTTAGAAGATTCATTGGCAGAGCTTGGAGTTTTCGGTGGAATGTTTTGGCGATTATCTTTCGTCTCACTGACCAGCAGTGGAAGGATTGACATTTTGGCAAAGGTTCATGGCTTCGGTGAAATCCCATAACGATCTCAATGGGTCTTGCCGACGATGTCTAATGAAGGGCTTTTGGTGAAACACGGGGTGTTCTACATGATGTCTCCCCGATATCATAATGTCATAGCGACACATGAGACAAATAAGGGACCCTTTCGGCATAATGATTGAATTCTCTATATGGTCTTGGTGATCCCGTCAGGTCTTGCCGACGGATCTTATGAATGACTTTCGGCGAGAGGTGGGCCTTGTCTTGCTGACCACCAATAAAGAATGCATATCGGGCGAAGTTTCACCAAACAATACAAGTGGTTTCTTTTCGGTCGAACCAAAGGATGTCAGGGTGAGGTCTTACCGAAATGTATATGTCTTGCCGACTTATTTCAAAGGGTTTCTATCAAAATACTCATTGATGAGAGATGTTTTCTTCGGTGTGAAGTCATAGCGAATTCAAAGAGTCTCACCGACCAACACAAAAGGAGATCTCGGTAAGACTAATGGGCATTGATATAATATCTTGGCGAGTGACCTTCAGTCTCACCGATAGTGTGCATGAGGATTATGTCAGTGTAAGAGTTGCATTCTCTTGGCAAACAGGTGTGAGCTTGGGGTGTTTCGGTTGACTCAATGAACTATGTGTGACTTCTCCTCAATAACGATAAGTCACAGCGAAGCGGGTGATGTAAGGGCTCGTCGGTGAGAGAAAACTTATGTCACGGCGACCAATATGTATCATGTGGGCTTTCGGTAAAAAAAAGGTAATCTATATAAGGTCTTCTCGACATTGTAGAGCTACAGCGAAGCAAATGGGATTTGGGGGATGTCTCGGTAAGAAATTTCTTATGTCTTGGCGATTGGGAAAACATTAACGGCTCTCGGTGAAAAATATTGAGATTGATATGATATTTCTTCGACAGTAAGATGTCATGGCAAAGCAGAAACACAAAGAGCACGGGATAACATCAATACAATTGCCTTCAGCATACTTACTGGGGGTCTCATCGAATGATTAGCAGAAGCCTGAATTCGAACAGTCGGTTGCTGACTTGTGAATGCGAAGCGTTGTGTCTCTTTGTGGTCAATGTATAAATGTTCATTCTCAATTGTAAAAACACAGATTAAAGTAGATAGGGCAGAAAAAATAATGGGTAATACAATGTTTTGCCAATATGAGACTATGTTGCATGTTTCAAATCATGGAGATATTAATTGAAATCTAATTTAATATGGTGTAGTTGTTTCTGGTATCAGTTGTTTATGGTGTTCGTTGAAAGTATTATTGAAGTTGTCTCCAGTATGGTGTTTTCTAGTTATTTAAATTGGTATAACAAGATTATATCCAGTTTGTCGGTGCACATTTGCTACAACTGTATGGTTAATTGACTGGTTCTTTCTAGTAAAGATTAAAATCCTTTAGATTGATCATAGTGATTAGAGAATGTCAATTGGATTAGTAAGAAGAATTCAATAATCATAACCATGCATGTTTATACAAGTTATAAACTAAATCAAATGCTAAACAACTTGAATGTTTGCCAGAACAAAGTATTTTTTGTCAGATTTTTCTTGACTCTGCATACCCAATAGGGCACTGGTCTCAGTATTTTATCATTCAATTTTATTCAATCTTTTTTTACATCTATTAATTGAGCATATTAGGTTTTAGAATTGAATATTTCTTTACAATTTATACTAGTTTTGATTTTATTTGTCCATTTTCATTTGCCATCTTGGATAAATTATTGCATGAAAGATAATCATAATTCAAGTCTGCATCATTTAGATAGGTATACCCGCTTAGGTCTAGTAGCACCTGAAGAGTAGAATGTCCAAAATCTTTTGACCTTGTCTATTACCCTAAAACATTGTGAAAGCTTGGCAACCTTTCGTGGTTCAAAGCTGTGTTTTTGAGAGCTAACAAATTGGCGACTCTGCTGGGGATAACATAGAATCTGTGCCTTAATCATAGAGTCAGAAATCCTATATATAGACTCCGGTGGGAATAACAAGTAACAATCTTTTCTCACTTTTAAGAAAGTGAGTGGCGACTCTAATAAAGCATTGCAGTATGAATGGAAGAAGATCTCAATTTAGGGGAGGTCATTCTGGATCTCTTGCTGGTAATAGTAAGTGGACATACAAAAATGATAAGATTGACAAGGGTAAAGGGGTAAGTGAAGACATGTGCATGAAAAACAAAGACAAATCATCAATACCTCATGGTGCAACATATAACTGTTATGATACATGGAAAGATAACTCAAGTGAAGAACCTTGTACCCCAAAAGATCAAAAGAATCCTTTTTACAATCCTCAAAAATAGGCTGAGGTTAGAGCTGAACTTGAGGCTGAACGAATCAGAATTCAACATGAATATGATAAAAAAATGGAAGGTAACTAGAATGGACCTACTAATCAGGGGATTCCTCAAGAAGATTATGAATCTTTAACTTATGAAGAAGTTAAAGCATGGTTTGAATCTTAAAAAAAGGAGAAGGAAGAATAGGAAAAGGCCTAGATGATACAAGCAATGAGAGAATTCAAATTGCAGAAAGCTTAGAATATTCCTCACACAGGTGGTTGCCCCCCAAAGTATGTACCACCTCATAAATAGGGTAATTATGGTACAAGGCCTTCTAAACCACCAAGGATCCCTCACCATCAAATTGGGAATCAATATAGACAGCCAAATCATCCACCTCATATTCCCACACAACATACAAATCATCCACCTCCTGGTCAGCATCATGTGCCACAACAAAATGCACAATATAATAACCCTATGCACCAATATCAGTATCCACCTAATCCTCCTCCTCAACAATATACTACTATGATCAGACAATTTGATTTGGTAGGGTTTCAATTATATCCTTACCCTATGGATGGTAGCTGGAGAGGCCTGGTGCCCAAGTTTATAGGGAGTAATGCAATTACAGCCGAAGATCATTTAAGGAGTTTTAATGCCTTCATTCAGGATTTGGATGTTCCTTATGAAGATTTACATATGAGATTATTCATGATGTCTCTTATTGAAGAAGTTAGGGATTGGTTTAATAGCCTAGCAACAACTTCTATTTATTCTCTCCAAATATTTCGAGACCGATTCCTTGAGAAATATGGGAATCAAAGTGCACCTGGTGCTGCTGTTCACGAATTGATACGAATTCAGAAAAACCTGAATGACTCAATTTATGACTTCAACGAGAAATTCAATAAACTGTAGAATAGAATACCTCCTGGATCAAAGTTGCCAGATTTTGTAGCATTAAGTGTTTACCTGAATGCATTCGATCCTAAAATAGGATATGAACTAAAAAATAGGTTCCCAAGAGACTTGGCTGAAGCTCAGAAAACAACATTGACAATTGAAAACAATAGGAGGGCTGCTGGGATAATTGATAAGAGAGAAAACCCAAGGGCTTCTCAACAAAACAATAGTTATCAATATAAATAGGAGAACACATACAAGAATGAAAGGCCAAGGCCAAGGTTGCATGATATGCCCTATAATACAAATTGGAAGGATGGAAAGCCTGTAACTGATAGGCCTGGAAGCAAAGAAACTCCCGATCCATTGAGGAAGAAGGGAACCTATATGGTAAATAACAGTTATTTCTGTGAAGTCTGTGATAAGCCACATTCCCCAGACTATTGTGTTGTGGCCCAAGCAATGCAAGAGGAAGGAATGTTGATGGGAAATAGTGTAGAAGATCATAAAGTGTATTTAACTTCAAACACTTTTCACCATGTGGAGGAGAGATACTCATCTTCAGAGGATGAAGGTTATGAGTATGATGTATCAAATAAGAAATACAATATCTATATGGCTGAGCAACAAATCCTTTCTGACTTTGAAAAAGATTATACAGAGCAACATTCTATTAGAACACCTACTCAATGCAATATGAGGAAACTTACTGAAGAGGAGATAGAAAGATTAACTGTTGCTGCTGTTGAAGAAGCAAAGAGTAAGTATTGGTTGAGAAATAGGACAATAAATGAGAAGGAAGGTGTTCCTAGGGGAATTTTCATGAAAGAGCAAAAGGCGACACAAGGAATTGTGAAAAGGGTTGAAAACAAACAACATGAGGAAAGCAAACAAAAGCTTGTCCAAAAGGATGCAGTGAAAGAATTACATAGAGAAATTCAAAAGACTGATTAGTCAGGTAAAAGAGAAAAAGAAGAGAACAAAGGAGAAACATCAGAACAAAAGAAGATGATTAAGGCAGAAGGTTCTTCTTTTGACTTCACTTAGGCCTTGTCTCAGGTAAAGATGTCTATTCCACTTCTTGAAATGATGAAAATTAAGGAATACAGGGATAGTGTAGTGCAATTGATAACAAATGAAAATGAAAAACATGTAAGTTCTGAAAATAAGATGGCTGCTAAAAGGGTGATCCCATAATAGTGGTTTACAATTTTTGGCCAAACTAGACACTGAAATTATTATTTTTAACTAAATCTTCACATTCGGGCACCTATAGCGGCTAAACTTTGAGGAATTTGAAGATGGTGCAAACTAGAGTCTCATCAAATTTTGTCTGTAGATTCTAAAAATATTTTTTTCAAAATTTTTGGAATCAAATTGCACTTCTTTTTCCATCTCCCACGAAAATAGATTTTTTCAGAAAACAACATTTTTTAAAAGTGACGCCAAGTATAACATAACTTTTTTTCCATGAAGGATAAAATTCTAATTCTTTCAAATTTAGATTTGTAGTACTCTAATATCTAGTGCTTCCACTTGGTTAGATAGTTTTTATTGAATATTTTTTCTTTAATCAAGTTTCAAAGTCAAATGAATTACAATTCAGACATAGTGCTTTTGTATAGCATAACTTTTTTGTATCAATCAAAATTTAATTTTAATTTTTTTGTTGGATCAAGGACTTCAATATCTAGTGCACTCATATTTTTCAATTTTTTTTGATAATCTTCTATTTTTCCACATGTGAAGAACAAATAAATTCATTTTAGATGAAAAACCTATGTTTAATAAAACTTAAAAACAAATACATAACAAAACCAAAACATATTAAAATTATATTCATTGGATAGCTTGTTCTGAGGAATACGATAATCATTTGAAATAAATTTTAAATGAATTCATTTGATCCCCCAAAATCTAAATCAAAAGTGATTTTTTATCAACATTTTGATAGGTCTAAAAGAGACACATTTATAGGTATGGTTTAAAACTAGCGAGGTTCTATCCAAGGGGGTTTGATCTAAGGTGATTTGATCAAACCATCTTCAATTGGAATCCTTAAAATGGAACTTTTTAAGGCTTAAATCATTATATTTCTAAAAATATGTGATTTCAGCTAAAATTCGTTCCTCTCAGAAATTATAAACCAAATAAGCAAGATAAAGTATTCCTGAAATCTGCTTGAGTAATGTATTGACAAGTCCTCCACAGGTTGATCCTTTTTTCACTACATTACTCATAAATAACAAATTGTTAAGATATTGCATGATAGATTATGGTGCTGGTATGAATATTATGCCAGTGGGAGTGATGAAACAACTAGGCATGTGGGTGGATACATATGAAGGAAAATGTTATGCAATGGATAACCGACCTGTTCCTGTGGTGGGCATAATGAAGGATGTTAAAGTCAAGCTAGCTACTTATCCTCAAGTGGCTTACACTATTGATATAACAGTAATAGACACTCCTCAATTCGGTATGCTTTTATCAAGACAGTGGATGACAAATATTGGTGGAAATGTTCAGTTTGATCTATCTTATGCAACAATTCTGGTAAATGGCCAAGAGGTGAAGTTGTACAAAGAGCCGAGGATGAATCAACTTATTGACTGTGTACCACAAGAACAAATCAATTGTTTCTGTGATGT
Source organism: Sequoia sempervirens (assembly GCA_007258455.2). NCBI lineage: Eukaryota > Viridiplantae > Streptophyta > Pinopsida > Cupressales > Cupressaceae > Sequoia > Sequoia sempervirens. Next base: position 368,654,222 of record VDFB02000008.1, on the reverse strand, counting down.
TGATCTTGGGAGTTTCAATATAGAACCAACCCAACCACAGTTGATCAATAATGATCCAATTGAGAAGCATGCTGCACAAAATTGCAACGGTGTGTGGAAGATGTACTTTGATGGAGCCTGCAGCTAAGAAGGTAATGGAGTAGGGATAGTATTTGTTTCACCAGAAGGTATTACTTTTAAGTATTCATTCCTGTTAGCATTTGAATGTACAAACAATGTGGCAGAATATGAAGCTTTATTAACAGGACTGAATATAGCTGTGAAACATAAAATTAAGTTGCTGACTGTTCTTGGAGATTCATAGTTGGTTGTTTCACAAATCAGGTCCAAGTATGCAACAAAACATAAAATATTGAAGCAGTACAGAAATGTTGTATGGGATACAATTGAGTTGTTTGATGCCTTCTCAATTGAGTGGATAGATAGATCAAAGAACATAATGGTAGATTTTCTAGCAAATGTAGTATTGAAAAGAGATGATATTAAATTGGCTGGGGTGTCACAAATTGAATTCAAGACAAGACCTGCTGTTCCTGACAACATTTATAGTTGGTAGGTCTTCAATGATGATACTGATCTTTTGAAGTTCCTCCATTGTATAGATCAGTTTGAAGCCTAAGAGATCGACTTCAATGCCTTTGTTGAAGAAGTGGATGGGAAGCAAACAGTCTTTGGGAAAGAAATCTTACAGCTCAAAACAAATAAGCTTCCTAAAGGCTTAGTGGCATTGGAGAGGGTGTATGATGGGAATGATCACTCTCTCATGAAACAAACACCAGTTAGAAGGGAAGATATTGAAGAAATTAACTTGGGAATTGAGATGGCACCAAAAAAGGTGTACATAGGGAAAAAGATAAGCCCTACAATAAGGAAAATGATGATTGAATTACTGAGAAAGTATAGACATGTGTTTGCGTGGTCTTATGAAGACCTAAAAACATACAGGGAAGATTTTTTTTAGCATGAGATACCATTAAAGCCAGATGCTAAGCCATTCAGACAAAAGCAAAGACCCATAAATCCAACTTTGGAGCCTACAATGTAAGAGGAATTAGCAAAGCTTAGAGATGGTGGAATCATTAAACCAATCAGGCACTCAATGTGGGTCTCAAACTTGGTCCCTGTGAGAAAGAAGAATGGAAATATTAGGCTTTGTGTAGATTTCAGAAATTTAAACATTGCTTCCCTCAAAGATAATTATCCTTTACCCAATATGGAAGCTGTATTGCATAAGGTAACAGGGTGCGAACTGCTGTCTATGATGGATGGGTTTTCAGGGTATAACTAGGTTATGGTCAAAGAGTCTAAGCAATATAAGACAACATTTACAACTCCTTGGGGAACATATGTATACATAAGAATTCCTTTTGGTCTCACTAATGCAGGGGTGACTTTCCAAAGAGCCATGGAAGTGGCATTTGCTGATTTGATCAATGTTATCATGGTGGTGTATCATGATGATCTCACTGCTTACTCAAAGAAGTTTGAAGATCATGTTCATCATCTAGAAAAGGTATTTATAAAATCCCTTGAATATGGTATTAGCTTGAACCCTAAGAAGTGTCATTTTGCAGTCAAAGAGGGTAAGCTTTTGGGACATATTGTTTCAAAGGAGGGAGTTAGGATAGATCCTGAAAGGGTGGAGGCCATTGATAAAATTCCTGTCCCTAAAACTGTTAAGGCAATATAATAATTCTTTGGACAGATTAACTTTGTTAGGAGATTTGTTTCTAACTTTGCTGAGATTATTAAACCTATATCAAAAATGTTGAAGAAAGGAAAAAAGGTAGAGTGGACTGCAGAAGCCTTGGAAGCTTTTGTATTCATCAAACGAGCTATCAAGGAGGCTCCTATTCTCAAATCTCCAAATTTTGAAAAGCCTTTTCAAATATTTTCATTCGCCTCAATGCACACTATTGTTGCTGTTATGTTACAAAAAAATGAGGATGGTCATGAACAGCCTGTGTCATTCTTCAGTAAGTCATTACAGGGGTTTGAATTAAAGTATGATATAATGGAGAAACAAGCATTTGCACTAGTGAAAGCTGTAAAAGCTTTCAGGCCTTATCTTGTTGGAGCAAAGGTGGTTGCTTATGTTCCTCATGCAGCTATCAAGGATATTCTGACACAGTCTGAAGTGATAGGTAAAAGATGCAAATGGATCAACAAAATCCAAGAATTTGACATGGAGATACAAATTACTAAACTGGTAAGAGGTCAGGGCTTAGCCAAGTTGATGACATAAGCGAATATTGAAGCAAACCAAATTTGCAATGTAGAAGAAGAAAATGCAATTGCAAGCATTGAGCATACTCAATGGTACACATATATCATAAATTATCTTAAATACATGAAGTGTCTAGAGGGATTGAATGACAACCAGAAAAGAACACTGAAGTTGTAGGAATCCAAGTATGTTCTTATGGATGGAGATTTATTTTGGAAGAATAGGGACGGTATACTATTGTTATGTCTAGATGAATTTCAAGCCAAACATGTTATGAGTGAAATGCATGAAGGAGTTTGCGGAGGACATTACTCAGCAAAGACAACAGCGCATAAAATTCTCAGGGCAGGCTATTATTGGCCTAAGATTTTTAATGACTCTTTTGCATATGTGAGAAAATGTGAAGCCTGCCAGAAGTTCTCTAGAAAGTTGAAGTATCAAGGAGCTCTGCCACTTCGGCCCTTGCAGGTTGATGCCCCTTTTCATCAATGGGGAATTGATTTCATTGGAGAGATACAAGAAAAATTGAGTGGTGGACATAGGTGGATACTGGTGGCCATTGATTATTTTACCAAATGGGTAGAGGCAATCCCAACTAAACAAGCTACAAGTAAGGTGGTGACACAGTTCCTTATGGATAATATCATTACTAGATTTGGTACGCCATTGAGGTTGATCACTGACAACGAGATGTGTTTTAGATCAAATGAATTCAGAAATTTTTGTAGTTCAAATGGTATTACCATTTCTTATGCAGCCCCTTACCATCCACAGGCTAATGGACAAGCAAAATCTAGCAATAAGAGTCTTTTGAAGATTATAAGAAGAATGTTAGGTCACAATAAGAAAGCTTGGGATTCAAAGTTAAAGCTGGCTGTTTGGGCTGATAGGATTACAATAAAAAAGGCAATTGGAAAATCTCCATTTGAATTAGTGTATGGTACACAAGCTAGCATGCCTTTGCAGAATTTGTTACTAGTCTACAAGTTTGTCCTTTAGGAAGATTTGGATGTTCTTGAACCCATGGAGGAAAGAATAGAACAACTAGCTGAATTGGATGAAATAAGGAGAGTGGATCAAAATCAAAATATAAAGTTACAGACACAGATGAAATATCTCTTTGACAAAAAAGCAAAGGATAGGAAATTTGAAGAGAGTGATCTGGTACTGATGTGGAATGCAAGGTACCAGGAGAAGGGCAAGCATGGTAAATTTGAAGCTTTGTGGCTGGGACCTTTTGTTGTGGTTGGAAAGAAAGACGAAGACTCATACTATCTACAGAATATGGCTGGTGAAGATCACGAATTGCCTGTACATGGGAAATTTTTGAAACATTTTTTCTCTTGAGTAATACAAAGGATTAGGGGTTGCCAGTGCATGGACAACTCTTGATGATCCTCTTTAAAATTCTTTTCCATGCACAATAGCTTAGGAAATAAAAGGAATAGGACTTGCCAGTACATGGAAAATCCTAATTTTCCTTCTTTCAAAATAATTTTCCATGTACAGTAGTTTAGGGTTTCCTCCATCTCCATTTTGCATTTGTCTCCATTTCGCATTCATTTCCATTTCCATTCATTCCATTTCTGCTCGCTGATTCCTCAATTTGTATCTGGTCTACTCACCCAAAGATATGGATCCTTGCAATGATCTCACTATCATTCATCCCTAGACGGAGCCACTGTTGGAACTGTAAAAATATGATATTTTCACATGTTGGTTTTACTCATAAACTTCCAGATTTGGTCCTACTATGCGCATATTCCACTCATAGTTTGCCATATTGCCCCATTGAATCCATTGTGTCATGCATTTTTTACATCATGGTCTGTATCGGCGTGAGAATACCATTGTCTCCCCGACCCATTGTGTGTTTTCTGCTAACATGAGTCTGTATTGCCTTTCGGCGAGACTCATTCGATGTTGCAACGATTGAGGTTTTTCATGATAGGCACCATTCGGAAGGAATTTTCCACGGTCTCGGTGATAGAGGATTATATATATTTCGGCAAGTGTTGCGGCATCGGTATGTGCTCAGAGCGAACTCTCTTGGTCTCACCAACCCGCGTTTAGAAGATTCATTAGCAGAGCTTGGAGTTTTCGGCGGAATGTCCTGGTGATTATCTTTCATCTCACCGACCAGCAGTGGAAGGATTGACATTTCAGAAAAGGTTCATGGCTTCAGTGAAATTCCATAACGATCTCAATGGGTCTTGCCAACGATGTCTAATGAAGGGCTTTCGGTGAAACACGGGGTGTTCTACATGATGTCTCCCCGATATCATAATGTCATAGCGACACATGAGATGAATAAGGGACCCTTTCGGCATAATGATTGAATTCTCTATATGGTCTTGGCAAGCCCGTGGGGTCTTGCCGACGGATCTTATGAATGACTTTTGGTGAGAGGTGGGCCTTGTCTTGCTGACCACCGATAAAGAATGCATATCGGGTGAAGTTTCACCAAACAATTTACAAGTGGTTTCTTTTCGGTCGAACCAAAGGATGTTGAGGTGAGTTCTTACCGAAATGTATATGTCTCACCGACTTATTTCAAAGGGTTTCTATCAAAATACTCATCGATGAGAGATGTTTTCTTCGGTGTGAAGTCATAGCAAATTCAAAGAGTCTCACCGACTAACACAAAAGGAGATCTCGGTAAGACTAATGGGCATCGATATAATATCTTGGCGAGTGACCTTCGGTCTTGTCAATAGTGTGCATGAGGATAATGTTGGTGTAAGAATTGCATTCTCTTGGCAAACAGGTGTGAGCTCGGGGTGTTTCAGTATGACTCAATGAACTCTGTGTGACTTCTCCCCAATAACGATAAGTCACAGCGAAGCGGGTGATGCAAGGGCTCGTCGGCGAGAGAAAACTTATGTCACGGCGACCAGTATGTATCATGTGGGCTTTTGGTAAAATAGAAGGTAATCTATATAAGGTCTTCCTGACATTGCAGAGCTACAATGAAGCAAATGGGATTTGGGGGATGTCTCGGTAAGAAATTTCTTATGTCTTGGCGACTGGGAAAACATTAAGGGCTCTCGGTGAAACATATTGAGATCGATATGATATTTCTTTGACAGTAAGATGTCACAGCGAAGTAGAAACACAAAGAGCGCGGGATAACAATAATACAATTACCTTCGGCATACTTACTGGGGGTCTCAGCGAATGTCTTCAGTGAATGATTAGCAAAAGCCCGAATTCGAACAGTCAGTTGCTGACTTGTGAATGCAAAGAATTATGTCTCTTTGGTGGTCAATGTATAAATGTTCATTCTCAATTGTAAAAACACAGATTAAAGTAGATAGGGCAGAAAAAATATAGGGTAATATAATGTTTTGCCAATATGAGACTATGTTGCATGTTTCAAATCATGAAGATATCAACTGAAATCTAATAATATGGTGCAGTTGTTTTTGGTATTAGTTGTTCATGTTGTTCGTTGAAAGTATTATTGAAGTTGTCTCTAGTATGGTGTTTTCTAGTTATTTAAATTGGTATAACAAGATTATATCTAGTTTGTCGGTGCACATTTGCTGCAACTGTATGGTCAATTGATTGGTTCTTTCTAGTAAAGATTAAAATCCTTTAGATTGATCATAGTGATTAGAGAATGTGAATTGGATCAGTAAGAAGAATTCAATATAGGGTATGTGCAGGATCATCATGGAAAAAATAGGCCCTTAAGTGGCAAAAATTTAGAAAAATTAGAGTTAGGAAACTTGACGTAAAAATTTGAATAAGTTATCTATATTATTTAAAAAATGTGTAAGAATAGAATCTGTAAAAGATTGAATGTAGTTTCTAAACTACTAGGTTTATTTTAAAAAAAAGAAAAATCTATTTGGTGAAAATTTAAAATTTCAATGCAGTAGTACTTAAATTTGAGGGAAAAAATAAGAAGTAAGTGTCTGTCTAACCACCCTAACCACAATAAAATGATAATATTTTTTTATAATATTTTAGACATAAGTAGAGGACTCATGCGGGATGTGATGCATATTTTTTGTAATTTTTTCCAAATAATTAATTATGATTTTTTTATTACAAATTTTTAAAAATATAAAAACTCATATGTCTAACCACCTTAACTTGGTCAAAACTTCATGAAATTCAGTTTTTCTTTATTTAATCTTATAGTATGTGAAGCACAGAATGTGATGCATGTTTTGGATTCCAAAAATGTGATACTGAACATTGAAAGCTATAGATGTTTTTCAATCAGCCTATCAATCAGGACTTTAGTCGTAATTCAAATAGAAAATGAATAATAATTGTTTATTAAATTCAAAGTTACAAAACATAATTTATATTGGTGGAAAGCTGAGAATCTCCTTTAAAAACCCTTTTCATTTCATCAATTTTGGGTAAAAAAAATTGTTAGCCACATACCCTACAAATACCCATCATATTGCCACTTTTTGGCCCATCATGATCCTGCACATACCTAATCATAACCGTGCATGTTTATACAAGTTATAAACTAAATCAAATGCTAAACAACTTGAATGTCTGCCAGAACAAAGTATTTTTTGTCAGATTTTTCTTGACTTCGCATACCCAATAGGGCACTGGTCTCAGTATTTTATCATTTAGTTTTATTCAATCTTTTTTTACATCTGTTAACTGAGCATATTAGGTTTTATAATTGAATATTGCTTTACAATTTATACCAGTTTTGATTTTATTTGTCCATTTTCATTTGCCATCTTGGACAAATTATTGCATGAAAGATAATCATAATTCAAGTCTGCATCATTCAGATAGGTATACCTGCCTAGGTCTAGTAGCACCTGAAGAGTAGAAGGTCCAAAATCTTTTGACCTTGTCTGTTACCCTAAAATGTTGTGAAAGCTCGGCAACCTTTCGTGGTTCAAACTTGCGTTTTTGAGAGCTAACAAGATGATTTGATCACTTTTGGAAAAAAACAAAGTGACAAAAATCAAAATTACAAAAGATAAGATGATGTTAAACATGTTTTGATTGTTGGACTAGGCTTGGAACAATGTAGGATTTTATTGGTCAACTGGGTTCACACTCTAGATTTTCTATGGGAAATGGATCTACCTCTGTGGATCATGGATCCACCTCTATAGGTCACGTGATTTCCTATTGAGGACTACAATGAATCTACGTCTACAAGACATAGATCTACCTATGCAGGATTGAGAAAGTGATGTACAAATAACGAAAATAGATTTTCTTATCAAATTTTGACTATACAAAAGGGAAGCATGGATCCGCCTATGAATAACATGGATTTACCTATCTAGGATTGACTATACAAAAGGGTAGCATAGATCTGCCCTTGAAGGTCATGAGATCGCCTGTCTATGATGGAGTAAAAATAAAGACAAATGGATTTTCCTTTGTAGGAAGTGGGACTGCCTATCAGGGATGCAAGTGTACGGACGGGGATAGTGGGTCTACCTCTATAGGAGACAAGATCACTTATCAGGGATGACTACATAGATAAAGGATAGTGTATCCACCTTTGTAAAAAGTGGAGCCGCCTATCGATTAGATTGATTGAACTGAAGGTGGAAATGGATCCACCCCTATAGGGACATATTCACCTATCAAGAGAATGCATTTTCCCTTGTGGGAAATAGATATGCCCCTGAGTGGCAAGGAGACCCAATGGCAAAGGATGAACAAAAAAATAATAGACAAGGTCAAGGACGAACTCAAGACTCAAACAAATACTGGTATAGCATAAGAAAACATGCTAGATTGCATATCCCTAGATTAGTAGCAAGGGTTTACAAAATTTATGTAGGCTCACCACCCGAGGGGGTAATACTTCGCGCTACTTAGGTGGAACAACCTTTCTCACGAAGGTAGATAGGTTGAGATCTAGTGACATAGGGTCATCAACAAATGCCATGGGCACACCTTCTCTCTCTCCCTGAGAACTATCATAGTTCACTTGAGGATTTCTATCTCAACCTAAGGGAGTACATGGTAAGTAACTTTTGGTTAATGCATCCCCTACACTACACCAAGCTGCAACTAAAACACAAGTCTTAAACTAGGCTAAACAAGTAATCTCAGGAGTCCTTGAAACACCATGAGGGTGCATGAGGTGTGTTCATGAACACTAGCCTGTCACAAGTGTGGGTTGGGAACTTTCAGTGGGAAATCTTGGACCAACCTTTCACACCTAACTTGGAATCACCCAAGTATTAGTGCTTCACCAGACACGACATGATTGGATTGGGGTACAACTTTTGTTCTCCCCCTTTTGTATACCCCGTCGATTCATGTTGTTGAGGTCATCCCTTGGGGTGATGAAATCCCCAAGTAGGCCTCCTAAAGGGAAGGAACTGTTGGGCATTTTTGATCCCTAGGCTTGCACGTAACATAAGGGGAGAGCATACGTGCAAACTAACACTTCCTAGGTAGACGCAATGGACTTGGATTGAGTTGCAATTTCTAATCCCTAGGCTCACTGTATGATGCAAGGGGAGAGCATACATCAACAACTTGCTCCCAAATGCAATAAACAAAGTTTATTGACCCTTTAGAAACTTGAAGTGTGCCTAGCTAGTATAAAAATAGTTACTTTATGTCTTCAAATGATTGTCTTGCAAGAAAAGCGTTAGTAGTTTAGTCACCAATCTTGGACAAACTAAATATGCAGGAAGTTAGTAGCTATCACAAGCAAAGACAAACAAGTAAGCAAATTAGTAGAAAAACCCAAAATGAAGATAAGATTCTAAATAAAGATAACGTTTAGGTTTACCATAGGACCACCAGTCTGAAAAGTATAATCACCTCTATAGCCACTACATTTCCACCCCTGAATCTCACATATCTACCTCTGTACCAAAAAGTAGATTCACTATATACAATGCAAGTCTACCCCTAAAGACTGAAGTCTGGGGTTGAGAACACATCCACCTTTGAACTTTCATAGGTCCACCTCTATGCAACAAAGATCTGAAGTCAAGTGCATGTCTACCTTTGTAAGATTGAGATCTGGCCTTGTAGGTCATGGATCTACTTATCAAGAAAATTCACCTCTGAAACTAAAAAAAACCTAAACCTACAAGATATCAAACATTTATAAAATGTTATGAAATGTGTAGTGTTTCTAATCTATTTGAAATGCAAAGAAAATAATACAAAAGACTAAAAACTAAAGCTCACATTCAAGATTGGCCTAAAATTGAAATCTAAACAATAACAAGAAACAAACAACAATTTTACCTTTTTTGGATTTGATGTATGGTTGGCCCTTGATATAGTTGATATGTGTGCTCCTTAATCACTTGACAACATGCAACCTAGCTTAAAATGATGGTGGATGGAAGAGGAATGCAATGGTGGTAGTGATGATGGATTTGGATGCAATGTAAAAGCTTATAAGTGCTACAAAAATGGAGATATGGGTGCTTGAAAGGCTTGAATGTATAAGTGTAATTGTAAATGTAATGTGTAAAATGACTAAGTGTTGATAGTTATTTAGAGGGGAGATGAGAATGGATGGTCATGATTGGCTCTAGGGTTGAAGATCAATGTTTGAGATGCCTTGAGGCATCTCAAGCATTGTGAGGATGGCATGTGTCATCCTAGGGAGAGAGAAATGGTGATGTGGAGGTGAGGTGGCAATGAGGATAAGACAAGTCATTCTTTTTTCTTCTCCCAAGGTACTATTATTGGTGTGCACATCCTAATCATAGGTTAAGTAGATTAATCTAGATTAAGGGTGGATTATGGAGAATGTGACATTCAGAGAGAGAAAAGGGGATGAATTAAAAATTGATTTAATTCATGTGGGCTAAGTGACTAAATTAAATAAATTAGTCTATTTATTTAATTTAGAGAAGAAAATGGTAAAGTATTTAACCAATTAATTGAATACTTTAGAGAACATTAGGAATAGAAATACATAATATTAATAAACTAATGAAATAGATGAAATAAGGAATAAATTTGACCATATGGGAGTGGTCAAATTTGAATGTCTACACATTTATATAAACAACAAACTATATTTTTAATATAGTAATAAAATTACATAAAATAATCAACTATCAAATACAAAATTAGAGACATACCCTTTGCACTTCAATTTCCCACATTTTAAATTGTGTATTTAATTCAATTTCTCTTTTTGTAAGGATATGATCATTGAATTTTATTTCATCCATTATTTTTTTCCCCATCACTTTTGTTTTATATTGTAATTACACATTTAATGTAATGCTAATGGGAGGGAACTTAGGGAACTTGTGTTTATATAGAAGTGTGCCATGGATTTGATTGAAATACTTTTAATCCAAGGGAGTTAAATCAAAACATGTTTGATCAAAGGTATGCCAATTTATTGAACCTACTTATGTGGTGCATCCATGAAAATATTTTCTTCTCCTATCCATATGTAATTTTATTTTTCAAGTGGAGTTCAAATCATGTGCACACGGGTAAAATAAAAAGCCTAGAAATAAAATTTTTCCTTTAAATGTACCTCTCAAAATCATCTTTTTAAAAGTATGATATACAAATTTTTTCTTAATAGTACTTTTAATTCATTTTATAAGAAATATAGGTGCATTACAAAAAATAAAGGCCTCTATTCGATATACTAGGAAAAATTAACAAACTAGGTCATTTAAAAAAAAAGTGATGTACTTTACATCAATGTCCTTGTTTCAACAAACAAATTACTTTAATAAATAGGAAAAAAATGCATTAGATTAAAATTTAGGTCTATTTTTTCACACTAATTAAAATAATAATAAATAATATATTCAATAAAAAATACCAAAAAATATTTGTGACCTAGATATTAGAGTTAAGGATTTAATTTCAAGAAATCTTTGAAATATTTTATTTGTACTAAAATTTGCGTGTTATGGTAAAATTTTAGTTACTATTAACTAGAGTGCATGTAGCGAGCACTTACAAGAATTATAATTTAGAACATAGTTTCACACACAATATGTTTAGACCTAAAGAGGAAAAATAAGATGTAGTTTTAAAAAGTAGGTGTTGGGGGTTGTATTTCTAGATTAGGCAAATATATTGGTGCACAATAATTTCCATTCTAAGGGTTCTACCATTATTGGGTCCCACTTTGTGCAATGTCCCAAGTTGAAATAATAGTGCAAACCTAGTTCTTAACCTTCCACAAACACTTATTAGTTGAATAAAAATACTATTATACCCTATTATTCCATCGAATCTTAGACAACTTACATTTAAATTATTATTAATACATGAATAACTTTGATCAACAATGGAAATATAACACCTAATCTTATTATTATAATGAACAAAAAATATAGATGTTATATCCACTCTCTTTCTTATTACAATAATGTCTGTATTATATTCAAATGATTCTACATCAACAACAATTCATACCAACATCAATGGAAAATTAGATCAATATAATGTGATTGGAATTTGTATCCAATGAATCTCAAATGTGAACTCTATAGGATATTTCCCTTTGAAATCATTAGGGTTTCATTCTAAGATTCCCACTCTAAAAAATAAGTGCTCAAAATAATTTTTGATATGATTTTGGTTAAGTGTAGATTATACCCCCTAAATAGACAAGTTGACCCCTTTATATTTTTCACAACAATAATGGTTTGGATATAATGTAAATCTCCAACTCCAAATTTAAACAATGATTTTGGGTGGAAAAAAGTCCCATTTTTGAAAGTTATGGTGCCAAAACCAACCATTAAATTTATAATATTACATGTGTTGGGATGTTGTGGAGAGTTCATATAAACAAAGGTAGGAATATTTTGGATTAGGGACCTTAGAGATACCACAAGAATCATATCATAGGTCAAGGTTTTGGGGATAAAGCAACATGCGTGTTGATAAATACATGTCTAAAATTTTGAAAAATACAAAGGAAGAGTGGGAGAAGGATGGAAGGCATGACAAGATGAATAATTTTAAAATTCTGATGGGGGCCAAGTAAAGGTTGGACTTAGATAGGAAAACATGCATAAGTGAGGAAATCTAAAAATCTAATGACTAACAAACACTTAGAAGATTGAGAATGCCTTGAAATTTAGAGACTTTGGTGACCATATATAGACACTAGGGGAGAGAAGATGAAGAAAATTGAGGACCTTACACTTACATATTTATGTTCATATTTAGTTATGGAACTAAAACCAACCATTAATGATAATATAACATGTGTTGGAGTGTTGTGGAGAGAACAAAAAATGTAGGAATATCAAGGATTAGGGGTTAGAGATACCACAAGACTTAACCACAGGCTAGAGTGTTAAGGGTTGAAAAATGAGAATGTTCGTAAAGAAATGTATGAAAGTTTAAAAATAAAAAGCAAGAGAATGAAAAGGAAGGAAGGAATGATAGGATGAAGAAGTCTAAAAATCTGATGAAGACTAAAGAAAGGTTGGACTTAGATAGGAAAATGTGCTTAGATGAGAAACTTTAAAACTCTAACAACTAATAAACACTTGGAAGATTGATCATGCCTTCAAACTTAGAGACTTTAGGGACCTTATACAAACATTGGGGGAAAGAAGAGAAAGAACATGAACACAAAATGTGACTACAAGAGATGCAAAAAATAGGAAGTGGCCAATTTGGTTCATAACCTAGATTATTAAAAAAATGGGATATGACACTTTGATTGGTTCAAAAGGGCTTATGAGCATAGGCACACCTTCCAAGGATGTTATGATGTCGATTAAATATTTAGAAGGGGGTAATTTTTTAATTAATGTAAGGTTAATGCATATTTAGATATGCAAGATAACTGTGGTGCTTTGGTGGGTAGAAAACAAATTGTTCCCTTTATAGAATTTCATCCTTTACTACCCTTGGGGAAGGAGGTACTTTTGGAGGAGAAAAATCTAGGTAAGTGGATTAATTTATAAGTTTTATTATTATTGGCCAAATTAGTATTCCTACACATGTAATGGATTTCAAAATCATGGAGCAAGCATATTCATAATATTATAAAAATATTTCCCTAGCTTGATGTTATTTGGTATTATTGTCTAGGATGGAATAAGATTAATCATTTATTTTAGCTAGTAAAAATCTTTCCCTAAGATTGAGGTTAGTTGGTATTATTATTTAGGATTGAATAATATTAATCTTTTAAATGCCTTGTCACTAGGAAAATCATGTTCTAATGAGTAAGCCTTGGTTTCCAAAATTTAATACCATGAAAGAATCATTTTTTGTTTACCATTTTGGCTGTTTCCCAAATTTTCCTTTGTTTTATTGGGTAGATTCTGATTTCCAAGGAATAGACAATAAGCTCAATATATTTTAATTTATATATCCTTAATCAATGTGCTTGCAAACTCCATTTCTTTTAGAATCCAAGTTGAGATAGATATTGCTCAAAAAATACTAGTTGAGATGTGGTTTCATGGGTAAGGGAGTAAATTTAAAACAAGTCATAGATTAAGAGAATCTTCCCTTTTATTGTAGGATATGCTATCAAGTGAGAATCTTGTGATTGTTCATGTAGTAGGTAAAATTTTGAAATTAAAATGAAAAAAATGGTTTAGGGAGATTTTTATTCTCATTTATCAATCAAAATTCTAATGATCCAAAAGAATGATAAATTAGGGGTTGTGAATGTGTCTCTGGATGCTCAAGTATTTTATTTTCTAGTTCATTCTATTGCTTCCCCACCCCATTTGGATCTTCATTCATGCTAATGCCTCCAAGGGTCATGTGGAGGTAGGTATAGAACAATAAATTATAAAAGATAAATGGATTTCTAGAATAGAGTTTATTGGAAGGAAAAAATAGTCCTTTTGTTAGCTTAAAAAAATAAATTAGGTGTTGAACATGGTAAGTAGAGAAAAATACCTACTCAATATAGAATTCAACATGTTGGATGGAAAGATGTTTTCTCAGTGGAAGAATAAGGTGTAGGTGATTAGATTCTAGAGTTCGTTCTATATTCTATTAATGAGCCCCTCTCTTCTACATTTGCATCTTGAGTAGGGGAGGGGGAGAAGGAAGAGGAATCTAAAGATTGGAAAATTGGTCATAATAATATAAAATCATAGAAAGTGCCAAGTATTGGGAAATATGGTGATATGAATCTTTGGTCTCATAGTAGAAAGGATGATTTTATATGTATGCTATGTTTACTTTCTTTCTTTTTTTATCATTGATGGACTTGTGTGGGTGCTTCAATATTTTTAGTTGGGAGAGGACCCCTTGAATAGAACCCTTATAATTTTAACTAAAAAAATGTCTCACTATCAATTAGTAGAAAAATACTATATTTTTGTTGTGAAAACTAACCAAAAATAATAGAAAATCTATTTTTTATTTAAAAAAAAAAAACTAAGAAAAAATAATAGTTTGTTTAATGTAATTGACAAAATATATTGAATGTTAAAAAATATTTTTTGTGAGCTAATAATACTAAAAAGTGGGAACAAACTATTTATAACCTTTAAAATTTCAATGTATATAAAAAATATAATTTTCTAAATTCCAAGTCAACATTTTGAGAGCAATCTTCAAGGTCAGCACTATAAACTCCCAATTTTTGTTTAAATAGGATCACAACAAAAGATGAAATGTAATGACATGATTTTATTAAAGAAAAACCTTTAACTTAAATTTCATAATAATTTATTTGTCAATTGTTAATATTTAATTTAATAAACATAATATTAGTGATGTCATTTATTAAAAATATAATATTACTCCTTCATTATTGAAAAATAAAAAAAAATAAAAAAAAAATATTAAAAATCAAACAAAAATATATTAAAATTATTATTTTTGAACTATTTTATAAATGTTTACATGTTGTATTATTACTATAGAAGATAAGATAACTCTTTAAATATTAAATAATTTATTTTTATTTTTGTGAAAAACTAATGAAAAATAAAATAATTCTTAAAATATGTTGTCTATTTTTCTTCTTATTTATCTATTTGCACATTTATGTGTCCAACTATTTAATAGTTTAGATAATTATTAAAAATGATATTTATATAAAAAATAACTTTTAAAATAAAAGTCTACTTAAAATTGAACAATTTAGATAAATATTTAAAAATGATAATTATGAATATTATAAAATAAAATATATTACTTATATTAATTTAAATTAATTAAAAAAATGCATAATAATTATAAATGATGAAGTAACATAAAAAATAATATTCAATATAAGTTTTAAACTGTAATAAATATTGATAAGTAGGAGTTATTTTCCACAGGAGTCAAATTATGATATTGCTATCAGGATTCAACCATGTAGTTTCGAGTCAAACTCATTGAGTCTCGGGAGGTCACCCATCCCGGCTCCAGCTCAAGCGCGCTTAACCAGGGAGTTTTCTCCAAGGTTAAGCCCGCTTGAGTTGTTACCCCATTTGCAAAACCTTCAGCAAGTGTTGTGCCTTATGAACCATTCATTATAGAGCCCCTTTAGCTCATCAATTGATAAGTAGGAGGTATAATCTTGATAGCAATATCATAATGCAATAAATATTTTAAATACATCTATTTAAAAATTAAAAATTCACATAAAAGATTGATATCTTAATCCAAAGACATCTATTAAATAAATATATTTAAAAATTAATAAAATAAAAATTCTCTCACTAACATATGCATAAATTGGGGCGGGGGTCCAGCTTGATCGGTTGGTTAAAACATGTTAAGAGTGGTCCCCACCATAACAACTAATACATCACCATGACGTCGGCTGAGAGGGAACAAAAGTTAGCGAATGGACCAAAACTGATGATGGCCCAAGTTTTTACGCTTCATTTCCTCCATTTTTATTCTTACAATATTAAAACAAACTTTCAATTATGTATGGATTCTACTGTTACCAGCTCATTTTAAAAGTTATTTCTGATTAGAGAAATACCAATGCCCGGCTAAGTAAATTGTACAAAACAGTCGAAAGTTTTTACTTTTCCATCTGCCCTTCACTGTCCGCTGATTATAATATTTTTATTTATTTGTCTTATAAACTTTTGTTTGATGCTTCTCGAATCAGTTGAATAGGAAAATTAGTGGTTTTATATGAAACAATCTTATGTTAGATGCTGCTCTAATCATTAATGAACAAAAAAATTAGTTGTGTGCATTATTGCCTTCAATTACCTTTGATGGATACGTCTCAAACATTGAACAGTAATTTCCCTTTGCTATTCATTCCACACCCATCACTGCAAACAAGATAATTCAGAATTAAAGAAAATCTGTACTTGTATATGGGCACTGGTGCACATTATATAGAATCAGTCCACCAAAAGCCTCCCAACCACATAATGATGGGATAATTTGCAATTTGATCCTCAGTTCTGAGTTCAGTTCTGTTACCCTTTACAACAGATATACACAGTAGAAAATTATCCACAAACAGTTTATAAACCATGTTTTAAAGAGAGAGTTTGTAAAATCTAACGTTTATATCATCTAAGATCTGCTTCAGATCTTGGCTCTGATTTTCTTTTCTCTTTTCCATATACCTGGAGAAGAACTCTTTGTTCTCCTTTTCCAGTTCATTCCACACTGCAATCAATCAAACAAACAAACTGAGAACCCTAATCAGGTTACTCTTTGAAAAACAGTGATTTTTGAAGTCACATCATAAGCAAACAGAATAGATCAATCAGTTTCAGCTCTAATTCAATTCAATTGAACAAGCAGAGATCAATTCTTTACAAAATAAATACATACTTTATAGTAGATCTTACAGGTCAAATTGGCTAAAGGAAGATTTTAAAAAATAGAAAAAAATCACTGGGTTCTTAATTTATTGGTGAAGTTCATTAGTTTTTAATGAGATCATAGGGATTGAGTTTTCCTGAGTGCAAGGTTGTCATATCATAAGGATAACTTTGGTGGAATGGATACCACTCATTCCTTAACTTTCAGCAGAAAAGATTTTGATCTAAGACTCAAATTTCCATAACCAATCAAATTGAAATAACGATCTTGTGGATGATATAAAATCCTCCAGAAAAAATATAGAACTAAGAAAAAACTCTGTACAAAGGTTAGATTCAATGCCAAAATAAATATTCCGTAATGAAGAGAGAGGGTAGAGGGAAAAAAATCATTTAATTTCAAATAGCCGAAGCAGTTGCAGACCCTAAGTATTTGGATCCATGATTGGAATTTCTCTTTGATCAATTCAATTCAAATAATTTTCAAAATAAAATTCAATCTCAATATTAAAATTTTCTAAAGGGAAAACAATGAAATGATGACTGCATAAAAGTGAAAGTGTGTATGGGAAAAAAATAAAACTATTGTCATCATATTTATCATTTGGGTCATCGTGCTAACTATTTACATTGTACCTGTAACAGTTATGGCAGGTTGAATATTGGCATGCTTATAAAGTGCCTCAGCACATTCCTGTTGATCCATGTTAAACAGCAAACACTTTTCAATCAAGTGCTGAACCTGCACAAACACCATGACAACCCAGAACAAATTAAATCGACCCAAAAGAGTTTGATATGCTTTACTGATTAATTTGTCCAAAACTCAGAGCTCAATCTTTTAATCCAAAGTAAATGAAAGTTACAGTGCTTTACCAAATGAATATATGAAGTAGATGGTGAGGAGGGATCTGCAGGCGCCGCCATTTTAACGTCCCCTGCAAATCTAAGGCTGCTGCAAATCTAATTTGTCACTTCAATTCAGGCATAAAGAATATAGCTTTAGTAGGAAATCTGCATGAAAATGACGGTAACCAGGGAAAACCGGAAGAGTGGAGAGCGGAGAGGGTTGATATGATTTCTCACTCGCCCAGATTCCAGGCCTCACGTGGTAAGCGCATTTTAATTGGTCGCCGCGCGATAAAATTATTAATTTATTTAGTTAATATTATCTTTACGAAACAAAGATTCTCCAAGACGGCTGTGCCACGTGGCTTTGTAGATCATCGCGCATTATGCGCTTAGCCTACCACGTGTATTCCACTGCCCCTACGCAAACGCTAACCCCTAATTTGGCCTCGTGAAGGTTTTCTTTGAACCACCGACCTGTTTGTGGGCCCCGCCCTTAGAAACTCCATCAAGAATCTCCTTCGACGAATCAATTGGCGACATGTTATCAGATCAAATGGTTGTCGCTCACAAGTAGCGTTGGAAGGCGGTACATGTGACGACCAATTTGATGGTGATTTTAGGTTTAAAAAAAAAATAGAGTGTTAATTTGGCGTGCACAATGTACATTTGATCATATTCATTAATTAATTGAAAATAAACTAGAATATATATCTTAAATGTTAATCTATATACGCCGAAATATATTATTTTGATGAAAGTAAAAACTTAACAATTTTGATAATACTTTTTATAATGTTTTGAATAAGAATAAGAAAGTAATGGTAGATTTTTTAAAATAAATATTTCTAATATATCTCTTGTTTTTTGATTTTTTAAAATAAATATATATTATTAAGTCTCTTTGATTTTTTGTTTTCTTTTGCTTTTGATAAGGATAAGACAATGGTCGTGGATTTTTTTAAATAATTATTGTGTTGTTTTTTTGTTTTTTTTAAATAAATAAATATTGTTAAATGTTTGTTGCTTTTTTGATTTTTATATGCATTATATATTAATTTTTAATATCTCAAATCTCAACCTCAATTTGTTAATTTAGAATCTAATTACATTAATTAATTAATAAATAATTAATAATATGTTTTTAAACTTTCTAAATTAATATTTGATTTTTTAAAAACAAATATATATATATATATATATATATTAGACTGCAGGAGGAAAAACAAATATATATTATTAACTCTTTGTTTTTTGTTTTCTTTTGTTTTTTATAAGGATAAGACTATGCTATGGATTTTTTAAAATAATTATTGTGTTGCTTTTTATTTTTTAAAATAAATAAATATTGTTAAATGTCTGTTACTTTTTCATTTTTTAAAATAAATAAATATTGTGTTATTAATGTATAGAAGCAAATTATATAACAAAATATATTTCAAAAATCAATTCTCTTGAATCTAATTAGTTCACAATTTTTACCCAATATAAGCGATTTTGGCACTTCTTTACATTGAAACGGAATATTGATTTACTTTATTTATTTTTATTAGCATCCATATCATAGATATAAAATTAAAAAAGCTCAAAAATAAAAATAAAACATTACTAAAATATTAGTTCAAAATAATTTAATTTGATTTTTTTATATATATATAATTCAATTTGATTTGAGAATTTATAATTTATTGTGTGTAATCATTTTTAATTATAAATTTTATTAGAGGTTAGTAGACTAACATTTATAATATTAAAAGATAATTCTTAATAAAAGAAAAATAAAATAAATTTACAATTTGTTTTATAATTTCACTTTAAATATTTTTCTTTATATTATAACATAGAATAATTGCACAAAATACATTATTTACACATCAAACTAACAAATACACATTGAAAACAAATTTATTATTTTATATTATAACCATGAAAAAATTTAATCATTAGTGATTGCAACATTATTCCAACACACATTATATAATAGAATCTAACCCCAATACTAACACTAATTATAAGTCTAACCATAACCCCAACCCTAAAACTAACATTAATTAACTTCAAACCAAACTCTAATTTTATATCCAACCCTAAACATAACTATGATTCTAAAACTAACATTAATAAAATTGTAATTGAAACATAACCCTAACCCTAATACTAAGCCCTGCCCTAATTGAACCATAACCCTAACCCCATGGTTTATTATAGAACCTTAATCTTTACCCCAACCCTAATCCTAATCCAACCCTATACCTAATTTTAATTAAATTCTAACCCTAATTGAACCTTTTAAACTAACAAATAAACATTAAAAACAAATTTATTTTGTATATTATAATATTCATAACTTAAACCTTTTATACACAATGTCAATGTCAAGTTAATTATAAGAACACATAAAATTATTTATAAGCAAATTTTTTTTTTTAACAATTTAATAAAATATAATTTAAATTTAACTATAAATGGTATAGAGTTTAGATTTATATCTCTCATATATCAACATAGGTAAATTTGAAAATATTTTAAATTATATAATTTCAAAAAAAAATGAATGAATTTATAGAAGATTATTTTTATTAAAGTGATAAAATCTAATCCCAATATTAACATACTCTAATTTTATATCCAACCCTAAACATAACTATAATTCTATAAATAACATTAATGAAACCTAATTAAACCATAACCCTCACCTAATACTAACTCTTGTCCCAATTGAACCTAACACTACCCCAAGCTTTATCATAGAACCTTAATCTTTATCCCCAACCCCAACCCTAATCCTAATTCAATCCTATACCTAATTTTAATTAAAGTCTAACCCTATTTGAACCTTAAACTTAATTGAACTCATGTTTAGGGTTAGGGCTCAATTAAGGTTAGGGTTGAATTATGGTTATGATTAGCGTCAAAATTAAAATAGGATTATGGTTGGAGTTTAATTAAGGTTATGGTTGGAGTTTAATTAAGGTTGCTATTCTGTTAGGGTTAGGGTTCAATTAGTACTCAATTTGGGTTACAATTCAATAAGGGTTTAATTAAGGTCAAGGTTAAGATTAGTGTTAAATTAGGGATAGGATTGGAGTTAGGGTTCAATTAAAGTAAGGGTTATTGTTTATTTTAGGGTTAGGGTTCAATTACAGTTCTCTAGGGTTTTGATAAAATTAGGGTTGGGTTTCAACGATACCTAGGGTTACGATTACAGTTCAATTAGTGTTAGAGTT
The DNA here is from genome assembly GCA_007258455.2 of Sequoia sempervirens. Lineage (NCBI taxonomy): Eukaryota > Viridiplantae > Streptophyta > Pinopsida > Cupressales > Cupressaceae > Sequoia > Sequoia sempervirens. The sequence continues at coordinate 368,633,232 of VDFB02000008.1, read as the reverse complement.
AGGGTTATAATACAAGTTCAATTAGTTAGGGTCAGGTTTTAATTAGCGTTAGAGTTAGGGTTGCAATAATAAAATTTTCCATAATGATATGGAAAGGCATTCAATTGGATTCATATCCAAATGTAGAAATAAGAATTGGTAATTAAGAATTCTCTAGAACTAAAGTTATGACAAAAAATACAATCCTTAGCTTAATCATTTGTTCTTGTTACACAACAGTCACACCTCATCAATAATTTCATTTCTAAATTTTTAAAACATAAATATTTTATAAATAGTTTATAGGGGAGGCTACCTAGTTCCTACAATCTAAAAGATAATAATAAATAATTATGTATTTCAAATAAATATTAATATAATAAAATAAGAACAATGCATTAATAATTATACCATTATTTCTTTGATATTTGCTTGAATGCTTGATATATGGGTTGCTCTTCAAAAAAAACATAATTATGATAGAACAATGATAGTATGATAGGGTGAATCTTGCAATGATAATGATATATGTTTAAAAATAATAGATAGATAAGAGAGCTAGATGAAAAAAATTATAGATGTGGTTTTATTTATATGTTTCACTTGATATTTGATCAATGTTAGAGATTAATTAGAAGAATCAATGGATGATTTTTTTTGAGAAAGGGTAGGAATTAAAATTAGTAAATGGATTGGATTGATGAGGTGGAATAGTTGAAATAGTTAAATACATTTATTTAATTCATAAGCATAATTGAAAAATAAATAAAATATTAATTTTATTCATTTTGGAGGAAAAAATAATTTAATAAATTATTTTAATTTATTTAATTATGGAAGAAGTGTTAATTAATTAAATATTTTTTAAAAAATATTTAATTATAGTGGACCAAAAGAAGTAATGAAGTAATTGAAATTATTTTAATTAATGTTGAAGGGAAAATGATAATTCAATTAAATAATAAAAATATTTAACTAATTATATATATAAGAAAAAAAGGAGATAATTAAATAATTGTTATTTAATTATTATAGGTGAAAAGAAAATATATTAGATTAATTAATTAATAACCTCTAGAGGCTTAAAGGTTGCACATTTAGTTAGACAAGATGTTGTCTAACCTCATCAACCTAAGCACACTTAAGTATAGTGAATAAATAAATTATTCACTCTAACAACTCTCAATAGGAAGGATATGTTAGGTCTATGGTAATAATGATGATAAGATGATGATGTATATGCTATAAATGTGATTTATGCTAATTATTGTGTATGCAGGAATTGTGTGAATGTAGTGAGATGTAATGAAAAAATTAGTCTGTTGATCAAATATCAAATGGAGTCTATAAATGAGAAACAAGTTGGATGGACATATATAAGATGGACATACATGAAAATGGAAATATACTTTGTGCTTTGGTTATGCTAAAGACAATGTAAAGATAAATCCTTTTTATATAACAAGTGGATATTGTGCACTGGAAAGTATAAATAACCAAGATGATGTTGCATTCCTTGCATATACTTTGACTTTGCAAACAAAAAGGGTTGTTCTTATTCATACAAGACCTACCAAACCTTTTCAGAATATGCGAGGAATTTAAACTTAGATCATGATAGTGCTAGTGTACAAAAGGTATTAAATGACGTTATATAAAAAGTATGATACTAGAATCTATTCCAACACACAAAAGGTGCGTATTTTCCTTGGTAGTATTATAAGAACATCCCACAAAAAAGATATATAAAAGTAATGATTGCATCTCACTCCAAGCTTCTCTAGACACACCAAGATATTGAAAGATCAAGGTGGCATTGAATAAGCATAAGAATGAGACCAAAAGATAAATCAATAAAGAGAAAGTATAACTAACCAAATAAGTCAATATCCATCATATCTCTTGCCAAAAGATAAACTTATTTCTAGACAATACCTATTGTAGGAAAGGTAAATCTATTAAGGGATGGATTGGTTAGATAGCAAATGGATAATAATAGTCTCTTTCTTAATATTTTCATGAAAGCTTGATGTTTCACATAATGCATAGTTTTATTAAATTGTTTGATTGTCAAGTGTAGATAATGTATGTGCAAATTATAGCCTCAATATAGTGATACATATCCAATATAATGATTAGGTCAAGGAAAAGTTCACCTAGTTAGGAATAAGATTATTTATTATGAGATGATAGGTAGATAGGTGAAACAATAGATACTGATAATATATGAAGCCATGCCATGTGGATAGGTGGAAAATAGGAGAAGGAATCTCCAAGGATTATGTTGCAAAGGAACAAGATACCCCATACTAGATGTAGTGCAACCATGGATATAAGATAGTAAAGCAAAAAAGATTCTTGAGATGAGAGGATGGTGCATAAAGGATATGGAGTGTGGAGGAAGTAAGGATTTGTATTTTCCAAAACATACATGGATAATATTTGTCTACTTTTATCAAGATAAATGAAAGGGTAGGGGGATGGATTGGATAGAATAAGGGATATATGATGTCAGACATGGATAGGATAATCAAGATCAAACGAAGGAAGGAATAATGTATTTGGATAGGATGATAGATATGTGATGGAATGGATGACTTAGGGGTGGATGAAGCTTTTGGATGAGCCAGTTCGGATGCCAATTTAGTTTGTGCTTTGATATGCATTGATTGGATAGGGATGGTAGGATCTTGTGGATGATTAGGATCATGTGGGGGATTAAGAGGGATGATGGGATCTTGAGATGGAGATGGAGATGGGGAAGAATCGTAAGGGGAAGTGGAAAGAATACCTTTCTCTTGATTAGGAATAGTTCCATGAGATGAATTAGGAGGGATATCATGAGATGGAGTAGGATTGTTGGTTGGATTGGAAGGGTTATTTTGATATTGAGGTAGAAGGATATATTTAAGGATATATTTAGATGGGATGGAAGGGATTTACTAAGGCTTTATTTTTCCCTTGCGTGTAGTGATCACACACTTACAATTTTTTTATTTGATGGTTATGGTGACAACATGAGTATTGAATTTTCCTACTTGAACTATAGTGCATTCATATGGAATGAAAGAATAATTAAAATATTTGGAGTTGTTACCCTTATTAGAGGTATTCCCTTTACCATGGTTAGGGTTTGGATCTATGTATATTTTAAGATCATTATAGGATGAAGTGGGACAATATTTAATAGTAATATCACCCTTGTCTATAAGATCTTGAATAAGATTTTTCAATTGTATACAATCAAGTGTTTTATGACCTATGACCCTAAGGTATTCATAAAATTTATTATATTTGTACCATGAGGGCTTGAATTGAGGTTCATAGTTCTAGTTTTTGGTAATGTAATAAGCTTAGGTTGTACCAATTTTTATAAAGTGAATTTAATAGGCTCCCCTAAAGAAGTATATTTTAGTCTTGGAGCATTGTTTTGTCTAGGTGGTCCCCTAGGAATGGTAACACCTTGAGTATTTTGTTGGGTGTTTGTTGATAGTTGTATGTTGGATAGTGATTGTATATTTTTTATGGATTTTGTGTCTACTAAACCATCATTGACAATATTGTTTTGCTGAAAGATGAGGTTTATCATTAGATTGAGAACCATTATCTTTGTTTTCCTTATAGATTTTCACTAGGCCTTTAACAATGAGGGATTTTTCAATGGTTATTCCTTTTTCTATGATCTCAAAAAATGTTTTAGCATATTGGACTTGTAGGTGGAAGACCATTTCTTGATTTAGAATTTGAGTGAATATGTTTACAAGTTTTTTTTAAAGAATAGGCCATGAAAATTTTCTTTCCATATTTCTCCATCCTTGTAAAAATATGGTGTTTAGGATTATCTATTTATTACTTTTGTATTATATAGATTAGTAATAGATATTTCATGAAATTTTGTGTTGACTCATGAAAATACTTGACCACATATGGGGTAGGTGGGAGAACCATTCAATGGATTGACCTCCTAAACTTTGGGGAAAGATGCACATTAAATAAGTATCATTGTAAGAAACCTAAAGACAAGCTCTAGTAAAATTCCCTTTTATGTTCATGTGAATCACCTTTTCCTTTGTATTTGTCAAACTTAGGAATTTCAAATTATTAGAAAAGGGTATCATGTGTATAGACCTATCAAAGGGATAATGACACATGTCTTTCAGTGTATAGTTCTTCTTAGTGTGTCCCATTTCAATATATGCTAGATCTTCTAGTGTAGATTTTGAATCTGTGTCGCTAGGTCATTTATAGGTGTTGACGTAAATATGTTGGTAGAGATGTGTGTGGAAAAAGATGATTGGTTTTGTGGTATATATGTGTTTGCAAGTATATTGGATGTAGGTGGTTGGGAGGCTTATTAGATGGAAGAATAACCTAGAGTGTTAGTTATGGAGGCGAAGGTAATGACATGACTAGATGGGATATGGTATTGATTAGGTAGCATATATGTCTGGGATGACATTATGAGTGTTTTTAATTTTTGATAAGTGGAATGATGAGGCATAGAAGGTGGGCTTGTGATAAGTTGAAAAATTGTTTGTTGTAGAATAGATAAAGAGGATAAGGACTACATAAATGATTTTATGTATGAAGAACTTGTTTGAGATGGGTTTGGCAAGAGAGACACATTTTGCATGTTAGAATTAGTAATACTTGGAATAAAATGTACAAGGGTATGGGATGGGTTAGGTAAAAAATGATTGCGTGTCTCTTGATATGGGTGCCATTCAACCCTAGATATGCGAGGTTGAGATGATGGTGTATGAGGGAAAGTGGGAAAAATTGTATCTAATGGGATTTGTGATGAATTTTGTGATTGAGTAAGTGTACTAAAGTATGCTAGAGACATGATTGTGATAGGTATGTTGGTTGAATTTATCTCCCAAGGTATTAGTTATAGTGAAATTAATGAGGTCTTTCTCTTTGTGAATGGGAGTGTCAAAATCAAAACATGGGTTGACACCTTTTTGAGCTAGCAATTAAAAATAGTGATCAATATTTGTAGCACAAAGATCTATAAATAGCATTGCTTTATGATCTTTTTAAAAACATTGTAGTTCCTTTAATGTTGGCTCTTGATTAGTATCTAGAGGGACTTATTCAATAGTAAAAATCTCTAAAGATGATGATTTGGGCCTTTCATATCCAACTAGGGTGGGTAGTTGTGAAAACATTCCAAACTCATATTGGCTACCACCCATGGTTGTTGCATGGTCAACTTAGTTTGGTGTGCTTCCATGTTTTTATTGTAGTATGACCTTGTGATTGATATATGTAAGTATAAATTATTGATTGATAATAGAAAATTGTTATGGATATGTAAATTTTTAGACTTTCTAAAATGTGATTAAGTTTGGAAAGATTGGATAGATTGATTAATAAGATATGGTTATTAGATAAAACCAAAATAGATTAAAGTTATCCTTGATCTCCAAATGATACAAATTAAGATAAAGATTGTTTACTTGAACTATACTTATGAGGTCAAGAAAATTGATAGGGAGTCGAATTTTCCAACTCAAGAGTAGCCTATTAGCACCTAGAATTTTTGTTCAATTCTAGTGCCTAGATTTCCTCATATTGGCAATAGAAGGTCATTTTTAAGCCTTGTGGCAATTAGCTAGCCCTAAACTTCTAGTATTAAAATTTTCTAATTCAGGATTCGTCATGAAAATCCGATTGGTATAAATTTTAGGAAACTCATCATTAGTGTGTAATACTAATTTTGTGGCTCCTAAATGAGTTTTGAGGTAAATTTTAATGAGTCGCCATTTTGGAGTAGGCCTGAAGGGTCCCATAAAAATTTTCAAATGGCTTGATTTTGGCAATGACCTAGGTGTTATTTTGTCCTCAATAGCCTATAGATCCATTTTCATGGCTGTCAGAGATGTTTCAAGGTCCAAACCAATTTTCTTAAGTTCCTTGCTGAAAGGCCTAATTTACAAAGGAGGTATAAAAAATTCATTTGTTATGCAAATTTTGGAAATTGAAAAATAATCTAAAAATTAATTATATTACGACTCTATGCAAATTTTCATGGTCTCTAGACGTTATTTGTTCCTATAGCACCAATTCCTTCATTTAATCTGTGAAGAAATTAGAAGTCCCAAGTTCACTATATTTTTAAATTTGCAAATATTTAAATATTTAATGTTTTAAATAATGTGTGGGGGACTTAAATATTTTCAAATACATTATAAAAAAAGGGAAAAAGGTTATTTTTCCCTTATAAATTACATTCTGCAATTCCACACGGTGAAAAGCCCTCTCTCAAAGGAGGCTTGTGGGGATGCAGAAAGCAGCTTTTTCTCTCATATAACTTGTAGAGACTCATCCCATTGCTGAAAATGTCTTCATTCACGTGCATAAGCTTTGAGATGAGGTTTGTGACTGTTTAAAGGCTTGGAATTCATTCTTCTCACTTACAATAAATTTCCTAGAACCATTCCAAAGCTGAGGCTACTTTCTTAGCTGAGTTTTGAGCATGTTTTGAGTACCATCAAGCTCTAAAATGACCTGAAAACCTCTTGCACGACCTACAATTTATTTACAGTTTTTTTTGTAGTTATTTGCTCATTTAAATTTGCATTCTAAACTTCAATGTGCTGTAATGATGCTCAAAGTGGTGGAAGGGGGTTGGGAGATGGTTCGAAATGTTTTAAACTCCATTATTTTGCTGTTTCAGCTTCTAGAAAATTTCTTGGAACAATCCTCACGCCTTGCAGTTCTTTTTATAATGTTTCGGGGGGGTTTTAAGTGCTTTGCAACAACAAAAGTAATTTTCACAATTGCATAACAATCTAGCAACTTTTTCCATATCATGACAATTATTTTAGTATTGTTATGAGCATTTTTTTAATGCCAAAAAGTTTAAAATGTCCTTGCAAGATTTCTCACAATTTGGGGAGTAGTTTCTAGAATATTGTGAATATATTTTTTTGAGTGAAGTAAGTTAAAATGATTTGTGCAATAGTAAAAATGATCCAACAACAAGATGAGGTGACTTTGAGGCAAGGATATTCTGAAAATGTGGAGAAGAAAGAAGATGAGAAATAAAATAAACAATTTTACTAGAACAAATCCATGCTTTTCTTTAAAGTCTGCTGGTAAGAAGTCCCAGATAATAGAAAATACCAATAAAATACATAAAGTGTTACAAGTAGAATGCTCAAAGTACAGTTGCTGGATAAGTGTTCGATAAAATTCTAGGTTGCTTGCACATGAAAATTGATGAGTTTATAAGGTTAGAATGCTTGATAAAGTGCAATTTTTAGTAACAGTATATGGGTAAATTGGCTAGGTGTGAAGTGAAAATTTAGGTAGTAGAAGTGTTTTTATACCTAGGTAAAAGGTTTGCATAGGAATACAAATAAATAGAATTGAAATTTAAGTTTCAATTGCAAAGAGAGTTGCAAAGAGAGTTGCAAAGTGAGGAAAGGTAGATAAGGAGGATATAAAGATGTTGAGGCATATTCTAGATGCTAGTTTGTTGCAAATCAAAGGGTTCTAAGTTTACCAAGTGTCAACTGAGTGGACAATCTAGGTTTTCACCTCTTGCTTAAAAAATAATCTCTCTTTCAAATTTGTAAGGGTCCTGGATTTTGGAAAAGTTGTAAGGGGTAGGTTGTTAGTTTGGTTTGTGTAGGGAAACAGAGGCACGTGCTTGCAAATATTCTTGTAATTGCATTATATATGTTGATTGCAAAATATATGAATACATGCTTTTGCATGTTCTTAGTGCAAATTATCTCCAATTTTTAATTTAGGATATTTTCAATAATACAATCAAGGATTTTAGATCTTTCCATGCATATTTGTTGCATCTGTGTTATTTTTTGTTCAAGGAGCAATGCAAATTCTTTTATTAGGAATAATGAGAATATTATTGTTGCAAAATGGATTGTTAAGTAGAGTTGCATTGTTAGTCATTAAAGTTGATCTCATTACTATAAGGTATTAATGATTGAATGATCATCAACATATATTTAGAATGTAGTGAATGGTGTAAGTAATCGATTGACTTTGTAACCTTGGATAGGAACATGTCTCTCTTGAATGATTTTTCCTTAATCTTAGAAGCAACACTCAAATTTATAAAGTCAAATTCAATCTTGTAATTTATTTATAATTATTTTACACTTTATACTAGAGCTATCATAGTAATAAGGGAAATACGAGTCATGGGCGTAAACATATAAGGCCTTGTTATTTATGTAAAGTTTATCTACTAAGCACTATGATGTAACCATGCCTATTTTTTTTATATCTAGTGTTGTTGAGCGTGACCACCTAGGTCCTGCAAGGATTGAAGTGAAGAGGAAGATAGTTATATAACTATCTCCTATTTGTTGGCTAACAACCTAAAGTCTTTGATGATAGATCTTGGAAAACACTTATAATATTTCAGACCATCAGTTGGAGAAATCAACATTGGCTACGTTCTTAAGGTAGTATATCCACTAATGTTATATGCTAACTTACAACCTTACTTGAAATATATGTAATTTTTCAAGAAAAGAGGCAAGTTAGAGATAAGAGATAAGAGATCTAGATTAAGCTTTAATATGTTTTGATAATGTAATTGATAATGATATGCTGATTTGTCAATTAAGAAAATCTCCAAAATATTTTTCTCTTTTCCAAGACTAACCAAAGACAATAGTTTTGAAGTACAATTAAATAGTGTAAGATGTTCAACTAATGAGATATGTTGTAGGTATATATTAGGTTTGCATGTATGAAAGTTTGAAAATGTGATTTTTGGTTACAATTTTAGAAATCCCAAGTGATATTGATACTAGTCAAAAGCAACCTAAGATTGATCAAAAGCGTTACAAGTCAAATTTAAAAAGCAGTATAAAAGAAATAAAAACATAAAAAAAAGTCTTAGAATCATAGTATTGTCAGTTAGAGGTGGTCCACAATAGTTCAAATGTACCATCCAATAAATAAAAAGTGTAGGATGATAATTTTTTCAATCAAATGCATAAAATGATAAATCAAAAGTGCATATATGTGACTCATATATGCTATAGGATAGGTTGAAAGTTTTGCTTGAGAAATAAAATGTGTGTTGTTTTAGGTTAATAGGAAAACTATGGTTATTAGAAGTGGTTTTATCTAGTGTGTTTTATTTTGGACAGTTTCTTTTAGCAAGAGATATCGGAACCAACCAAGATGGCTGGTGACATTTTCAAGAAATAAAAGATTTTAAGAAGATACACCAAGAAAATTAAAAAATCTAAATCTAAGAAAATTTAAATACAACAAATTTGTTTGTTTTATTTTGGAATTTTAATTTTTTTTTCTCTTTATGTTTTTGGAGTTTTTTTTACAATTTTATTTGAAGATGAAAACACGCAAAGAAATGATGCAAAGGACAATTCTTATGGCTCAATTTGGATGATGTTTCCCCTTTTTGTTTCATGTGGGAAGGTTTTCTAAACATTTAGACACATAAGAAACATGAGAAAGCATAATTCAAGTATGTTTATCAATTCTTATAGGCACAAGACACCATAAGAAAAGATGGCCAGTAATTTTCAATTAGGTTTCAAAAGTTCAACTAGGGGTATCCTCTATATACCACAAGGGTACATGAGGTCTAATCCATAGATGAAAGGGAATAATGTCAAACAATTGAGAGGATAGGGTAACCCACTCTCCACGAAGTAACTTCTCTATGGTATAAATTTCTTAAAGACTTAGCCTAGATCGATAAGATTCAACTTCCAAGAGGCATGTCTTTCAATTTACCCTCTACTCTTTATACTTTGTTAGAACATGAGAGTTGAGGTCATCCCCTAGGGTGATGAAATTTCTAGGCACTCCCCTAAAAAAGGAAACAAGATCACTTATTTTTGATCCTCAATATTTCTCTAAGATGCAAGAGGAGAACATACATAAGTAGATCTTGGAGATTAAAAGATACTGGTTTATTTTAGATCCCAAATCTAAATGTGGAAGATTAATTTTAAACCTAATTTCAGATGTGAAAAGATACACCAAATAGGATTTGTCTAAACAAAAAATAGATAATAGAGATGAATTCCTTAAGATTTTTATTATAGAAAATGATCTCACATAAAGAAGCTATGAGAACTTTCAAATTGAAAAGAAAGAACGGTTGATTTGAATGAAGGTATCCAATTTTCAATGCCAAATTTAAGAAGAATAATTGATCCAATGCAAGGAGCTCCAAACCAAAATTCCAACACTTTTTGAATTTCAAAAAATCTAACCCCTACACACAAAGATCAATAAAAAAATCCTAGAAAATACTAATAGCTCAGGTTAGGTGTTAGACGTAGGTCATATCTATCAAATATGTAAAAAAATTAAATATCTATAGATAGGAAATTAATTAAATGTGTTGTGTGTGATATATCAAATGTGCTACAAATTAGATTAAATATATAGTAGGATGGATCAGATGACAAAAAAATGAATTAGATGCACAACATAATGAATTAAATGCATAACATAATAAATAAAATATAAAATGAAATAAATTAGATGTGTAACATAATTAATAAAATTTATATAAGAATGAATCAAATGCACAATAAAATGAATTAGATATGCAAAAAAAAATCAAATGTGCATCAAAATGAATCGAATGCATGCAATAGAATGAATCAAATGTGTAATAAAATAAATCAAATGCATAAAAGAATGAATCAAATGTGTAGTAGAATTAGTCAAATGTGCATAAGAATGAATCAAATACATAGTATAATGAATCAGATGTACAACAAATCACTTTGAAAGTGATAAAAAATGGTCAAATGCATAACAACTCACCTCAAAATCAACAAAAAATTGATCACATGTGTTAATCTATGACTTGATTATAAAAATCTATCTAAGATTCAAATTCTGCTCATTGTATATCAAATGCACTTGGTATTGGATTAGATGCACCACAAGTTAGCTAAGATGTGCAACAAGTCAGCTTAAACATGCCACAAGTTGGCTCAGATACACCATATAATGAATCAAATGCACTTTTTTGACTTGTAACCTTGAAAAAGTTTAGTTTCTTACAAAAATATTATTAAAAAAAGGTATGTGAGTCCCACCAGATGTGCCAAAATTTTGATGATGAAAATGTGAATTTATATAAAATAAGAACAATGTAATAAAAGTACCCAATTCACACTAAACAATCACTCAATAAAACTTAATATTTATACATGAATCAAATAATGAAGAATTATACTTTAAAAAATACCTTGATTTTCTCCATTGTTTCTTTGGTATCTTCTTGAATGCTTGATATGCAAGTTGCTATTCAAAATAGTATAACCATGATAGCACAATGAGAGTACGATAGTGTGAATCTTGTAGTGATAAATATGCTCAAAGATAATAGATAAATAGGAGAGCTAAATGATAAGAGATTTCATATTTTACTAATTCTTGTGCTTGACAATGATTGTGCTCTAGGGGATGATTTGTGGATGAAGGGTTTAATTTAAATATGCTTCACTTGAGAACAATTGAGAAAGAGTAGGAGCTAAAATTAGTAAATGGATAGGATTGATGAGGTGGAATAGTTTAAATAATTAAATATATTTATTTAATTAATAAGCATAATTAGAAAATAAATAAAATATTAATTTAATTCATTTTGGAGGGATAAAGGTAATAAATAAATTATTTTAATTTATTTAATTATGAAAGAAGTGTTAGCTAATTAAATAATTTTTTATTATAGTGGACCAAAATAAGTAATTAAAATTATTTTAATTAGTGTTGGAAGGAAAATGATAAATTAATTAAATAATAAAAAATATTTTATTAATATAGACATAAATAAATATTGAAAATAATTAATTTAATTATTATAGATAAAACGATGAGATATTAGCTTAATTTAATAACTAAAAACTATTTAATTAATATAGATAGAAGAATTGATGAGAAAATGATAAAATGGAAAGATGGAAATGCATTAGTCATTTTTAGGTTTCTACAATTATCATTCAATTTTATTTGATGAATATAAACAACTTTAGATTTTAAAATACAATGCATACCTTTCAAAATTTAAGTTGCATATATTATCTTTCATATAATTCCTAATCTCATGTATGCCAATTTTCAATTAAAAGTATAGATATTAAAATAATTCCTCTAATCATAATTATTTATTTATTATTCAATTATCATTTTTAGTTATCATCTCATTAATTATCCATTAATTTTTGTTTACCACTATCATTATTATCACATTAATTATCCACTATCATTATTATTTACCATTATCATTATCTATTATGAATGGTTGAGTTAAATAATATTTTATTATTTAATTAATTTGAGCTAAATACCTATTTTAATAAATTCATAATCATCTTCTCACAAGTTAACTCATTCTTGAAATTAGTAAATTCCTCATCTAATTATCCATTTAATGAATAAATAAAATTTATTATTATCCTCACATGAGTTTAAAATCACAAATAAACTCAATTAACTCATCCACCTCCTCAAATTAACTCTTGATCTTTGATCAAATCTCCACCATCCATTTAATCTTCCACAATTCTATAAATTAATTCTTTTTCTCATAATTTTGAAAATCACAAATCTCTAAAAACCATTAATGTTATGCTATAGAGTTGGGCATCCACATTATTCAAGTCTTGAGAAAATTGCTTCACTATAAGCAATTGAGATTTGTGATAAAGATTTAAATTTATGTTTTTAATAATTATTTTATGTTTTTAAAATTTAACTACATGGGTAAGTGCATGGATCTGTGACACAATTTTGGTGCCAAATTTCAAAAAAAACCCGTAACAAGCCATATTGCGCTTGCCAAATTTGGTGCTTGCCAAATAGCTTGAATTTTGCAATGAATATTTGTGAACTCTTTTGGAATGCATTTTTCTAAACTCTTTGATTTTCTCTTTCTCTGTCAGGGAAACTATATACATGAAATAAATATTTAAGTATAACTTGACATTTACATATGGACATTCACTTTCTTATACTTTAAGTTATATTTCATGTATATAGTTTCAGGATGTTTGAGAGTGGTTTTAGATCTCTAGGAGTTACAATACAAATTCTAGTTTTTGGAAGATCTTAAAAAATTTAGATAGTCAAATTTTAGTAATCAGCATGTCAAATTTCAGTAATTAGGAGGTCAAATTTTAGTAGTTAGCAAGTTGCATCATCTTTCTCTCTTACTCTCTCCTTCTCTCTACTCTCTATCTCTCCACTCCCTCTCTCTCACACACCCCTCTATCTCCTCCCTACATTTTCCTCCCTCCCTCCCCTCTCTACTTCTCTCTCTCTACATCTCCTTCCCTCTCTACTTATCTTTATCTCCCCTCTCTCTCTTTACCTACCTCTCCCTCCATTACTTTGTATCTCACCTATGTCTCCCTCCCTACCTCTTTCCCTCTCTACTCTCTATCTCTCCTCTCCCTCCCTCTACCTACATCTCTCTCTCTCTCTATCCCTATCTTCCCCCTCTTTCTCTCTAACTCTCTCCTCTCTATCTCATAATTCTCTCTCCCTCCCTTTACTCTCTCCTCGCTATCT
>VDFB02000008.1:368600549-368619599 GCA_007258455.2 Sequoia sempervirens | reverse complement strand
GAGGAAGAGGGAGAGAGGAGAGATAGAAAGAGGGGGAGGGAGGGAGAGATAGAGAGAGAAGAGAGGGAGGAGAGAGATAGAGAGAGGTGATAGAGAGAGAAGTAGAGAGGGAAAGAAGGTGGAGATATTGAGAGAGAGGAGGAAAGGAGGGAGAGAGAAATAGGTATAGAGGGATAGATAGGTAGAGAGAAGTAGATATGAAAGGAGAGATAGAGGGAGAGGTAGGGATGGAGAGAGAGGTGAGAAAAAAATAGAGAGAGGTCTAGGTAGATAGAGGGAGGAGAAGATAAAGAGAAGTATAGAGGGAAGGAGAGAGGGAGGAAGAGGTAGGGAGTGAGAGAGAGAGGTGAGAGAGATAAGAGAGAGGAGGGAGGGATAGGTAGGGAGAGAGAGGTGAGATAGAGAGAAAGAGAGTAGAGAGGGAAGGGGAGAGAGAGAAGTGAGATATGTGATTGAGATGTGTAATGGAGAGAGAAGTAGAGAGGTAAGGAGGAAGGTGGAGAGATTGAGAGGGAAGGAGGGGGGAGAGAGAAAGAGGTATTTCAGAGGTCATGGTAACATTGATGTATTTTAGGTCATGGTAACATTGATGTAGCTTAGTGGTCTATGTGATTTTTTATTTAAGGGTCCCATTCTAGTAAAATATTAAACTTGACAATTCATGTATCCATTATATTAAACTTGATAAAATAATTAATAAATATTTCTAGATCTCAAATAATTTTTTTCAAATCTAATCCTAATCTACTATATTTGTACAAAAAAGATAACAAAATTTCAAGGTTTATATGAATAAACATCTAAGTAAACAGTAATTGATGCACTCCATTTTAACCTTAATTTTGAAATATTTTATGAAATATAAATTACTTATAATAGAGTGATCAATATTACACCCTATCACAAACACTATATGCAAGAGTTTTAGATAAAATATTTGAGTTAGATGTAGAAAACCACCACATTATATGCATAAATATCACACACCAACCTTACTTTAAAGCACTTTTAATTAGCAAGTAATTCAACTTAAAGGAAATAAAAGATAAGATAATTCACCACCAAGGAAGAGAACATTAAAAATAAGTAAGCATGATCCTTTATTGATTTGTAATTGGTACAGATTACAACTTCTAGTAAGATTTCCTACACTAAAACTTTTAGTCCTTATCTTCTCACAAAAAATCCCAACACTTTACAATGTTTTTGAAAACAAATTAAATTCCCAAATTGGGTTCCCAAAATATACACCTACAAGAGTGAGTTAGCTTAGATCCTAAATTGATCCCTTAAACCCAATTTTACAAGTTATATTTTTATCAAAACTTAAGCCCCAAAATTAAGTTACATATTTTATTAATTGGACATATGAAAATAATTACAATAGGAAAAACTAAAAAAAAGAATTTATTATTACATCATTAATTGTTTGTATGAATAAAAGAGGAAGTAGAATAAGAGCACCTAGCCTCCAATTTTTTGTTGTCACATGATCACCTCTATCACCCTCACTGGTCTAGGAATTATGTAAGGAAACTTTTTATTGCTTCAAGGAGAGTTAAAATTAGGAACAATGGTACAATATACTCAAGATTACCTCCTTGATATTTGAGGGTCCTCTTTATCCACTATATAACCTCTTTCATCTCTAAAATCTAGGCCATTTTTCTTATTGTACCCCTTGATTATCAAGAGTTCCATTTGATAGTAGTCCCTTATCCTCACTTCATGTTAATATAGGCACTTAGGCCATAAATATTTTATAGTAGACACATGAACAAAGAATTAGCCAATTAGTGGTCTAATATTTTTAGTTTGATCAAAGCTATCCCTGATCTTATATAAATGCATAGTTAGGTGAGTCATCTCATAAATTTTATTTTCATATTAGATACATGAACATGAACAATCCCCTACATTTATTGGGAATGAGATTATATCCATGTGCTTGTTGGAAATAAAAAAATGAATCTACACCACCTTTTTATATATTTCTAGAAGTATAATCTTATCATTGGGGTACTTGTGGAGCTTTTATGGTGCTTTATGTAAGCAACCAAATTTGATGCATGCAATTTTTTTAAATTAGATAAAACAATTTCCTAGTTCTACCATCACCTACATTGCCTCCAAGGACAAAATCTTTGCATATTCATTCTATATGAATCTAATGATGTTATAGACATTGCATCATTTACCATGTTGTAATGTTGTAAAGTCTCCTTAAACTCCAACTAGGGATAGTGGTCATTGGGGTACTTGTGGAGCTTGTATGGTGCTTTATGGAAGCAACCAAATTTGATGTATGTGATTGTTTTAAATTAGATAAAACAATTTCCTAGTTCTACCATCACCTACATTTCCTCCAAGGAAAAACTCTTTGCATATTCATTCTCTATGAATCTAATGATGTTATAGACATTGTATCATTTACCATGTTGTAATGTTGCAAAGTCTCCTTAAAATCCAACTAGGGATAGTGGCCATAGACTTTGATTTCAACTAGTTGTAGGATTTCTAATAGATTCAAGCCTAGAAATTTTCCTTGGAAGGTAAAAAAATCACACCACCTGTATGATAGCATATGGTATTTGGAAGATTCTAACACATTAGATAATCATGCATGAAGAATATCACTAATTAGGGTGGCTCAATCAATCTTATTCTCATTTATTATGTTAATTATGAAAAAACACATCTAGGGTAAAAATTATTGGAATTAGGTAGGAAAAATACCCTACTTATAAAGGTAATGTCATCTTTAACATCCTCTTGAAATCCAATTTTATGAAGGACCTTGGTCACCTTCACTATCAACTTCGTTCTTTACAACAATAAGTTGTCATTGATAAAGTTACTTTCCTATGTTGTTCTATTCTCATAATACTTTACAACCTCCTTTATATATATTTTATCAAATTAGATATATATGGGTAACCTAGATAATCTCTTTATGACATCATAATTGATTAATAACATGAAGTTTCCACATTCCATGATTAATGAGTGTAGAGATTTTTGGATTGCAATTGTGTGTGATCGTTTCTGCATCATGAAAAAAACATTTTGGATCATACTCCATGATCCACATCAGGTTGATGAGCATAGAGAATAAGAGAGTGAAAAAATAGTAGCAGACTTTGATAGATAAAAAGGAGATGGGTTAGAGAAGGAGAGAGAGAAGGAATGCACAAAACCAAAAGAGACTAATTAAAAAAATTAAATTATATAAATGAAACACACCCACTATGTAAGTAAAAACCAAATAAAATTTAAATAAGGGGGGCTACTATAATAAGATTCACAACAAAAAAATATATTATGAATAAAGAAAAAAAATGTTTCTAATCATACTCAATGATCCATCATTAGGATGCTAAGCATAGAGAATAAGAGAGTGAAAAAATAGTAGCAGACTTGGATAGATAAAAAGGAGAGGGGTTAGGGAAAGAGGGAGAGAAGGTATGCACAGAACCCAAAGAGACTAATTAAAAAAAATAAAGTATATAAATGAAACACACCCACTATATTAGTAAAAACCAAATAAAATTGAAATAAGGGTGGTTACTATAATAATATTCACAACAAAAAATGTTATGAAATCTCTGCACTCATCATAATTGATGTCCAATATAGTTTTCCCAATAGGGCCAACCATCTTTCTTTTCCTTTGATGCAGAAAAGATCACATGCAGTTGCAATCCTAAAATCTCTGCACTCATCATAATTGATACCCAATATAGTTTGTCCAATAGGGACAAGCACCTTTCTTTGCCTTTGATTACAGATTTTGGTATAGGAAAAAACCAACTTTAGGGACTAAAGAGAGAGGGAATGTAGTAACTTAATCCAACCCTAACTTAGCCATGAGAGTTCTATCTCTTTTAGTATTTGCCCTCTACATGAACTCTTGGATTTCCACATTTCTGAAGTTAGTATCACTAATATCCTCCCAAGGGGAGAAAATTTTCAAAATAGGATGTTATTCATTGTAATTTTACTTATTTTCCTTATCTGTCCTTTCTCTTCTAGCATGTGTACTAGCAAGCACACATCAATTAATCAGATAACTCAATAATAATCAATTTAAGTTTTCAAAATATACAAGACAGTTCAATGATAAACCATATGAAATGCAATGCAATTAAAGAGCTTTGGTTGATGAAAGTGGTTAATAAACAAGTTTTAGTAGTGTGACGAAGTATAAGTATATCAATGTAAACTATTGCTGAGTATCAAAGTTCAAGATCCCAACATAATTTATACTTGGAGAATCAAGGATCTAGAAAGTTTGATGTCCAAAAATATAAATAGAAACATATCATAAAGTGAAATTAAAATTATTAAATTTGTCAAGAGGATAGTATATTGGGTGATCCACAATAGTGGATTACAAATTTTGGCCAAACTGGACACTAAAATTTATTGTTTTAACTAAATATTCACATTCAGACACCTATAGCGGCTAAACTGTGAAGAATTTGAAGATGATGTAAACTAGAGTATCATCAAATTTTGTTTTTAGATTCTAAAAATATTTTTTTCAAAATTTTTGGAATTAGATTGCACTTCTTTTTCCATCTCCTATGAAAACTGGTTTTTTCATAAACAACATTTTTAAAAAGTGACACACACCATATAATGTATACATTTTTTTCCATGAAGGATAAAATTACAATTCTTTCTAATTTAGATTTGTAACTCCTATATCTAGTGCTTCCACATGGTTAAATAGTTTTTTATTGAATATTTTTTCTTTAATCAAGTTTCGAAGTCAAACCAATTACAATTCATACATAACACGACTATATAACGTATAACTTTTTTTGTATATATTGAAATTAAAATTTTCTTTTTTTGTTGGATCAAGGACTTCAATATATAGTGCACTCATATTTTTTTTTTGTTGATAATTTACTATTTTTCCACATGTGCATAACAAAGACCTTCATTTTCGATGAAAAACCTATGTTTAATAAAACTAAAAAAACAAATACATAATAAAAACAAAACATATTAAAATTATATTCATTGGATAGCTTGTTCCAAGGACTACTTGAATCTGTTGGGTTTGTGAAGTCTCCTATTTTCATCCTCAACTCGAGCTTCAAGGAAAAATTGGTTTTAGTGAGATAGCAAGGAGGTGGGAAAAGGGGGTTCACTAGAACCAGGGGGTTCTAGTGAACCCCAGGGTTCGGAGGAACCAAGGCTCATTTGAACCCTGGTTCATTGAACCCCTTTCAAAAAGGGGTTTTCATTATTTTTGGGGATAGTCCACCTTGCATTTAACCGGTTCGCATGAACTAGGGTTCATTCGAACCCCAAAAACCAAAATTTTTGGTATGGGGTCATTTTTGCCACTTTTCCTTCCTCACTCAAATTATAAACCACTTTTTTGGGTTTACCCATTAAAACACGACCAACCTAGAGACCCAAAGGAATGAGTCATTATAAATCACTTGGGTTTTAGGTTTGGAAATACTTCTTAATTGATACCTCAAAGGAAAACCAAAATGAGAATTCTTCCATCTTTGACTTTAAAGAGAACATTGTAAAATAGTAGGAGTCAAGGATCGAGGATAACCCTTAACATGTATGCCAATAAGAGTATTCTTAATCTTGTAATCTTGATAGATAATAAAGTACATAAAATAATTGGGGATTAGACTTCAAAGATATCGTAAAACTAGTACACAATTAAGAACAAGTCTAAAATCGTGATCTCAATAGCATAGTATAAAATATTAAAATATTTAAGGATCAAAATTTAGGAAAACCATTTAATGAGTATCCAAAAATAAGGATGGATCAAACCCAATCTTTGAAAAGGAATGAAATAAAATGTAAGTATGAGAGTCATAATTTAAGGATTCAAAGGAACTCATCCAAAAATAGGATGGTCAAGACAAACCTCGCAAGTTCAATACTGGGCACCAAGGCTCATGGGAGCATGATGTCAATAGGTAAGAAATATTTCCAAACTATTAGCATATTTCTACCAATTGATTCCTCCTCACCAACTTACAACCAAACTTATCAAATATCATATGCATTTCATAATCATTCAACTTGGATATAAAATAAATATTTCTCACAAGCCCAAAAATATGCAAAACATCGTAGAGATTTTTCACCCTCACATCATTGAAACATAATTGTACCTTTCCATTACCAAGAATTTGATGTGTAATATTGTCACCAAGTAAAGCTTCTCCTCCATCATAAGCTTAGTACAATGATAACCACTCCTTTTGAGAATTCATATAGTATGATCAACTTGAATTAATTATCCAATAGTTATCACTAGTAACATTAGTAGCAATAAATAATGCATCATGATCACCATCATTACAAAATTTCTTAGTGGAGGAATGATCATAAGGTTTGTTCTTATTTCTATATTTCTCTTTACTTGTCTCCATTTCTTAGAGTTCCACCGCTTCACTTTTCCCTTTATATGGACTTTGGATAATCCTTTAGACTTGGAACTATCTTTTGATTTTTTATATTTTGTTTTAGACCTACCTTTGTACTTTGGCCTTCCCAAAATATATGCATATTTTAATTCCTCATCCATGGATTTTCTCCTCATATACTTAATAAATAAGGTAAAAACAAGGGAATCAAATCTTTTATTTTTCATAGAACCAAACAAAGCTACAAATAAATTCTCCCAAGATCTAAGAAAAGAACAAAGAAAAAATATACACTTATCATCTTCTTCAACATCAATAGAACCTAGTTGACTCATGATCAAATTAAGAGCATTCAAATGCTCCAAAATCGAGTATCCTTATATCATATTTTAAAATTATATATATATTTACAAATGTAATTTATTAACAAGATTTTTTATTTGATAAATATCACCTATCTTCTTCATAAATTATATGTGATAACCTATTTTGAGACATTCAAGAGGATTCAATATATAAGACACAATTAAATGGTTCCCTATTCCTCCATGGCCACCTTTTTCCAATCTACATTAGCCATATCTATAAGATTTACTTCCTTTTCAATTATTCTCCATCGCTCTATCTCTTACAAGATATCCCAACATTTAAACTTCCATAGCTCATATCCAAAACCATTGAACTACTTAATATTTTGATTGAAACTTGCTTGCCATAACTTAAAACAAAAATCTACAAAGCACATGAAAAATGCTTCCAATAAGAAAAAATCTTCAGAACACTTATAAAAAGATGTTCCTCTTTGATAAAAAATATTAGATTGAATAAAAATTATTACATTGAATAAAAAATGTTGAAAATCTAGTAAATAATAATAGTGATATTATAGACATAAAGTGTACAAAATTAGCTAACCCAACTAAAGGAACATGTGATTAACCATTATAATAAAACATAACATGGATGAGGATATAAAATAGAACTAAAATATAATAAATCATTAAATTAAACTCATGTCAGTATGTGGATAAACCCTTTTGGTAAGAAAATCCACCATTAAAGAGAGAACACATTTGTATTAATTCAATAACACTATGTTTCAATAATACATCCAGCTTCTCTCCTCAATCTAACAATATTATATAAGTATTAGAGTGACTATAAAATATCATACATAACATCTAGCCCATGCCTCTAATATATAAAACCAATAGAAACAAGAAACTATAAGTGGTATATAAAATAATGGATACAAATCATGGGACTAAACTTGGCAATTTAATCCAAGTAAAGAATCCATTCTCCCCATCATGAAGAACATATTCCATGAATAAAATGTAACTTCTTTTAATATATCATAGATTCTTTCATAAGATGTCATTAAACCCAAAATCTCACTTCTAGGCACTCCATGACTATCATAATTATACTATTGTAGCATATCTTGATAAATATTCTCCACAACTCTTTTTGTATCCTTCCTTATATATTTCCATTACAACACTATCTCACATAATCAATGGAATAATAATAAAATAATATCTCACAACTACTCCCAAGTAGCCAAGTTACCCATTCCAATAAAGTTAGATACTTGACATTATACATTAGGATCAATTTAGCTATCACACTATCTTAACAAATCATATGAATAGATTGTTGTATACATAAAATTGTATGATATTCCTTCCTACAATAAAATTTCATTATAATCTTTCATTCATCTTGAAAGTGCATTTCTATAATAAGATAGATTTTCTTATGTATGCTCTATAAATTCTATAGGTTAATACACTAATTTGTAGATTTGTCCTTTTGATCCTCTTGGAGTTTGGACCATTGGTATTATAGTTTGAAAAATTGTCATTTTTTTATTCTTATTCAAATAGGTTCACAACACTAGCTAAAGGATGAAACTCTTGGTTCAACTTTTGAGAATCTTAGCAAAAAAGGAGAAAAGAATATTTAATTGTGGATGGATGCACACCTATGGTGCCAAGAAATGTGCAATAATTTCTTACCACAACCATAGAAAGGAAATTCCATGAAATTTACAAATTGATTTATGACTTCATGAATCATTTTCTAAGACTAGTGCCAACACATCTTGAAGAACTAGCTTTTGTGGATCATAATAAACCTTTTAGGGTACAAGTCAACCTTGAAATTACAGTCTTTTAAGGTAAAATTGACACCATAGCACTAGATAACTAGATTGAGCATCTTGAATCATAGTTCTCCATCATTAAATTTAACAATGCTTGAAAATATTTCATTTACAATGCTAAAATGTCCATCATAGTACATTATTGGCGATAGGTAACCAATGCGTAACATAATAGAGAATGTACTTTGGTTAGAACTTATAATGCTTTTGTCAACACTCTTTAGGATAAATAATACCCTCTTAGACACTACAAAGAGTAGTGTATGAAGTTTCAACAACCATGCCAACGAAGAGATCAAGTTGAGAAATCCGACACTAGTGAGTTCCATGACTGCTCTGCATGAGGAAATGTAAGAAAAATCTTTGAATCCTCAAATATATTAACATATTTCACCTCTTGTCTATATTAAGATGAAGCCCTTGATGTTGAATACTCTCGCTTAAGGTTTTCAGTTTCACATTGTATCCTCAATTTAAAAAAAAAAACAAAAATAAAAGCAATCATATTTATCCCTATATGAAATATAATTATATAGGATAACAATCAATCTTACACAGAACATGACAACACAAAAGCCAAAGTAAAAGCATTAAAAATAATAACAATCAATCTTACACAAAACATGACACCACAAAAGCCAAAGTAAAAACATTAAAAAAAAAATTATTTTATTTGAAAAACTATTTATTGATAGTAAACTTAATCTACTTTTGTTTTTAACTTTTTTATTTCTACTGTTACGTTTGGTAATTCAAGAGACCGGTCCACTCAAATTCCAGCAAGCTCATTTTAAAATTTATTTTTGTTTTAAAAAAAACAATCTATATGATGAAAGTTTTACTTTCCTATTTGCCATTGATTCTGCGCGGATCACGCCACATTAGATGGCTCAGATAACATGTTTTATTTGTTTGTATTATACCTTTGTTAGATGCTTCTCGAATCAGTTGTATAGAAAAATCAGTGGTTTTGTATGAACCTGCAATCTTATGTCAGATGCTACTCGAACCAGTTTATCAAAATTTTTAGTGGTGTGCATTATTGCTTTCAATTTCCCTTTGATGGATCCATTTGAAGCATGGAACATTAATTTTTCTATGTAATTCATTTCTCTTTCTGATAATGGATCGATCTGAAACGTCAATAACAATATATACAGTTGAATCCAAAAATTCAATATTGTAACTTCATAGATTATGGAAAACTCATACCAACTATATAAAATTCATTCCAAACCCATCAGTATAAACAAGATAATTCAGAATTTTAAGAAATCTATACTTGTATATGAACACTGGTGCACATTATATAGAATATTGAGTGCACAAAGAACAACATAGTGATGGGATAATTTGCAATTTGACCCCATAAACCAAACTGTATAACACAAGATCTGCTTTCACCACTTCAGTTACCCTTTACAACAGATGTGCACAGTGGAAAATTATCCACAAACAGGTTATAACCATGTTTTAAAGAGTTTGTTTGTAAAATCTAGAGCTTATATCATCTAACATCTGCTTCAGTTCTTGGCTTGGATTTTCTTTTCTCTTTTCCATATATCTGGAGAAGAACTCTTTGTTCTCCTTTTCCAGTTCATTCCACACTGCAAACAAACAAACAAACTGAGAACCCTAATTAAGTTACTCTATGAACAACAGTAATTTTTAAAGTCACATCATAAGTAAACAGAATAGATTAACAGAGATTAATCATTCTTCTCTTTGAGCTCTCTAATTCATTCAGATGATGGATCAGGGAGTGTGATCCGAAACTTGATGTAAAAAATATCACACAATCAAAACCAGAAACCAGCTCAATAATATTTAAAATAAATCGTGAAAACCTAATATAAATTGTGGATATCAGAGATTAATCATTTACAGAAGTTCACATTGTACCTGTAACGGTTATTGTAGGTGGAATATTAGCGTGCTTAGAAAGTGCCTCAGCACATTCCTGTTGATCCATGTTAAACAGCAAACACTTTTCAATCAAGTGCTGAACCTGCACAAATACCATGACAACCCAGAACAAATTAATCAAACCCAAAATGGTTTGATATGCTTTACTGAATAATCTTTATGCCTAATCCCAAAGTGAAAGATGGTTTACCAAATGAATATATGATGAGGAGGCATCTGCAGGCGTCTGCATTTTAAAGTCCCAGGCTACAAATCTAAAGCTGCTGCAAAACTCATTCGTGGCTTCAAATCGGGCATAAAGAAAACAGCTTTAAAGAGGAAATCCGCATGAAAATGACTGTTACCAGCCATCGGTAATGGAAACCAGGAGGAATGGAGGAGGAGAGGGTTGATATGATTTCAATATTCCACACCCCACGTGGGAAGCGCATTTTAATTGGCTGGGGCGCGATAAAATCATTAATTTAATTCGTTAATCTTATCTTTATTCTCCAGGACGGCTGTGTCACGTGGCCGCGGGGTCTGCGCGCTTGGTGGTCTGCCACGTGTTTTCCACTACCCAACAAAAAATTTGGCCTCGTGAATGTCCCCACCCCTTCAAACTCTAGCCCCAGGCGTCCATTAAGAATTTCCTTCTACCAATAACTATGTGACACGTTAAATTGAAGGATTCTTACTCACGGGAAGACCGATTCGAATGTTGATTTAGGGCTCTATTTTTGGGAGTGCGGTGTTTATTTCAACCAATTTAGGCTTAAATTTGACACTCAATTTCATCTTTCAAAATTTATACTTATTTTTCTTCAAAGTTGTTATTTTGTATTGATTCTTAGGGTTTGTCTTTTTCCCATTTAATTTTTAATGGTGTATTATCTTTTTTAGTGAATGGAATGTATAGATTTTTTAAAAAGGTGGTTTTTATTCAAAGTTATTTTGTCTTTTTACTATTTATTTTTTAATGGTGTACTATTTTTTATAGTGAATAAAATGTAGTATATGATTTTTAATTATTTTGGTGAGAAAAGGTGATAGATCATATATATATATATATGGAGAAGAGGTTAATAAGCCAAGTCCTTGATAAACATGGGAACACATTTAGAATAAGCAAAGTTAAGAAGACAAAAAAATACAAAATTGAAATTGATTATTATAAGAGAAAGATAAGGCAAGAGTTGAAGAGTTAGTAAGTAGACAAGGAGGTTAAAGGAGTTGTAGGTGGTTGGGAAGGAGCATGTTGAATTAGGAAACAAAGTGTTATGAAAACCTCTGAGACCCTTGTAGACAAAGACTCCCCAAGTTGGCCCCATGTGTGTGTGCAGAGCATGTATGAAAACCACTACACAATTGTAGGTCAAACCAATTTGAATGACATTGTAAACACAAGATAATATGTAGCAATTATTTAACATTTCATGAGGGAATAGAGTTTGTAGTGGAGCCTTCCCTATAGTATCATCATAGGCAATGCCAACTTGGTAATAGACCATTGAAGGAAGATAATAGTCTTAAATAAACCCACATGCCATAATATCTAAGAACTTTTTATCCTACACTATGCCCATTCAATTAGAGGGGAGAATAGAGATGAAATTAGAGTGGTAAATAATCCTAGTGCCTTTGTTAAGATCATTTCCCAAGATTACCTTGAGGTACCGTTCAATATGGAGATAATCCATATAAAAAATATGTGCCAAAAAGGTGGAGTCAAGTGGCCTCAAAATGGGTGGTTCCCATTTCTGAGATGGTGGGTAAATCCTTTTATTCCTCACCATCTCACTCCTACTAATAAGATGCAAAGATGTGTTGAAAGGTGTGCGTCCTTGCTCTCCTTGTGCCGTGTAGCATAATGCTCGGGTTCGTGACATGGATTAATTGCTTCTTGTGGATTCATTAAATGTAGTGGTTGTATTAAGCATTAATAGGTTGATCTTTTGGTGCAACGACAACTGTCTGCACAAAAATTGGTATCAAAGCTTGGGTTAAAGGTTCAAACCCCTCGCTTGCATTGGGGGGGATTGTTGCAAGGTGTGCACCCTTGGTCTCCTTGTGCTGTGCATTGCAACACTTAGGTTTGTAAGATGGCTTAACCGCCTCCCATGGATTCATTAACTCTAACAGTTGTATCAGGCATTAACAGGTCAATCTTTTGGTGCAATGACAACAGTCTGTGCAACAAGATGAAGAGGTATAAAATGATAATTTTGAAACAATAAGAGGCCATAAATAAGGAGTCAAATTGATCATCTAGACAAAATGAGAGAGGAGACAACTATCATTCATAATTACTAATGGTCTAGAGAACTAGGAGGTGGTGGCATTGTAAATTTATTCCTAGCCAACGAATAAGATTTTTAAATTGCAACCATATTTAAAATAGGATTTCCCATTATAGATTTCAATGTGTAACCATAGGTTGTGAAGACATGCCAAAAGAAAGAGAATAAATGAATGTCATGCACACTTATTATTTAATGAGATTCACTATAGTTGAGGATAAATCAAAGACCAATTTTTCTTCTATTTGATAAACTCCCACATTGGAAAAAACATTGGTAGCATGATTTTCTTCCCTATAGTGGTGGTAGACTTCATTTGAGATGAAGTCATCTAGCAAGGTCCATATCTATTGTAGAATGTGGTAAGTTTTTTAGTGGTTAGATTTTTTGATTTTGATTACATTAATGATCACTTGAGAATCACCTTATATGAGTATAATTTTAAAATTGATGGACTTTACTATTTGTTGATCATCAAAGCTTGCACCTCTCCGACAGTCTGATGGGAAATTCAGTGAGTGGGGGATTGATTTACACCTCACTAAATACATCCAGGATTTTTATAGAAAGCTGACTCTTCTTTGGGTTTTGGAGAAAAGGGTAGAAGGAAATATAAACATAAAACATAAAAATGGCAATGCGCCAAAACTTTTATAATATTTCAAACCTAATCTTTCCTATGAGTGATATAATTAGACACAAAACATGACAACCCTTCGTTGTTTGAAAGAGAAAGAACAAAAAAGGCTAACAACAAGAACAATGCAGAATTTCAAATCTTCTTGTAGGTAGTGTTCATTAAGGTTCGATCAAACATAAAGATTTCCAAGGTTATCAAAAAAATGTTCAAAAATTACATAAACTCTCCCTCCTAATACAACACAATATAACAAAACAAAAACCCTTTAGAAAAATAGAGAAGTCCACTGACATAATCTAGTTTTCAAAAGTTATTATTCTACCATATAAGCCTACATCATGGAAATTAACAACTTAAACTATCTGAATTCAACTTGCTTGACACAATGTTTTATTCAGAATGAAAGCATAAAGAAGGAAAACTTGATAAAGGCCATACATGCACAGTCTCAAAGACTTCTTCCCAATAATACATGCTTAAATATCAAGTGAACTTTAAAATAGAGGTTGGATGCCAATTCGATAATAGTTTTAGCATAAATGATATAACATGCCAGAGAAAGTAGTTTTGCAACTCTACTTCTGAAAATAGTTCTTAAAACCTAAGAAAACTAGATAAACTTTTCCTTAGCAAAGGAAACTGAAACTTGGAATCAATCCTTCACTTCTGTCGCCGCCTCTCATTTATAGCTATAGAAAGAAGAAAACACTGCCACAACACAAAAGTAATTACTGCTAGGTGCTAGCATTTGATAGCAAATGATCTAATCATAGATCTTTAGTTAGGTCACAACAATCTTTGCTCATCAATTCTCAACTATTGCATTAATTCCTTTTAGATATTTAGCAAAGATAGTTATCTAAAAATGATCAAATCTTAGAAAATATCCTAGCAAAAGTCTAGTTGACTAGTCACATAACCAGATGACACTGACTCAAAGCTTCCATCCCCCAAAAAACTAAAAGGGGGTCTAGTTGACCAATCACATAACTTACGACAATCGACTCAAAGCATCCACGAAAACTAAAAAGGAAAAGCAAGCTTTGACAAAATCCCCAAAAAAGATCACTTTACAAAAGTCCAAATTACTCATAGCAAAGAGATGATGTGTCAAACAAGTGGAAACTCTCAAACTGATGAATATAGCTCCTTGAGAAAATCCTCGACGAGTTGACATGTGTCTTGACTCTCTCGTGAAAGGAAGGGAGAAAATGAAAGCCGCACAACCACTACATGGTGCATTGCACACCTTTTCAACAAATTTACTTGAGCGGAGACACATCCGAAGCCGAAAACATATACAAGCCAAAAAAAAATGATCAAGGAAAATATGCTTCACAGTTCTGGTGACTCATAGGGGGTCTTCGCTTGTGGAGGCATGAACCTAGGCCTCTAGTAATTCTTGGAGTTTGAGGAAAGCGGAATGTCGTGCCTCCCAATCTAGATTTGTTGGTTGGAAAAGAGTACATATGTGCCTATATTCCTGCTCTAGCTCAAAAACTTCTTTGAAAGAGACAAATGTCCATCTAGAATAAACTGCCTCAAGGTGATAATACAGTCAAGAAAGAGAAAAGATATTGCACTCAACATCATCAATCATGGGCGTCATGCTTGAACCTAGGAGTTTTGTAGAAATTTGGACCTTACACTGGATCACATCTATGACTTGCTCAACTATCAACACATCTCTATCCAATGAAAGAAGAGGAGGTAGCTCGAAGTCAACTAGGACACTGAAGTCCTTGATTTCATTGACTTGCTTGTTTAGCACTATTTGACAATCCTTGTAGCTCACTATGACTTTGTGGTAGTTGATGATCTTGCTTGCTTTGATAAAGGTGACTCTTCGATCGAGAATCCTTGCACTTCTTAGGTCCTTATCAGTGGCCATGCATAGCTTGGAAATTAAGATTTACGATTTCGCCAAGTGAGGAGTGCATATTTGCAGAAATTGATCAACCATCAGACCAACCTTCATATTTAATTCCTGAACATCCCTTAAGAATTGCAAAGTGGGTCTGAGAATGGCAACAACAACTGTGATCTACTCCCAATGTGTAGATATAAACTTCTTCACTATTGGGAGGGTTCTAGATCATCATGCAGCAGCTAGCTCCTGGTTAAACTAAGCCTCTCTTGCTCTTACATCCTCCATCTGACCTCTTTCTCTAAGGGAATTTGTCAGTTCTAAGCTTAGCCTTCAAATCTCTTGTTTCGACTTTTTTGCTTCCACGTGGGCCTTCTAAAGATCATTGGAAGTTTGAGATCAAACACCATCCAAATCTCTTCTCATATTTTCTTTAGTGTGCCAATGCTCTACATTTGTTTGGCGCTCAATAGCCAACTCACATTTTAATTTTTCAATTTCAACATAAAGCTGAACTTATTCACTCCAAGATTTTGCAAGCAACTTAGTTGTTTCCCCTTGCTGACCTTGTATTTTCCTTAAGCGGACCATCTCAACATCTTTGGCCTGAATCTCATTATGCTACCTACTCACTGTTTCCTTCACATTTATCAACTCTTCCTCATGCTTCTTCAATTTTTTGCCCAACCTCTTGTAGTCTGCATATACCACCTTCTGAGTGGCCTTAGCTAGGACCACTTTGTCATGTTGGTGAGTTTCACTCAAATCCAGGCCCATGGATTTGATTTCATAGTCCTCCATTTGCATCTGTCCTTTAGGCTTGGACATGAGTGGATTCATGGTAGTGATTAGCAAAGAGTTCCGCTCTTCATTGAAACAAGCTTCAATCTTCTTAGTGGCTGGCAACATGACATTATTTAAAAAAAGCCTTTTCTTTCTGGCCTATCAGGTTGCTTGGTTGCATTGAAATGGTCTTCGAGACTTTGGGGGATATCAATACTCTGTGTTGCAATGGACACACCAAGGGGGAGACGAAAAAGGGTGACATAAGGAGAAACTTTAGATGTATGAGCATGCAGGGAAGCAAAAGGGAGCATTATCATGGAAAAAGGTGGGATACCAAAAGTGAGATTGAGCAGGGGAAAGACCAATCAAAGTGTAAAAAGAAGTGGGTGGAAGGAGAGATGCTCTCCTAGAAGCAGATGGATCAGGAGTGACGGGTAACACGAAAATTTCTCCTCTTTCAATGGGGGCCCTTGATAGGGCGATCAAAGAATTGATAGTGGCTGAAGCGGATGATTCTCATTCGATGCACAAGGTATTTTTAGAAGATTCATTAAAAATGGTAGGGGGTATATTCAAGACTATTAACTCAGGGTTCGAGGAGGGAGGATTCCTTGCAATGGGAGGGGTTAGAGAAGTAACCAAAGATGTAGAGGCAGGAAGAAGAAAGGGAGTAAAAATTATCTAGGCCATGGTGGTCAAAACATTTTACAGGGAAGACTTCGCTTCTTCTTATCCTCAGGTTGACGCATCAGATGCACCTATATCTTGGACCCATCTTCTTTTTGCATGATCAGAACTGGTATGTTTTGATTATTTGGCAGCTGATCCGTCTGAAACTTGGTCTTCCGCAACTGTAGCGGACCCTCTTGGGGACCGTCAGGTCCTTTTTCCTTTGCTTTGAGCACTAGCAGATGATGTAGCTTGTGAGTCCCTTTGCTTCAAGTCTATATGGCTATCAGATTCCTGAGGCTGAGAAGCACGGTGCAACATTTGTCCCTCATTAATTTCATGACTTGTCTCTAGATTGTTATTGTTAGAGTCAACCTCTTGATCATAAATATCCTTGAACTCCTTGTTGTGTGGATAAAATTTACCAAATGAGGCATTGGGGCATTTCATCTCTTGTCAGAATCTCTAGAGGTCCGCCTTTTTCCTTTTCGACCATCCCTTGTGCTTTAAATGTGCATTGAGGGATTTGTTGGGACATTCTTCTGATACTTTGCCTGTGACACATAGACACTTAGCCATTTTGGTCACTTGAGTGGAATGCGAGCCAAGTCAATATATATACCTCCAAACTTTCTTAAGTTACATTGCTCCTCCTCTCAAAATACTCTTGACTTTCATGTTTCAAACTAAAGTGCTTTATCAGGTTGTAATCCCACTTGTCAAGAATGAGAAACAAGCCTAAGACCACCAGTAGATTTGTGAGCTCACCCTCAACCTTCTACTTGTTCAACGTTACATGACTATTAGAAATTGTAAGGGGAAGTGAATATATCTTTGTTTTGTTTCTTCCAGCAACATAGACGTTGTCGATAAGGGTTGCTTGATGACATGCCTCCAATGTGAATACTTTATTTGTTACAAATTTGGGAATCATAAAGGATCCTCAACAAAACCATAAAATATGATAAATGTAAAATCCATTCCCAAGAAATAATCCATCGGGGTCAGTGGATTTTCCATCCATTGCGTGACGTCAAGAGAGAAATGGCCAATAGGGTGTGGCAACAAATCTTAAAGCACTGGCCTTAGAAAATGATCTACAAACTAGTAATAATCCCCTTTTTTTGAAAGTACATGGGTCCATACAGAAACTGGCTGAAGAAAACCTCTTACATCCAACCTAAACATTGGTATATTTTTCTCTAGCCACTCAAAATTCTAATGCAAAACTAAATGAGAAAAGAAAGAAGAGTATCTGAATTTAGACTCAGTGTTACATTAATTCTCCAATTGCTCTAGCATGTTTTTTCCTATCACCTCAGCAAAATCATAGTATCTTTGGTTCTTTTCTCTTTTGATTGTAAAAGCCAGGCCCAACTGAAAAGCATGGACTTCCTCATCACTTTCAAGGTTGAAAACCTAGGCTAGCATTGAGAACACATACTGCGTATCTTTCTTGAATTTCTTGTGTGAGAGGAAAAGTAAAATGACATTTCTTTGGCCTTTCCTTTGCTTCGTCCTCATAAAAAATTGTGTTCTTGGCCATTTCTTCCCTGAAGATGTCAATTTTTTCTTCATCAAAGTGTTCCGTGCCCCAGGTCATAGGGATACACAACATATCCCATATGGCTTCAACAAAAATGGTAACTTTGATCCTACTACCCTCAATGGATTTTGTCCTTTTGTTGAATCTTTTGGCACATGTATTGACCAGTTCTGGGCATGGGTGTACATATGACAAACAGTATGAACTACAACAAACCACAATTCTAGAGTCGAAATGTGAAACCCTTAGATGGTTCATGCTCCACCATTCTTTGAAACACACCCTCCCTAAAATTTTTAGGGTTAGTTGATAATATGGGGTCAAAAACATTATCGGCGATATCCTGTACCGCCTATCTTGGGATGCATTTATTTGGCTGCACCTTTTTACATAATTCGAATGGCTGCTCCTCAAGTGTTGGAGCATTGGTGAATGAGTTTTGCCCAAAAATATTGACATAACCAGGTATTCTAATTGAAGCTACATCTTTTTTACCAGAGGTTGATGGCTCCAACATGGATGTATCACAAAGTTGCAGAGAGTTTCCTTAACAAAAGTGGCCACTTGCCTTTTGCTTCTTTGGAAAAATCTACTTTTGAGTGCAATTAATTTCCTCGCTTGTACATGCAATGTAAGCTATGCCATTACTGTTGGCCCATTAAATGCTATCACTAAGGCGATACATGTGGATTTGAGGGGTAAAAGCACAAATTTGTGTCACACTTCATAAAGAAAATGACCAACACTGATCCAA
>VDFB02000008.1:368354200-368600449 GCA_007258455.2 Sequoia sempervirens | reverse complement strand
TGCACCTATATCTTGGACCCATCTTCTTTTTGCATGACCAGAACTGGTACGTTTTGATTATTTGGCAGCCGATCCGTCTGAAACTTGGCCTTCTGCAACTGCAGCGGACCCTCTTGGGGACCATCAGGTCCTTTTTCCTTTGCTTTGAGCACCAGTAGATGATGTAGCTTGTGAGTCCCTTTGCTTCAAGTCTATATGGCTATCATATTCCTGAGGCTGAGAAGCATGGTGCAACATTTGTCCCTCGTTAATTTCATGACTTGTCTCTAGATTGTTATTGTTAGAGTCAACCTCTTGATCATAAATATCCTTGAACTCCTTGTTGTGTGGATAAAATTTACCAAACGAGGCATTGGGGCATTTCATCTCTTGTTAGAATCTCTAGAGGTCCGCCTTTTTCCTTTTCGACCATCCCTTGTGCTTTAAATGTGCATTAAGGGATTTGTTGGGACATTCTTCTGCTACTTTGCCTGTGACACATAGACACTTAGCCATTTTGGTCACTTGAGTGGAATGCGAGCCAAGTCAATATATATACCTCCAAACTTTCTTAAGTTAGATTGCTCCTCCTCTCAAAATACTCTTGACTTTCATGTTTCAAACTAAAGTGCTTTATCAGGTTGTAATCCCACTTGTCAAAAATGAGAAACAAGCCTAAGACCACCAGTAGATTTGTGAGCTCACCCTCAACCTTCTACTTGTTCAATGTTACATGACTATTAGAAATTGTAAGGGGAAGCGAATATATCTTTTTTTTTGTTTCTTCCAGCAACATAGACGTTGTCGATAAGGGTTGCTTGATGACATGCCTCCAATGTGAATACTTTATTTGTTACAAATTTGGGAATCAGAAAGGATCCTCAACAAAACCATAAAATATGATAAATGTAAAATCCATTCCCAAGAAATAATCCATCGGGGTTGGTGGATTTTCCATCCATTGCGTGACGTCAAGAGAGAAATGGCCAATAGGGTGTGGCAACAAATCTTGAAGCACTAGCCTTAGAAAATGATCTACAAACTAGTAATAATCCCCTTTTTTTGAAAGTACATGGGTCCATACAGAAACTGGCTGAAGAAAACCTCTTACATCCAACCTAGACACTGGTATATTTTTCTCTAGCCACTCAAAATTCTAATGCAAAACTAAATGAGCAAAGAAAGAAGAGTATCTGAATTTAGACTCAGTGTTACAGTAATTCTCCAATTGCTCTAGCATGTTTTTTCCTATCACCTCAGCAAAATCATAGTATCTTTGGTTCTTTTCTCTTTTGATTGTAAAAGCCAGGCCCAACTAAAAAGCATGGACTTCCTCATCACTTTCAAGGTTGAAAACCTAGGCTAGCATTGAGAACACATACTGCGTATCTTTCTTGAATTTCTTGTGTGAGAGGAAAAGTAAAATGACATTTCTTTGGCCTTTCCTTTGCTTCGTCCTCATAAAAAATTGTGTTCTTGGCCATTTCTTCCCTGAAGATGTCAATTTTTTCTTCATCAAAGTGTTCCGTGCCCCAGGTCATAGGGATACACAACATATCCCATATGGCTTCAACAAAAATGGTAACTTTGATCCTACTACCCTCAATGGATTTTGTCCTTTTGTTGAATCTTTTGGCACATGTATTGACCAGTTCTGGGCATGGGTGTACATACAACAAACAATATGAACTACAACAAACCACAATTCCAGAGTCGAAATGTGAAACCCTTAGATGGTTCATGCTCCACCATTCTTTGAAACACACCCTCCCTAAATTTTTTAGGGTTAGTTGATAATATGGGGTCAAAAACATTATCAGCGATATCCTGTACCACCTATCTTGGGATGCATTTATTTGGCTACACCTTTTTACATAATTCGAATGGCTGATCCTCAAGTGTTGGAGCATTGGTGAATGAGTTTTGCCCAAAAATATCGACATAACCAGGTATTCTAATTGAAGCTACATCTTTTTTACCAGAGGTTGATGGCTCCAACATGGTTGTATCACAAAGTTGCAGAGAGTTTCCTTAACAAAAGTGGCCACTTTCCTTTTGCTTCTTTGGAAAAATCTACTTTTGAGTGCAATTAATTTCCTCACTTGTACATGCAATGTAAGCTATGCCATTACTGTTGGTCCATTAAACGTTGTCACTGAGGCGATACATGTGGATTTGAGGGGTAAAAGCACAAATTTGTGTCACACTTCATAAAGAAAATGACCAACACTGATCCAACTTTTAAACTTGAATCAATAAAAAGTGGCATATATGTTTTGAATTTTGAAATGATGTAAACTAGTAAAATATGTATTTTTTAGTATATTTTATGTTTGTATTTTTTTTTTTTAAAAAAATTAATTTTAAACTAGTTTTTAATAAATTAACACTATAATTTAGTTGCTGATAAAATGCTAAAAAATGAAGTTGCATGAGACGTCAAACTTTTTATAGTAAATTTTATTTTTTTTCTTTCAAATTTTTTGTGTGTATTTATAACTTGAAACTTGAGTGCATGGATATATTTTTTTTCTAATTTTGATAAATATATATTTTTAAATAAATATTAAAATGTGTGTGAATCAAAAAATAGTTGTTTTATCGGACGTCAACTTTCACATTAAATATTGATCTAAAATGGAAAAAAATTATACCATCTTGAAATAGATTCTTTTATCTAGTGCATCATATTTTTTTAATAAGTTTAGTATTTTTCCTTGGCACTGTAATCAACCTAATATTTTGTGTTGATAACCTACTTTTAGTAAAAATAAATAAATAAAATTAATTAAACTATTAAAATAAATATATTTTTGAAAACTACACTTATGGAACTACAAATGGGTATTTTTATAATTTTAAATTTAAATGTTATTTGTACATTAGTATGAGTTATTGAAACTTCAAGTTTTTCAAATATTTTTTTGTTTTGTAAACTGGATTGAAACTAGTGCTCCATATATTTTTGGCCAACAATTTTAGTTGAGAAAGTTGTGGAAGTATCTAACTTAGCTATAATGAATCTTACAAGATCATATGTTTGACCAAAATTGATTTTTAGTAAGAAATATTTAAATTAAGTTGTGTTGATAAGTTGGATGAAAGTGTGACATAACTTGTGCTTTTACCTTGAGATTCATATCCCTTGGGAATGTCAAAAATGTCGCGATAATGGAATTAGTACATTCTCCTTGTCGCCTCTTTTACAAATAAACTCATTGCATTGGAATGTGTGCTTTTTGCTATGAGAAATGTGCTAAAGTGATGCAAGGTACCTTTGAAAAGATGTTCCCATTAATTTGTCAGAGCTTAGCATGTTAATCCATGTCTTTTCACATAAGCTGGTTGGTGTTGATGATGGCAAAGGACACACGTCAACAATCGGCATATGAGAGCACTTACTCCCAATGCCCAAATTTATTTATGAGGACCTCCTGTTAGATTCTTTGTATGATTTATGTACCTTCCTCTGTTTTGGTTTGATATTTTCCCATTGTTGTTCGGCCAAAAATGGACCTTCTATTTGTTGGGTTTGTCAACTTATCTTTTCTATATATAGCTATTCCACCTTATGCAATATTTATTCAAAACTATAGCCTTTTAAGTTTAGCAAGATTTTTTGCTATCTCCCATTGCTCCACAATTCCTTGTTTTCTCAAAATGTCAACTAGCTTAGGAACTCCTATTCGGCTCCTCCCATGGAGGCCACAATACTGCTTTGTGGGAGAGGTCACTAGTGATAGAATTAAGCGCTTGGTGAAGAGGTATGACTACCTTGATTTGGTTGTGTTTAGGTGGATAGTTGGCTAGGACTTCATTAACGATGAGAACAAGCTTCAAAGTAACTGCAATTTTCTTTCCCACTTCGTTACCTCGCTGCTTGACCTAAACGTGGCCAAACCCATGATAATTGAATTATGTCACTAGATGTTCGACACTATACTGATGGAAGGGCTTGGTGAGATAGTACAAGTGGCTATCCCTGGAGTTGGTATCCCAAGCACCATGGATCTCTGCAGGCACGTAGAATTTGGGATAGACATACCTACTATGGGAGTACAACACGGAGCATATTATGGGGCTCACCTAAAGGAAGCACTTTGAGTTTCTGGTGTAGAGCCGGGGTGACTAGGCCTTTGGTCTACATCGTGTGGAGCCTGTGTGTATTGTGTGTTCAACCCCATTTTGCATCCTAACAAAGAAGAAGAAGAAGAAGAAGAAGAAGAAGAAGAAAAAGAAGAAGAACCCTATGACAAGCCCTTTCAACTTCTTAGACAATGGTTGGAGGCTTTTCTTTACTACTTTTTGCACGTTGCCTCCTTTTTGTATCTTTTTCTTTGTAACTCTTTTTGGGTTTGCTCGAGAGAACCTTACGTGTAAATTTGAGTCCAGGCTTTGAATTACATTTTTTTTTTATGAATATAATATAATACAAAATTTTCGCTTCTTCTATGTTACTCTCAATGGCTTATTCTCAAAATTAAAACGTATTTACAATTTTTTTACATATGGTACATAACTATTAATTTTTTCAAAGAACTACATATTTTAATGGAATAACTTCAGATAAATATCATTCAACAATATATCTAAAGTGTTTCCTTCCATATCTTCAAGTTCATACACATTCTTTTACTTACACACGTTGATTCAGAAGGGTCCCTTCCATAGTGCTTCAAATTTTGTGTGTTTCCCTAGTTTCATAGTACGTTCATCGTACTTTAGCACTAGGCTCGCCTCTTTGAATTTAGGGTTAGAGGTCTTTTTGTTGAACCATCGCTTTACTATTTATTGACGGTTGATCATGGCTTCATAAGCTTTTTCTATGTCTTCCTCTAGTTTGAGGAGTTCTCCTAACACTACTTCCATTCTGCCACTTTCTTCAATTTCTAGGGCTTTCAGTAGTTGTAAGGTAGGAATTTCTATGGAAATAGCTAACATTACCTCTTTTCTATACACCAGTTCATAAGGGGAGGTCTTGAAAATTTGCTTGGGAGTAATCTGGTCTACCCATAGTGCATCTCATAGGTGCTAATGCCAATCCCTTTGTTGTTCTGACCCAATACACTTGATTAACCTAATTAGGTTTTTATTAGTTGACTCTGTTGACCCATTTCCTTGTGGGTAGTAATTCAATGAAGTTTTAAGGAAAATCCCATGTTTGATAACAAAACCTGACATCCCTGATCCTAGAAAAGCTCGAGCATTGTTGGATATGATGGTTTTGGGCAAGCCAAAAATGGCTACTAGCTCTTCAAGGAAATTGACAATTTCCCCCTCTATGGAATTTTTTAAGGCTATGACCTCCGTGCACCTTGTGAAGTAGTTGGTCATCGTACGGATCCACTTGTGTTGAGCACTGGAAATAGGATTTATCATTCTGATAAAATCCAAACCCCATTGAGTAAAGGGAACCTCGGTTACAATTAGGCTAAGGGGCAAAGCGCCATTATTTCTTTTGCCAACAAAGAATTGGAACTAAGTACACTTTTGCACTAGATGATGTGCTTCAGAAAACATAGAGGGCCAATAATATACTGCTCGCATTATCTTTAAAGTGGAAGTCTTGGCAAAGAAATTTCCACCCTCAGGATTGCGATGGAATTCAGTGAGAACTCTTTCCACCTGCAGCTTGGCTAAACATCAAAGTAGGACACCATCATAATTTTTCTTAAATAATACACCTTCAATTAATACATACCTAGTGCGTTGCAATAGGTAGTATCATCTTTTATGGCTCACCACTAACTTTGAATCGTTGAAAACTTGTATTCTCTTTTCACCCATGTGTTTTGCAAGGGTCAGACCACGAACCAAGTCCTCATATTCTGTGTCATTATTCAAGCATGAAAATTGAAAATGGTAAGCTTTGAGGGTCTTCGATCCTATTGGAGACACTAGTTAGACACCTACTCCAAAGCCATATTTGCATTTGGCACCATCAAAATATAAGGTCCATATACGATTATCACTCAAATCATCATATTTCTCCACATCTTTTATCAATTTCGGAAGGAACTGATCATCATCGAAAATCACATAGGTGCCTAGCCTTGTTGCATGAAAGTTACCAAATGGGTTAGAATCAATGAATTGGTTAAGGAGCACCTCTTCTTCGGGAGTCCAATCACTTGTGTCTTCTTCATCTTCTAGAAGTTTTACATAATATATCTCCTACTGAGAGATGGAGGTATGTGCCGCTTCAAAGCATAGGATTGCATTGTTCGCTATGTGTTTTGGATGCAAAGATTTAGATAAAAACTTCATCTTCCCCCTGTGCTTGGTTCTCAGTATCGGGTGGGACTAGTTGAGTGCTAAGTATCTACCAAGCTTCACAATGAAATCTCTTGAAAGACACATTCTGAAGACCGGGGGAATTCCTATCACTACTAATTCTTGTGTGACTATTTGGCTTGGACATGAGAAGAGGGTTAGAGATAGATCTTTTATCCAACCAATGGTTAGGACCTTCTTCCCATATAATTATATGATTCCTTTCTCAAGGGGCTCATACTTATGTTTTAGGGCATCAACTACTTGTTTTGGAATGACCATTGTGCTAGCCCTTGAATCAATCATGTTATTATGCAAAATCTTATCTCCCATAATAAGTGTTAAAAAGAAAGGTGCAAGCTTTGGCATGCTTACCTCTTTCTCTTTTTCATTTCCCACATCATTCGCATAAGTTGCTACTTTTAGAGCTTGAGGGTTTGACACAGATCCTTTGTCTTTGCTTTGACCACATGATGGAGTCACGCCCATCTACAGTATTTGTTCTTCTTTCTTTAATGCTTCTCAAAGCAATGTATTTTGTTCAATGATAGATATGATGTCCCACATAGATACATTGGCAGGCACCTTCTTCAATTGCTCCACCACATTAAGCATTCTGACTAGTTGGGTCTTAGGCTTGAATGGTGGTATTTATCTAGCTTTTAGAAGAAATTTTTTTGTTGTAAATGGGGCTGGTGTTTTGTTCATCTCCTTCTATGGGAAATGGAAGAGTGTGTGGATGAGGACTAGGTCAGACAGTGGGAAAAAAAGCTTGCTTTTCTTGCAGTGGTGATTGTCGTGGTTGTGGATGTGGTAAAGCTTGTTGCATGTATTCTCCTGTGAACCTTCTTTTAGATCTTATGTTGTAATCTGAATATACAAGTTTATGAAGTACTAATCGTTATAGCTTCATTCACAAAAACTACATCTTCTTCATTCCATGAAAATAGTGCTTGGTTCGGTGCAATATCCAACTCCTGCTCCAAAGACATTCCTTGCATTTATGCTTAGAAATGTGAATTTTCCATTTCATAGGACTCATATTCATCCACATTCAAAAGTGTGCCCTTGCTTCTTTGTTCCACTATCTTCTGTTGCATATTCCCCCTTGGACAATTTTGAGGCATATGACTATCGCTACATGGGAAACACCATACATTCTCATCTTCTACCAAATCGATCTGGCTTGGAATTAACTCTTTACTCGAGCTATCTTTGACCATCTATAGCGGCATGGTGACCAAAACTATCTGATTTGTAGATGCCATCTATTGACCTCCTCCTCTAGAGGATCCTTGGTATGTATTATGTTGATAAGAAAAATTTCCTCTTCCATAGGCTTGCATGGTTTTCTTTGGAGGTGTTGCTTGTTGTTGTTTCATAATAACCAACTCATTAGCAAAAGTCTGCATGAGACTCTCCATGTTGCTGAAGTCCACTGCAATACAGGATGAGCCCAATGTGCTTGTTTGGGCAGTGGGGTACACGTACATAGACTGCGGCGTAGCCGATGTTAGTTGTGTAGTAGAAGAGCTTGGAATAACTTCTTCCTGAAGACCACCCAATATTTTTGCAAATATAGGTATCAAAGATCATGGCAAAAGCTTCTCGACATTGATCAGACTATTTTCCACATGCACAACCAACTCATATGCATTGAGCAAGATATCCCCTCCCATGGATGTTATCATTACTGCGATGTCTAAATTGAGAGCCTTCAGATAGAACATAAAAGCCATTGTGGCTAGGGGTCAAGAAGTTACAAGAATCCTTTGCTAGGTTTTGTGGAACCGGTATTGAAATCGCTCATAGCCTCTTGCAGGGCTCTCTTGATGGTGATTAGTTGATGTAGCAATAGAGAATGATCTCCTTTCTCTGAGAAGCATCTGAACAACCTTTATCTGAGCTAATCCAAGGAGATGATAGAACGCATGCCAAAGATCGATACCAATCTTGGGCCTTTCCTTTGAAAGAGGAAGCTAACAACATCAAGGTGATGTTTTCCTCCACTATGTTATGTACCTACATACCTCCGCTATATCTTGAAGGTGTTCAGAGGGGGTATTGAAATCTTCTCTAGAGAATTTTGGGATAGCCTTGAGGGTGTTAGTGGGTATGGTAGGCCATACATCTGGGGGCATAGGTGGTTGTAGTAGACTACCACTATCCTAGGTTACAAAATTTATAGGAGTAGGGGTAGGTACATGAGCCATAGGGAAAAGATTCCTATGAATCGGGTATACAAGTATTCTAATTTAGAAGGTTGAGCCTTCAGGTGGAGTAGATAAGGGTCTATATATTGGGCTCTTACTTCTCACTCTATTTCTCCTTACAGGTGATACAAAACCTATAAGTCTTCTTCTCCTAGGTACCGAAGTAGGTAACTGGGAGTATTAGAAATGACCTCTTGAAGATGCTCTTGTTTGGACTCTGAGCATGAAACTTTCAATTTCTTTCCTTAGCCTTATTTAAGAAATATTTCTAACTTCTAATAAGGTGTTCAGAGAACTTCGTGTCCCACCAGGCATTCCAGAAAAAAGAACTGTTGATCATCAAAGCTTGTGCCTCTCTGACAGTCTTATGGGAAATTCAGTGAGTGGGGGACTGATTTGTGCCTCGTTGAATACCTCTGGGATTTTTATAGAAAGCCAACTCTTCTTTGGGTTTTGAAGAAAAGGGTAAAAAGAAATGTAAACATAAAACATAAAAATGGTGATTCGCCAAAGCTTTTACAACATTTCAAACCTAATCTTTCCTATGAGTGATATAATTAGATAGAAAATGCCACAACCCTTCATTTTTGGAAAGAGAATGAACAACAAAGGCTAACAACAAGCACAGTGCAAACTTTCAAATCTTCATGTAGCTAGTGTTCATTAAGGTTTGATCAAACATAAAGATTTCCAAGGTTGTTAGAAAAATGCTTGGAAACCATGTAAACTATCTCTCCTAATACAACACATTATATAAGAAAACAACAACCCTTTAGAAAAATAGAGAAGTCCACTAACATAATCCAATTTTCAAAAGTTATTATTCTACCATATAAGCCTACAACATGGAAATCAACAACTTAAACTATTTCAATTCAACTTGCTTGATATAGTGTTTTATTCAAAATGACAACATAAAGAAGTAAAACTTGATAAAGGCCATACATGCACAGTATCAAAGATTTCTTCCCAATAATTCATGCTTAAATATCAAATGAACTTTAAAATAGAGGTTAGATGCTGATCTAATAATAGTTTGAGCATAAACGATATAACATGCCAGAGAAAAGTCATTTTGCAACTCTACTTCTGAAAATAGTTCTTAAAACCTAAGAAAACTAAATAAACTTTTCCTTAGCAAAGGAAACTAAAACTTGGAATCAATCCTTCACTTCTGTCGCTGCCTCTCATTTATAGCTACCAAAAGAAGAAAAAACTACCACAACACGAAAGTAATTACTGCCAGGTGTATGAATTTGATAGCACATGATCTAATCATAGGTCATTAGTTAGGTCAGAACAATATTTTCTCATCAATTCTCAATTTTTGCATTAATTCTTTTTAGATATTTAGCAAAGATAGTTATATGAAAATGATCAAATCTTAGAAAATAGCTTGGCAAAATTCTAGTTAACTAGTCATGTAACCTGGCGGTACTGACTCAAAGCTTCCATCCCAAAAACCAAAAAGGGCTAGCAAGCTTTGAAAAACTCCCAAAAAAGATCGCTTTACAAAAGTGCAAATTGCTCGCAGTGAAGAGATGACATGTCAAACATGTGGAAACTCTCAAACTCATGAATATAGCTCCTTGAGAAAATCCACGATGAGTTGACATGTGTTCTGACTCTCTCCTATAAGCAAGGTAAAAAATGAAAGCCACACAACCACTACATAGTGCATTGCACACCTTTTCGACAACTTTACTCGAGCGCGAACACATCCGAAACTGAAAATATATACAAGCCTAAAATAAAAAATGATCAAGGAAAAAATGCTTCACACTATTTACAAACCATATTGGCATACATTTATGCTTTAGCCTCATTATTTTTATCAATGGTTAGTTTGATTTATTTACCCTTTAACAAGTTACTAAATTTGTCCATAATGATGCATCCTACCCCCAAAGTCTTTGATTTCCCCAATAAGCACCCTCAAAGTTCAAATTTGTATTAAAGGGAGGTGGAGGCACCCATTTAACCTTTTTTTTATCCAATTTTACCATAACATGAATGATCGATCTTCCAAAAGGGGGAGGTTTGAGAAGTGGTCAATTCTTGAAGAGAAAACAATTCTAACTATAAAATGACTTGAGGTGAGTTGTAGAGTTGAAGACAACTACCCTGGATGCTTTAGAATCTTAAAATTTTGATTATTTTATTACAAATTTTAATTGCATGATATTATTTTTTAAAGATTTTTCTTGTCATATCTTGTTTTTGCATGTGCATAAAATTAATTAATAAATAATTATAATTACTTGAACATTTTTATTGAAATGAAAAAAAAATCCCTTATAATCATTTTATTTTGTTTATAGGTAAATTGAATAATAGGGAAGAGAGCTCTATTGTTAACAATGGTTGAATATCAATAATTTATTTATTTATCTTTAATAACGTAAAATATAACTATTTAATGACTTAGCCAAAGAAAGTTATTTAAACAAGTTATTTTAAAAATGGACTCCATGAGAAATACTTGAAGTTATTAAATTAGCACACAAAAAAGCATGCAAATAGTAAAATAAATCACATTTAATGCAATCGTTAAATATAAAGATGCAAAAATGAATAAAATTTTAACTAGAAATTAAATGAAATGGCTTGTGTAACTGCCTTGTATGAAAACTCTTAAATAGTGTTTTAATGAATCTTGATGGAGAGGGCATTACCTTGCATGGGTCCAGGGCTTAAATTTGATGGTCGACCCTGCCTGTCAAGCAATTTTTTTGTGACGGTCATTCATTTGAAGTTGCCTTTCAAACATTAAAGGTTATCTATTTTAAGAAAAATATATGTAGATTGAAAAAACATATATAGAAATAATTACATAGAAATTTTGACAGATTAACTAAAATTTTTCCTTTCAAGTGATACAGTGTTCCTACAATTTTAATTGTATTTTACAGCTAAAATGATTAAATACGGCCATACGGCCATCAAATTTAAGCTCTGCACGGTTTTATCATGTATTCTGGCATATAACGGTTAAAATAAGCTTGCATGTGGGCCTACAATTTAATGGGGGAAAGATATCTGCATCGCATGCGAAAAAAGAAAGAAAGTGAGGAC
Source organism: Sequoia sempervirens (assembly GCA_007258455.2). NCBI lineage: Eukaryota > Viridiplantae > Streptophyta > Pinopsida > Cupressales > Cupressaceae > Sequoia > Sequoia sempervirens. The sequence goes on along the minus strand of VDFB02000008.1, from coordinate 368,588,909 downwards.
ATACGGAATTTTGAAAAAAACATGGAAACTCAGAAAAAGGATTAAGGTACATTTGGATAGGAGATCGATAGAAAGACTCAAATCTCTGCAAGTCGACCCTTTGAGACGGAAATAGAAACATCAACAAGGAATAGAAGGTATATTGGTCAGTTTAGAGCTATCTAGAAAACATTCTTCAACGATTTATCTTTCATTCCTTTATAAAAACCATTTCCTTGGGTTAGGCGGGCATTTGGTAGAGGTCTCCATTTGATCATGAAGCCTGTAGAGGTGTAACGCGACTTGTAACTATCCAATAAATGTTTCTATGAAGATCCTTCGACTACGAATGCTCTAATCTTGGTTACAACTTGTACTTACTTTCACCTTTCTTTCGTAAACTGTTTGTAGGGCATTTGTCTGATTTGTTGATTGTTATTAAATCGATCCATGTCAGAAATATACTGACGGATAGCTTTCCCCAACCTGCTTAGTGCATTTAATATCTACGCGACCAAATGACTTCAATCTTACTAGAATCTGTTATGGCGCATAATCTTCGGTTTGCTTCACTTCGCAACACCAATATTCTCGATGAATGTTGTCCCTTAGGGTATGGTCCTATGGAGGGGGGCTTCCTAAAAAATTTCAGCGGCGCTGCTGAGATTTTTTAGGAATATTTTAAAGATGGTGGTCCCATGAATTCAATTTTGCAATTCAGCTTAAAAGTTTGAGCTCCAAAATTCAAGGGACAAAGTGGAGTAATTTCATAAAAATTAATAAACAAATAAAAATTCCCTCATTTTTTAATATTTTTTAGGAATTTAAAATTCAAAGTGATAGACAAGTGGGAGAAAAAATTCCTAAAAAATTCCTAAGCTGTGGAGGCAATTTCTAGCCCCACCTCAATTTCACCCGCTGAAATTTGCAGTCCTAAAAGGTAGGGGCTGCTATTTTTCAGGAGGAGATTCCAATTAATCCTGTAGCATATTTTTTTTTGCTCCATGGGACCACTTGATCCATGAAAATAGAAGCCCAAGCCACCCCATGGGACCATCCAGTTAGTTATTGTTGAATATCTGATCCAGAGCGCATTATTAAGGTGCATGTCTATGTTTCAATTTGTTTCACTTAGCGTCGCCAATATTCACCATGCTAAGGAACGTTGCCAAATGGTCATTATGCCTCGATTTTGTCTCTGCATTTTGCATGCATGTCTATACATTAAACTCTTTATCAAACCAAAACCTTTGAAGTTTCTCTTCTTTTCTTTTCCTTTTCTTGACCCTCGAACAAAATGAACCGAACTACTCCTCTGAAGTCAGTCTTAATCTGTAAGTTGTTCAGACTATAGATCCAAAAGTTCCACCAACTTGAACCGAAATGATCACCTCGAGATTCAAATCCTTCTCTTCAAACTTCGATCCTCAGAAATTCATGACCCAGTGTTCTCCTTGGATGTCCTCGAGTAAAAGCTTAAATTCGCAAAAGCATTGCCAAGATTCGCAAAAGCTTATATTAAAATGGTCATTATTACGGATCAAAAAAAATAAAATGGTCATTATCATTCAATAAAAAATATGTTGTTGGTATTGAATGGAAGCCACCGTGGTTAAAGTAGAATTATATCCCTTATTTAATTAAGATGATACCAATATATATAGATTGCCATTTAATAATATTAAGATCTTCCTCTTGAATTCAAGGAAAATATTAATGTATTTAATTGTCATTTGTTGATATATATATATATATATATATATATATATATATATATATATAGTATTAAAGATAAGACATAATGAAATAATATAAAGAGGATATATTGGAATACAAGGTAGGTGATATGTCGTTAGGTAGGACGACCTCAAACCAAACATAGATATAAACTTGTAAAATTCATTAGAGCTAAAATTAAGTTATAACCTACATTACTTTGAGATAAATTTTATGAAAAATTGTGATTTTTAGTATGAATATTATGTGATAATTTATCTCAAGTTGTTTAATGAGATAGATTCTTTCAATGAATAATTTAATTAGTATGAAGTTTCATGATTTGAGGATAAATTGGAATAAGATCTTTCAATTGAAGAAAATGTTATATAATGAATTCTTTCATATCAAATTCAGTAGATGGTAAGATTGTATAGTCATGTAGAGGCATATTAAATTCTAGTTGAGTATTTATGGACCTAAACAATCATTTGTTGATCATATTTGAGACTTCGTCATGGATAATTGAATATATATGTGGTAAGGAATAGAATTCTTGGGAAAATGATAGGTTGGCAGTTTTATGGCTAATTAACTCCATCTTTTGAAATGTTTGTCTTCTCATGATAGTTGAATATGAGATAATAGGGTAATGTTATTTATGTACTTAAGAATGTATATATATATATATATATATACATCAGCTATACCTTCTTTATTTAATATTGCATTTTAATCACTCCCTTGCTTTTACTTGCATGTTCATACATTAGATCCACTTCATTTGTTGATAGGAACTCATGAAAATATTATTGAAAAATTTGCATGCATGTAGACATGTTATCTTTTATCAAACTAGAACTTGCAAAGATTTACTTGTTGCTTCAAGAAATGATGGACTTAGCAACATTGATGGTACACTTAAATGTAGCCTTCATGACTGATTATGTATGTGCACAAGCATTCAACATGATGACATTTTTGGTGTAACCTTTGTGATATTCAGGATATGATTAGATATTTTTATTATTTGATACACATATTCCATTACTCCTATTCATTTTTACTTTGCTAGTTTCCCTCGTGCTGGGTCGGGCATTCTTCTTTCAAGAAGAATACCGGGGAAGTGATTCACTTTGTGGTAGGGCAGAAAACACTCCCACAATGTTCTCACCCTTGAGGTGTTCAAAGGAGTTTCAAAGGTCAGAAGGATCCTATCAAGAAGGCTCAAGTTATAGTATGTAGTATAGTCAGATTGCTATCAACCAAGAGGTCTATTGTAAGGGAAATTTCCCCATTTTTTATGCCTTATAATCGATACTTGTACTCTAACTTCATTTATTTAAATATAATTCCTTATTCTGAATCTTGTATGTTGAGCACGTGTCATATTTATATTTTTTTTGATGTGTAATTTGTGTCATTAATTAAGTTTAATTTATAGAGGTCTTTACATTTCTATTACATTCAATCTAGATATTCCATGAATGTGTGGATTCCTAAAAAAGAGAAGGCTAGGAAAGAAAATGCTAAAATAGGGTTTTGGAAAAATTTCCCTTCCAATCGAATTTGTTAGATAGTCATTTCTAACTCCTAATACTAAACATACAGTTGAGAAAGAGATGATTAAAGTCATCTCCCACAAAATCACATATTACAAAATTAAAGGAAATCATTTGAAATAAAAATGGTTAAGTGGAAGCAACTTCCTGCACCAATTATATAAGTGGAGGAGATTATGCAATTTTTTCTTGCAAAACCTTGTTAGTTACAATTATTAGATGCACATTTATTTACTTAATTAAAATATGCAAAACATGACAAACCACAATAAAATATACATGGGGAAAACCCTTTTGGGAGAAAAAACCCACACTCCAAAAACACAACTCTTTGTATTATCAGTAATCTAAAACAAGTAGCATACAATCATAGAGTTAAGATTATTCCAAAGTCTTCAATTGCAACAATATTTTTGGAGTAATTCTAGGAACATAACGATAACCATGAATTATTCAAACCTATACTACTATGAAAAATGGGTTAGTACCAAATAAATACAACTTCACAAGAGTAGATGGATTCCTAGGATTTCCACATGGAAAGAATCCAACACTTGAATTCCTCTCTTGAGTCTCCTTGACATGCACAATACTTGCATGCATGCAACAACCTTGAATGGAGTGCAATGTCATAACTAGGACCCACCTGATTCATATTTACCATTTCTAATGCCTATCTCCTCATGCATAGGATCCCTGAAATAGGCAATACACCTACATGCATGCAACACCTTACATGCATAGGTGCCTCAATCACATGGGGCCAACTTGTCATAGTTTTCATAAATAACTCTTCCGTTGTCATAACTTGTCATAGACAATTGTTATAATCCAATATAGAGTGAAACCTTACAAAATATGAAGCATACCACCAAATTAGCCTTTGATGGGGTCCACCAAATGGGATTCCTACTTCCACATATGTATCTTACATGTCATACAATCATCTCCATGTAGGATGCCACCTCAACTGGTAGGTCCCACGAAGTGACTTGACATTAGTAGGAAAGAAATATCAACATAAAATAAATAAATAATCATCAAAATATGCTAACAACTAAGACTTCAAGTAATAATTCTCTGGATGTGACATAAATTTCCTCCTCCAAATCACCATGAAGGAATATTGTCTTCGCATCCATATACTCAACTTCTAAATCATAAGCTCTAACAAGTGATAATAGGAATTAAACAGATGTCATCTTTACTACAAGAGAGAATACTTCACCATAATCAATTCCCTCCACCTATGAATACCCCTTCATGACCAACCATACTTTGTGCTTTTCAATAGTGCAATTGGGAAAAAACCTTTTCTTGAACACCCATTTACATCCAAGGGGTTTACATCCTTTAGGTAAAGGTACCAAATCCCATGTATTATTTTTTCTCAATGGATTGATTTCTTCGTCCATGGATTTCATCCTAGAATTTGTATCATTTGTAGTCTAGCCTCTTTTAGAGTTCTAGGCTCATCAATATTATAAGTCAAAGAAAATATACAACTGGAATCAACAATGAATAACTAAACCTTTCTGGTTGTTGCCTAACTCATGTAGACCTCCCAAATGGTTGATTTCCTTCTTATTATTTATAATTTTTAGAGTTACTAGAGCTCTCATCATCATTAGGTCCATCAGGTGTGCATACTTTATTTTTCATTGGATTCAGTGGAACATGAATGGAATTTTGTTTCTCTTCTTTCTCTAGGTGTAGAACAAACAAAGAAGGTTTCAACTCTATGAAAATCACACTTCTATTGTACATAATATTCTTGGCCACTAGATCCCAAAGCTCGTACCCTTTCATATTGACTCCATAGCCAATGAAGAGACACTTAACTACCTTTTTCTCCAATTAAGACTTCTTCTGATCTGACACATGTACATATACCTTGTAGCCAAATACTCTAAGATGCATCATTGAAGGATTCTTATCCAACAACACCTCCATTGGTGTCTTATCAATAAAAAATGCAAATGTAGGATATTTTTTTACTAGATAGCATGCAGTCGCAATAACTTCACCTTAGAATTTTTGTTCACCAACTCCACTCATCATCAAAACAAGGGCCTTCTTTAATATGCTGAGGATTTATATTTTGACTTTCCTTCTTGCTTTTCTCTTTTAATATACCATGAACAACAAGGGCCTCCTTAGCCATATTATAATATTTTCCCCACATCTCTTCAAAGAGAAACGATGCAACCAATACATCCATCTTAAAGGTGGTAGTGATACTCCCAATGGATATGACAAGGTGATCCCATGAGTCTAGAAAAGAACACAATAGTGTCATATAATGATCCTCATCCTCTATCTTCACACCAAAAAACCCAATTGGGAAAAAGCATGTTAAAGGTAATCAAGTGATCAGTCACAGATCCTCCTTCTATCCTTAAAGAGTACAACTTATTTCTCAGTAAAAACATATTTACCAATGATTTAGCCTAATGAATCTCTCCAACTTCTTTCAAAGGATTTTTGTAGTCTTATATTTGAGGAAATTCAAAAAAATAAAGTTTTCCAAACAAAGTCTTATCAAACCTAAACCAAATATTTTTGGATGTGAGGCTCTCTTACACTTCTAGGGTTTTGCACCTAAAAGGAGAGAGGTATCCAAAAGTCTTAATGGCTCACTCAAGAATAAGCCCTTGAGATTCTAATGCAAATGAGATTGAAATATGTCAAAGGGTAATGTCCTTGATGTTGAAAACTGATAAAAGGGGTTCACAACTAATGCGAAACTTGGAAAATGCAAGATGTTTGAAAACACTTTGTGATATGCAAAATGACCTAGAAATGCAAACAAACTGTAATAGAAACTTATTAAATAAAAAATGTGCACCTGGAAACAAGAAAGTGATGGAAAGGAGCTCTAGAATCTTAAAGAATTCACTATTGAAGCCCACTAGGACTCATATGCCAAGCTGGGCGACTTAGTCCCAATTTTGGAAAATTGCATCAGAGCCTGTTTCAGCCAAATGGGTATCCGAATTTGCAAAAATATCTAAAAAAATAGATATAGTAGGACTCATACACCACTAATGGCATATGAGTCCACTTTGGATTTTCTGAAAAACTCAAAAGTGGAATCCATAGCTCTTCTTTTGCTCTTTCTATTCCTCTAGGTGTTCGGATCCAAAACCTTGATTTTCAAGGCTGTAAGTGACTTTTTGTGTGGATTTTGACCTTGCCAATAAGGACATGACACTAACAAGTTTGAAGCCTATTCTTCCAAAAATTTCAAGCCTTCAAAATACATAAATCTACAATCACACAAGGAAAGAGAGAAAATGTTGATTGTTAAGGATTGGTGGTTTTTCTTGGTCAAACCCCATTTAGGTAATTAAACCAAAATGATAAAATAATGAAGCATGAAACATGAAACAATTAAAATTAAAAGCTTACCATGATGATGGATCTTGAATTGCTACAATAATTGATGAAGAATCTTGCTCTTGAATGCTTTAGAAGTGATGAATTGACTTGACAGTATGTAGGCTTGATGATACTTGGAGAATGGGTGGATGAAAGGTCTCATTTTATAGAGGAGAGTTAAGCGAATGACTACAGTAAGGATCATGATCAAGGGCCAAGATTAAATTAGAAAAAAAATTAATCAAGGGTGGAGGTTAATTGAGAGTAGAAAGACATGGATATATAAAGACTTGAGGTGGAAGATAAGATTGGCACAGAAAAAGTGGTTGTTGGAGAAAATTAAATAATAAAAATTATTTAATTTAGGTGGCCAACATAGGATAAATAAATAAAATATTGATTTTATTTATTTAAGAAGAAAGGTGAGGACAAATAATTAGATAATTAAATAATTAAAAATAATTATTTAACTATAGAGGAAAGGTGAAGTGTTAAACATTAAATAATTAAAAGTAATTTTTTAATGGAGAGGGATGAGATAATTAAATAATTGAAATAATTATTTAGTTCTAGAAGAAGAGGGAAAAACTAAATTTTGAATTAAATAATATTTGATTCAAAAGAGGGGAAAAAGGACCATTTAAGGTATAAAGAAGCATAAATTTGAATAAGGTGGGCCCAAACAAATGTGAAAATGTAAAGAGATACATTTTTCTATGCTACATTTAGCCACCACTTTAGTGAGAGGACGAACATGCTTCAAACTCACACTAAAGTAGACATTCAAAAGAGGTCCAATCATACCCATGCAAATGAAAAGGAATGACAAAGATGAAGGAGGCGGTCAAGCCCCTAGGATCCAAGATCCTAATTCAAACTAACATAAGCACAAAAGGGCATGCACAAGGTGTTCAATATGTAGCAAAACAAGATACGTGTTCATGCAATGTCAAGAACTAAAAGAAATAAAAATGAGGTGGATCAAAGATGTGCTCGCTCTGGGGCCATGAAACATCAGGTTGTTCGCAGGGTGAGTTGTCCCAAAGAAGTGGTTTAGTGACAAATTCATGCCAACGTATTGGCTTCCCACTATATAATGAGAAATTCATGCCAGTGTGTCAGCTTCCCATTATACTAACCATACCAAATTTATCCCCCTGATAGCTTTGATAAGGAACCAAAATGAAAATGCTTTTTGTAAATGCTTTTGAATGTCATGTAAAAATTTTGTTAAAGGGGATTTTTCTTTGTTCATGTAAGGTCTTCTTCTTAGGGAGCATTGTGCCTAATGTCTCCAAGAGAGGACAAGTCAAAAGTGTCAAATCGTTTCCCATGGGATGCCTTGTTCGCATTATGCCATGTCAGTATATCGTACACTCTTGGATGACATCAAGCCCAATGACACCACCAAGAAGAGGACATATCACAAGAAAAAAAGAAAATCCACACCATGAAATTTTTGCCAAAAGATGTCATCATTGTATGCCCCCACTTTAAAGAGGTTTCTAACACCATCACTATGAGAAATTGCTTTAAAGTAACCAGTGATAAATGTTAATATGAAAGAAGACATGAGAGCCAATCTAGGAAAGGCCTATGCCAAGTCATATGTTTCCAAATGAAGCTACATCATGGATAAGTATGTCACATGCGATTCAATCTTAAGGCATGTTGTCTACATCCCAAGCTTCCTCTTGTATGTTCATGAAAGGTTAACAACTATCTGAAAGAGACAAGGACAAGTGACATATGAGGACAAGGATATTTAACCCTATTCCCCCACTTAGTGCCGGACAAGGGTGAGCCTGAAATGGATGATGATATGCTGCTCTTTGCAGTAGTGAGTATGCTATGATCCTACAACTAGTACATGGCAAGGAGCAGCAACTGATGTTATTTATTTTGATAAGTAAAAATTTTTTCTGCTTGATACATATTTAATGAGATGTCTATCAGTTTAGGATACATACCAAGGTTAAAGTTTTCTTGGAAGAATTGTTTGTGATGGTGTTGACATTGATTGAAGGTTTTTGATTTGAAGGACAATAACCAAGACCATTAGGCTATATAGGGACATGGATACCTTGTTCTATAGAATCAAATCCTTTCCCAAGTTATCATCCAAAATTTTTTGTCACTTGCTTTGGATTGAATGGTTGCTTAATTTTTGCAAAGTTTGTGTTGGATGTTGGTTTTTCTTTTAAGGTGGGTGAAATGGATGCTATTGAATGTTGTATTACTGTTACCAATTTCTCTTTTCTCTTTTTGGACTCTTGTGTTATGATCTTGTATTCTCCCATGGATATAGGTATGAAATCAAAGGTTTCTGAAGCATCTTCCAATAACTTTGTGGCTTCTTCAATTTTATTTTATCTTTCTATATCCTTTTGCTTGATACTGATCATAGCACATGTAGCCTTTTTTTTGAGGAGTAGAAGGTGACTTGTCATAAGCTCCCAACATTTTCTTCAAGGTTTCATGATTTTCAAGTCATTCCCATGATGGTGGTAAATCTATATCAAGCAATTCAGGATTCTTTAGAGTGAGGTTGTTTTTTTGTTTGCATGTGATAGTGTTGATGTTTGCTTGCACCATGATATTTTGCCTAGTAGGAGAGTTTTTAGGAGAGAAGCAAACAAGATGTTGATCACATTCCATTAATAGGTTTTGTAGAGTAACTTCATCACAAGGAGAGGAGGCACCAAGAGAAGAAAAAGCATTACATTCTCATTTTTTGATGATTGGATCCTTTTGCTCAATTATGTATTCTTGGATGGGGGAAACATTAGGAAAGGGAGCAAGAATATTCTCATGACTTTCAATGAATAGTTCCTTTAATCCAAAAATATCTTCTTCACTATTAGAAGAGACATTAGGAGAAGAACAAGTATGATTATCTTGATTTTCTATGCTTTCATATTCTTCTATCACTTCATTCTCTCCAATAGAAGAGATATTAGAGGGTGTGGAATTATGGAGTGTGTCAACAATGTTATTCTCTTGCACTAAGAAACTCTCATAACTAGGAAAGAGATTGGAAGGATGAATATCATGCTTGCTAATAAGCTCATAGAAAATTGAATGCATGATGTTTTCAAGAAGATTCTCATGATCTGCTTCACCAATAGGAGAGATGTTAGGAGAGGGGGAAATTTGATTTTTGTCCATAATGTCATACTTTTTATCTAAGGTCTCATTCTCTTGTGCCATAGTATCTATCCTAGTAGGAGAGCTTTTACGAAAGTGACAAACAATAGGTTCATCACATTTCATGGTTGGATTTGATAAAGTAGCTTCATCACTCATAGGAGAGGCATCAAGAGAAGGGTAACTAGGAGTTTCATGGTTACCGATGAGTGTCTAGACTTGTTTGTTCAATGAGGTCTTCCCAAATGGTAGGGGCACTAGGAAAGAGAGGAATAAGATTCTTATGATTCTCAATAAGGATGTCTTCTAACACTAAACTATCTTCTTTATGTCTAGAGAAGATATTAGGAGAAGACAAGGTTTGATTGCCATGATTATCTACATTTACATGCCCATGTATTATAATGTCTTCTTGAGTAGGAGAGATAGGATTGTCATAGCTCTCAAATATCAACATATCCTCCACATAATGTGTTTTTCATGATCATTCATGATTGTATCCTTATTCCCTAAAGCGTTTTCACAAGTAGGGGAGGTGTGGGGAGTAGTGGCCATGATCTCAATTTTGTGTGTCATAGTATCTTTGCAAGGGGAGGAGGAGGAAGACAAGCAAGAATTTCATGATCATCAATGATTGTAGGGTATGTGTAGGATCATGATGGGCCAAAAAGTGGCAATATGACGGGAATGTGGCTGACAACTTTTTTTTACCCAAAATTGATGAAACGAAAAGGGTTTTTAGAGGATATTTTCAGCTTTCCAGCAATATAAATTATGCTTTATTTTGAATTTAATACGTAATTATTACTCATTTTCTATTCAAATTCGACTAAAGTCCGATTGATAGGTTGATTGAAAAACATCTATAGATTTCAAATGATATCACATTTTGAATCCAAAAATGCGTCACATTCTATGTTTTGCATACTATAGGATTAAAAAAGAAAAATGAATTTCATGAAGTTTTGACCAAGTTAAGGTGGTCAGACATAGAGTTTTATATTTTTTAAAAGTTGTAATAAAAATTTCATAATTAATTATTTACTTGGAAAAAATTATAAAAATATGCATCATCAGGACATGAGTTCTCTACTTATATCTAAAATATTATAAAATATTATCATTTTATTGTGGTTAGGGTAGTCAGAAGACACCTACTTATTTTTCCCTAAAATTTAAGTACTAAATTGAAATTTCAAATTTTCACCAAATATATATATAATTTTTTAAACAAACCTAGTAGTTTAGAAACTGCATTCAATTTTCTATAGATTCTATTCTTACATATTTTTTAAATAATATAGATAACTTATTCAAAATTTTACGTCAAGTTGCCTAACTCTGATTTTTCTGAATTTTTTGCCACTTAAGGGTCTGTTTTTTCTATGATGATCCTGCACATACCCTGTATCTTCTTTCATCAAGATACCTTCATCACCAATGGGAGAGATATCAGGAGAAGAACAATTATTATTATCATGATTATCGATACTTGCATTCTTTTGTGTCAAAGCTTTAGTGGATGATATTAGTGAGAGGAATTCCTTGAGGGATTCATTTAACATGTCTGAGTCATCACTACTAAAGGGCTTGGATGATATGATTAATCTAAATTGAATCATTTTTTGAATTGTTTCTTTTGATGTTTTTAATTTTTTATTTTCATTTTCTAATGAATTTGATCTAAATGAAATAGGAAGTAATGCTGAAAATGAAAATTGCAAAAATCTAATGCTATCCATAATTTCCATGAAAATAAATGATGGTATTTCTAATAATTGCAATCCAATAGAAAATAAATGAACTAAAACATAAAAGTAACTGAAACAAACAACAACTCAAGAAATTTGAAGCTGAATTATGAAAACAATGATGCAAAATGTGCACTGGGACTAATTTGCCCAGGGTGGCGAATGAGTCCCAGTAGGGGTATTTTTTAAGTTTTTCTAAAATTTCTAATGGATTATTATGTGTTCTATGTTGTACAATTCAAATCTACATTTGAGATGCAAAATTTGACTATTGCTCAAGGAAAGGAAGTGCAATAATGCAAGCTTAAATGGGATTTTTGTTGATGGTGTTTTTATGCACTTCTCAACACAGACAGTGCGTAGGTGCACTACCTCTCTTGAAAGACAATCTTCCACAATCAAATTGCAGAACACTATCCCAAGGTCTCTCGGATGTTAGGTCATGACAGTGCATAGATACCTCAGTAGTTTGATGTGATTTGCTGGAATCACAAAGCGGTCTTACGCAGGAAATGCAAAGAGAGGATACAAAGCATGGAATTGGGATCTTGAAATGGAGTTCTTAGGATGGAAAGTTATTATGCATTGGTTGTAGGTTCAAACAACAGTCTTGGACTCCATTTTGTTGTTGGATTTGGCTTTACAATGTGCAATGAACCTTAGCATAGGTCAGTCATTAAAAAAAGAAAGAAAAGAAGGCAAGGGAGAGGAAAAGTTCCTAAGTCTGCAACTAGCTATGAATAGTGACAATGGAGTTCCTGCAATGGACAATTTCTTAAAACAATATCCCACTTAACCAGGGATTTCACAGTATCATGAAAATTATGCTATCTTCTAAGGTCTGCAGATATTTTATCCTTCATCCACCACATACATGCATGAATCAAAGATAAATGTTTGGAGCAGCTTTGAAATCAAGTCCAGGCTAACTTTGCATAGCTATCTACCATCAGCAAACATCAAAAAGTATGGACAAAGAAATCATCAACATGGCAGGAATTTTCATAATAACCCAACAACATTTCTAAATTCTACCCAAAGGAAGAAGACAGCTAACTAAAACAGCAGTAAAATCTAAGTCAAACATCTAACATTGGAGACTGAATCAAGTAATATGAGAGAAACCAAGAAAATACACCAAGTCAATGTCTTTTCCTTATAAATTTCTGCAGCATGTCTTTACAACAACTCAACTCTCTTTTTGCAAATGAGAGGAGATCCCTATTTATAGTTTTTCAAAAGTCTAATGAATGGCCAAGATTCATTACAAAATAGGGTTTCACCTACCCCCCTATTTTGTCTTCTTGCTGATGGCACTATAGCTTTTTTTGTCATTTAGCAAATTGCTAATTTTTTTGCTGTAGCTACTCTTCAGAAAGCTCTTCATCTTTAGCAGGGCTGTCCTCTTGTCCCTTGGAGGTTGTGTATTCTATGAAGTTGAGGATGACTGCCTGGAGCTTGTCTATTTCGATGACTTCGCATCGCAGCGCCTGGTAGCTGCATTCCTTTGCATTTTCTTCCAGCCTTTTCCAATCCTCATCATACTTTGAGCCTTGGTCTCTGAACAACTCTGATTGGTCAAAGGTGCAAGCAACAAAACTCAAGAATTTCGTCGTGATTTCTCCAGCCATCCCGTCCTTCATCTTCTCCTAGAAGTAGGGTTTTATCTTCTTTAGATCCATTTGCATAGTGGGCATATCATAATCTGTCATCAGCTTAAGATATCGGGCACATTTTTCCTGGATTTCCTTGATCCACTCAATATCCGAATCCACCCTGCTCAAAATTTGCTCCAACCTCTCCTTCTGGTTGTCAAAGTCTCAGCGCCATATATCCATCAGCTAGTGATCCTCTTTCTTAAATGCGAGCTTCTTGTTCCACGTGGCTTCAGGCAATTAAAGGATAGCTTTGATCCTTGGGAAGGAGGAGTCGTAGGTCATGGGGAAGTTGGTGCAGAGTTTCTTTGTGCTCTCCAGAGACTGTATTAGGTCAAAGAACTTGTTGGCTGTTCATATAGCCCGACCAATTCCCATGTTTCTGAGGTATGAGACTTGTTGGAACTAGTCCTCGGTGGTCTTCTCCAAGTTCTTCCTTCTCTCCATTTTGTCGATCTGCTCTTTGGAAAGCAATTAAGGTGCAGCCGTGGATGTAGTAGGCAGGTCGTCTACTGAAGACCATTGCTATATGTAATCTGTTAAGGATGCAACCTGTGCCTTGAACTCATCCTTTGAGATTTTATCTTGCTTTATTAGGTGCACCACTATGGCCACCGCCTCCTCAAGGTGCTCGACCTTCTGCTCTCTGGTTGCAGTCCCCAAGTCAATGGTGGAGATGTTATAACTTACCCCAGCCTGGCCAATTGTGGGCGTTGCAATTTGTGCTGCTCGGGAGCCGGAAGTATCCATGGTTACTTTGGATCAGACCTTGGGATTCTTCTCCTTCTTCGTTGTGATTTGGGCTCGAGCAAAGATGGCCTCTAGCCTCACCCTTGGGTCCTTCAACACAGGGGTCTTTTCTTCGGGTTGCTTCTCTAACCACTCGGGCACAGTGGATTTCCCCTTGGGCGAATCATGGCCACCCTCGCCCTTCTCGGTCAAGGGCAAGATTTCCACCTCTTTTTCCTTTTGGGATTCTAAATTCTCCTTGGCAGCATCTTCCTGCTCTTCGTCAGAGTCATGGACAAATACGAGGTGTTTGATAGGCAGCCTAGTGGATAGTTGTTGGATGGAACTTTCTTCTCTTGCTATTTCCCTCTCCTTCTTTTCTTCTATACCCTTAGCCTCGGGGCTTCTCACAACATGGGTTTCAGCTTCTGTTAAATCATTTATCTGCTGTTCTTCGGGTGGTTGCCCTTCTTCACCATGTGGTGACCCTTCTGTCTCCACCCCACTATCCTTCAGTTGTTGCGCCATTTCCTCCTCAAGGTCATCATCAAAGGTCTAAATGATTACCTTAGCGTCAGAGCCGTCCTCCTCATCGCCACTCCTAGAAGAGCCTGTTTCTTCCTCCTCATAAACCACCCTGTCGATGGTTCGGTGTTCGTACTTTAGATGCTCATGATACTCATCGGCCTCCTCCTCGACAGACTTCGAGGCCTCCTGCTATCGCTCCTCCAACTCCGTTGATATTAGCATTGTGGCCTCCATAGCTGGTGGCCCTGTCAGTGGTTGTGAAGGTTGAGCAGTTGCAAGGACTTGGGCAAGGGCTGCTTGGAGAGTTGGATCCATCAAGATTTGAGAGAGCTCAGTGGGAAGGTTTTGCATGTGTCTTGTAAGAGCCTCAGGCATACTGGCAGTGGGAAGAGGCACTGTTATGGTTGCCAGAGGGAGCGATGTGATTGGTGACATGGCAGCAGAAGAAAGGGGAGTGGTCATGCCAGAAGAGGAGTCAATGATTATTACCAACTCGGCCGAAGGCAAAGGGGCAAGATGGACAGAAATGTCCACTGCCAGTGGGGATGTAGCCACCATAGCTAGGGAGGTGGGTGGTGCAATAGGAGGGGCAGGGAGAGCCAAGGGAGGCTACAATTCTTCCACACCTTCGGCTTGTTTGAGCCTTTTGGGGGATGAGCCTCCTGTTTCTTTCTTTGCATGGGCCTTAGGGTCTGGGGACTACGCGGTCTCTGTTTCCTTTCTTTTGCTAAGCTTGGTGATTGGAGGAGACTTGGAGGTCCCGCCAGTTGACGTGGTGGCAGCAACATCCTTTGTGGAACTTGGCTCACTTTTGAGCCCCTCATACGTTAATACTACTCCTTGTCGCTTTAGATGAGCCACCTGCCCATCGATCCACTCCTTGGTACGAGTTAAGATCGGCTGGGTTATGGTGTCCAGGTCATCGACCTCCTATTCATCCCAGTCAATTGAGGGTATTGGCAGGTTGGCAACCACAGGGTACCTCAGATGCATGATGGTGGACTCATCCTCCTTGACTTGGTCCGGCACCGAAAATGGTTGCACTCTTCTTAGGAACTACACAGTCATTCGCATATAGTGCCTTGCGTGCACTTCTTTGTCATCTTGGCAGTCGGCCCATAAATCCTCAATGTGATGGAGATGGGCATATACTGACCCCAGCACCTTCTTGACATGGCCATGCGGGTCCATCCATGGGTGAGCAGTGTGCAGGTCGAAATGGTACTCCTTCAGCTCCTTCTCGGAGTTACCAGCACATTGGGAAGTCTGCAGTCGGTACATGCCCTAGCCGATAGTCATGGGGTAGGAGATCCCCGCTATATGTTTGTTGCTGAAAATTGCCTGCAGGTGCTGAAGTTTCCGAGAGAGCTCCAAGAGGATGATTCTATCATTGGGGTATCGGGGCAGCCTATTTTTCCTTTCAGTGAAGCCCTGGGCCCAGATATACGTGAACTTCAGCTATTGGATATAAAGGAAGGAATACTGCTTCAGAAGTGCTCTGGCGCTGTGGGAAACCCTCCTCTCGAAGTCTCCGACAATCAACCTGATGATATGGCCAATGAAGGTTTCATTCACTCTGCAGTAGTCTCTTTTGAAGTTGCGGTACTAGAGCTACGAATATTTGTCAAAGGGTTTGAGTCCTCGCTTTTGCCCCTGATCGGGTGCCACAAACAACCCGCTGTACTGTCTTTGATCTGCCAAGGAGTAGACAAGGTAGGAGGTCATATAGAATTTGGAACTCTTTTTCACATTGACAAACTGCTCATGGAAGTAGTTCCTTATGATTCCTCCCCAATAGAATGAAACCTTTGTTGTGGTGTCCCCATTTCAACGCAGGATCTGCTCAATGAAATAGGCCATCCATTCCTGAAATTAGGTGGCCGTAGGAAGGCCCATAACCTACTCAACATGGTTATCAGGTCATGGTAATCCTCGTGGAAATTACTACGGAAGAGTTCCTGGGGAACTTTCGAAGCACTTCCCCATCTTTCCTTGAGCCAATGTAGGTTTATCGATTTCTTGCATCTAGTTAGATTATCATCCCACGCTGCCTGACATTCTTCTAATGTGGGGACCTCCATCTGTTGGAATATGGGGATATAAAAGGTCTTAGTGATCCCCTCGAGTGACATGTCAGCCAGAATGTTTCCCTCCTTATCAACAATTGTTCTGGTATCAGTTTGGTATGCCTCTCGGCAAGCCATGACTAATTCGGGCACCACGAGGGATGGACGGAATCTAACAGCCTTAGCTATTCCACTTTGCCTCATTAATCTGACATTTTTTTTTGTCGGGTTGACCCTGACTCTCTGCATGAATTCATTAATATCCACCTAGCCAATGTTAGTGTCTGTGATTTCCTTCCAGTCTGTAGTGACCTTTGAGTGGAGCGGCTCACCCTGGAACTGGTACTTCATTTGGTTCTTGTCCTCTTTCCCTCTAGGGGTTCTTCTTGACTTCTTTCCCTTGTCCCCTTTGGCGGATGCCCCTGAAGTTCCTGCACCCGATTCCATATATTCTGCAAGCAAGGGTAAAGTTAGCAAAATGGGTCACGAAAGCATTCATGTAAGTCAATATCTTGACAATAACATCTATTTCGAATAATCAACTTAAGCATATCATGAACTTTGATCTCAGGACGTTAATGATTTTTTTTATTAAAGGCATTTGGATAATCCGGGCCCGAAGAGCCGGACTTCCCTGGCAGGAATGCTGTTTGGGAGGGAAAATACGGCCGAAGGCCCCCGAAGACCTTCTTTGGTCACATTTTAATATTTCGAGAGGCTCATGATGAAGAGGACAAAAATCCAAGATGTGGGTCAAAGCTAGATTCCATATTTGGGTTCGTTTGGATCGATCTAAGGGAGTTCGGAAGTCTCAGGCCGAAAATTTGTCAGGAGATAGCAGTTTGGAGCGGCAGACAGCAAACGAAAATCTAGAGCGGGAAGTCTGGGGTCTGGGGCCTGGAGGGCCAAAGGGCGGCCGACACTTTTCACTTCATTTCTGAGGATTCGGGCCGGCGACACCAGGAAGGTGACCGAACTTTTCCGTTTGGGATGGAAAACGTCGGGCGGAAGTCCAGGTGGGGAAGTCTGGTGTTGAGGGCCCGACGTTATGAATCTTTTCTTTGAGTTCAACGGCGATCGGCAGCACGGAGTCCGGAGGTCAGGATGATGGGAGGGATTTTCTTGTTTACAGCGGTGACCGAGGGCAGCGGTCCCAGGCCACGGAGCCCGGTGAGCAGAAGGCTGCTCAGGGTTTCAGCGAGATCCTACGACGAACGGCTGCCCAGTGTCCGGTGGTTAGATGAATGAGGTGAAATCTCCCCGTTGGCGGGAGAGAGGCAGACTTCTGAGAATGGAAGTTTGGACATTGGGGCACGGGAGGTGCGAGGGTCACCGACGTGAAAAGGTAAGCCAACAGCGGGGTAGAGGGTAGGGTCTGGAGCACGGACGACATCGATGAGTTCGCCATGAGGTCGGCGGAAGACGAAGTAAGGACACCCGATGGCCGGAGACTGGAGACCAAAGGGATGTTGTGAGTTAAACCGCCAGAACACAAAGCAAACGAGAATGCGGAGCTCGGTGACCGGGACGCTGGACAAGTTTCAACACGGAGGACGGTAAAATAGCCGAGGAACCCCAGAGGCAGAACCCCGACTTCCCAGGCCCGAGAGGCCCGGCGGACGCTTGTTCAGTTTGAAGTTTTTACGGCGAGGAGCACATTGGGATCCGACAGCCGGGAGGCAGAGGGAGTTTACAGTTTCAAATGGTGGCATACAAGCGGAAATCTGGATGGAGAAGTCCGATGGGACGGGCCCAGAGAGTGATGTTTCCGTCGGCAGGTGTTCAAAGTTTACTAACTAACGGCGAAGGTGGGTCTCATGCCCAAGGAGGATGTTTTCCTTGCGCGAAGAACAACCGCGGTAGGGAGAAACTCCGAATCGGCGAGGAGGGCTTCCTAAGAGGTTTGTCAATTTTCTAGCACATGGGTTTAGTGCGCAATTTCATGTTTTACCATTTTATTCCCTCCTAATGATTGTTCATTCAATTAAATCCCTCAAAATCACAAAACAAAGCTCAGGGAGGGCAAACGGATGGCCTACCTCAAACACTCGAAGCGGGGAGATGTGGGATCCACCTACGGTCGACGAAATGATGCTGAGGGTGATGATCGTGACGTTGTCGAACACGGTGGGCTCCAAACAGTAGTTTGTCCAATCGCTCAGTAATCCTGTGAAATGAAAATGATCGATTGGAGTGGGCATTTTATACCCCTAACCGCCATGAATGTTCACATTTATTGTAGGTACGATCTGCAAAAAGTTGGTGGATTCGAACACTAGGGCCCAGCGGCCAGGGAGGCGCAATGCAGTGGCCGTTTGAAGTTTCATGTTGGTCTAATAGCGGGGGTGGGGAGTGGATCGGGGCCCGGAGGTCGGGATGCCGCCAGGGATCCGCCGTTATGGACGACGAAACCATCATGGAATTTCAGACTTAGAATTCCAGACGGTTGGGCCTGGGACACCCCACGACAGACAGGGGCTCCAGCAAACCACGGTCAATGAAAAGGTTGGCGGGACCCCAGGGCGGGTCGCCGCAGGTAGTCCGCCATCGCAGATTGTGAGACATAGAAGGAACCCCAGAAGCGGACTTCCAGGGTCCGGGGCCCAGAGGGCGGGGTGCTGTAGAAAATTTTAACAAGCTTTTGCAGATGGCGGACAGGGATTCAGACCCCGAGGTTGAAAGGACGCGGAGCAGACGCCGCCGGGAATGACAATTCTAGTGGGGAAACCCGGAAGGAGAAACCCAAACGGCCGGGCCCGACAGGGCCCGAGGCCATTGGCAGGGCCAAACTGCCAGAGGGACTCCATGAGGTGCTGGAACGCAGCAAAAATAAAAGGGGAAGGCATGGTCGATTTATGATGGGACTTTGAAGCAACATTGACCATCCGAGACATCAAAAAAGGGAGGCACATAAAACAAGGCAATGACAAAAATGACCCGATAAGGCGAAAGAAAAGAGGGTCCCCGTTCCGAATGGGGCGTGTGTGCTAAGGGCACAACAAATGGCGACTCCGCTAGAGAATGCTCCCAAGTGTTCTAAGGATAAAAATTCATTTAGAACCTAGAATCTCTAGTTTCGCAGACCAGGAGTGGCTTCTAAAGATGAATCTGGGAGAACGAGATCCTTAATTGGGTCAGCTTGCAGGACATCTCAGAAGTGTATGTGTGTAGTGAGTTCATTCCTTTCCTCGGGATAGTGACCAGGGTTACCAATTCAACCGAGCGAGCTACATAAATCGTCTAACACCAAAAGTAACTTAGACATTGTCCCACTGCCAGTTAGGCATCCATAGCCCCGACGGGGTTGTTGTTGCAATCTCATGGATATTGTTCTACTGCTGGCCAGGCATCCATAGCCCAGGTAGAGTTATCCGAACACCCATACGGTCATTTATTTCTTTTTTTCAGAATTCTTTTTTCTCTTTTGCTTTCATATTTCACTTCTCTTTTATCATTTAGTTTGACCGGGTAAGCATTGAAGCCTACACTGGGTTTGAGATTGCAGTGGTCATTGGAGCAGACTTGAGATTTTTCACTCACTAGGGTGTCATAACAACCGTAGCACAGTCCTTTAGGAATAATTATTATGTGCTTTGTGAGAGATCCGAGATGTGTGTAAGAAGATCTAGTCAAGGGTCAAGTTCTAAGCAGAATTCAAGCAAGGAAATCATTCACGAGCAGCTTTCAAAGACCAATAATCGAGAGTCAATGTTTAGCCGGAGAATGCAAAGGACATACAACAAAGTGAACCGTTTGTCGAGCAAGCACGACCAGCGCAAAGGAGTGGGAAACAACTTTTGAAACAAACTACCGGGAGGGAGAAAATAAAAGAGCGACACAAAAAAAATGCAAGCAAGCCAGAAAGAAAACTACCATAACCTATGTACAAGTATTTACAATGATGAGGTCAAACAAGCTCAAGCCTGGAAGTAATGCTTCAGGTGCTGCCTGTTGACTGGCAACGGGACATTCTCACCGGTTAAGGTCTTTAAATGGAAGGCATTATCCCCAAAATCTTAGCTATTTGAAAGGAGCCAAGCCAGAGCTTGTTGAATTTGTTGTGTCCCCCTTTCTTTTCATGGGCCTTGTCCCAATACAGGACCAAATCGGCCATTCTAAAGGCCTTGATCTTGGCTTGGCGGTCGAACCATCTCTTAACTATGCCTTAATGTTTGGAAAAATTTTCTATTGCACGGTTTTGGACTTCCTCTAAATGCAAAAGCTCAGCTAGCCAAGCTTCCCTACGATCTTCTTCCTCATAAAAATCGTTGATGAACTGAAGAGTAGGAATCTTCAGATGGATGGGGAATATAGGTTCTAGTCCATAAACAAGGTGGAACGGGGAATCACCGAGGGCAGCCTTGTGGCGAGTGCGATCAGCCCAAAGGGCGAAGTGGAGCTGGGTATGCTAGTCCTTGGGATTCCTATCTAGCAACTTTTTAATCACAGTAATTAAGTTTTTATTCGTGGACTCGACAAGGCCATTGCCCTGAGGGTAGTAATTAGATGAGAATTTAAGGGCAATTCCATAGTCAAAGGCCCAACTAGCAAATTTCAATGAAGCGAACGCAGGTCCATTATCACATACCAAAGCATATGGACAACCAAAGCGATTCAAAATGAAACTTTGTAAGAAATTAGTAACTACTTCAGTTATGCATTACTTACATACTATTGCTTCTGTCCACCTAGTATAATAATCAGTAGCGGTAAGAATGTACCTGTGTCCCACAGACGATGGAGGGCTTATCGGACTGATGAAGTCGATACCCCATTGCGCAAACGGCCTTACCTCCAGCACAAGCTATAGTGGGACAGCAGCATTCTTTTCCCTGGTGGCAGCGGTTTGACATGTGTGACATGAACGAACATGGAAATGGGCATCTTTGAAGATAGTTGGCCAATAATACCCTGCTCTCAATATTTG
The DNA here is from genome assembly GCA_007258455.2 of Sequoia sempervirens. Taxonomy (NCBI): domain Eukaryota; kingdom Viridiplantae; phylum Streptophyta; class Pinopsida; order Cupressales; family Cupressaceae; genus Sequoia; species Sequoia sempervirens. The sequence continues at coordinate 368,567,468 of VDFB02000008.1, read as the reverse complement.
ATGCATGTTGTAGAAGAACCAGAGCCATAGCCCATGCCAAATTTGTTGTGGAATTCTTTCAATACTCGATCTGCTTCTTCCTTGCCGAGGCATCTTAAATAAATGCCTTCATGATTCTTCTTGTAGAGAATGGAACCCTGCAACATGTAGCTATTTCTCTTCAATCTTAGGGCCCGCTTTTGGACTCCTTGCAGGTGCGGCAGACACTTATGGTTCAATAGATAGTAAACGACATTCTGGTACCACTCTCCTAGGGAGACATCCTCAAGTTGGTACTGCTGCACAGTGAGTTCGGGTCCAGCTTCTTTTACTGTTTCAACAATTGTGCGGGTGAGTGCCTGTCCTCTCACTAGTTTCATCGGTTGAATCTCCATGTCATATTCTTGGAGCAGGGTGACCCATTTTGCATGAGCAACGTTTTTACTGCTGGGTCGGGGACAATGGAAAACACCTTATTGCGTAGAATATAGTGTCTAAATTTCTTCACCCCTCTGACGAGAGCATACGCCTACTTTTCAATGTTGTGGTATCGCAATTCAGCATCCTTGAGGGGAGCACTCATAAAGGTGATCGGATGCTTGTTTCCTTCATCATCCTTCTGGGTCAACATGCTAGCACATGAATGCTCTGAAGCAAATGAGTAGATGTAGAAAGGCTTCAAATAATCCGGGCTAACTAACACAGGCGCCTCAATGATGGCCCGTTTGATTTCTTCGAAGGATTGCTTGGTGTCGGCTGTCCATTCAACTTTGGCATCTTGTTTCAGCATAGCATTTAGAGGCTTAACAATCTCCGCAAAATTTGTGATAAATTTCTGAACAAAGTTGATCTTTCCAAAGAAAGACTTTAATTCTTTCTTGCTTCCTGAGGGCGGGATTTTGAGTAGGGACTCAATACGTTCGAGGTCTATGGAGATCCCCTATTCTGAGATGATATGTCCGAGCAATCTGCCTTCAGTCACTCCAAAAATACACTTCTTGGGGTTAAGGGAAACCCTAAACTCCCTGCATCGCTGAAATACCTTGCATAAATTGGAGACGTGATCGCCCCGCCCTCTAGGGAATACGGTCAAATCATCCATGTAGATGATTATGCACTTGCCAATTAGGTCCTTGAAGGTGATATCCATGGCACGTTGGAAAGTGGCACCGGCGTTGATGAGCCCAAAATGCATTCACCTGTACTCGAATGTCCCCCATTTAGTGGTGAACGCCGTCTTGTGGCGATTCTCATACTGTACCATTACTTGGTTATACCCAAAATATCCGTCAATGAAAGACATCATCTGGGAGCCATTGACGATCTGCAGCACCTCATCCAATGAAGGTACTGGATAGTTGTCTTTCTCTGAAGCGCAGTTCAGATTGCGAAAATCTACACACAATCTAATCTCTCCATTCTTTTTTCTGACCGGGACCAAGTTGGCCACCCATGTGAAATGCCTAACCGGAAAAATGATTCTTGCTGAGAGCAACTTTTGCACCTCCTTGTAAACGACAAGTTCCAGCAAGGCATTGATAGGGTGCTGCCGCTGGCGGAATGGCCTCACTTCCATCTTAAGAGGGATGGTGTGTGTAATGATAGAAGTGTCATAAGTTTTTAAATCTTCATAGCTCCATGCCACCACATCATGGTACCTTCGCAACACATCCGTGATTCCCTTCTTTTCCTCTAGCATGCACACCTTGCCGATAAAAACATTCCTGATCTCCTCGGCTGTCCCAAGGTTGTGAGCATCACACTAGTTGCTTATGGCCTCCTTTTTCATTTGTTGATCCTAATCTTTGATCTGGTCCAAGTCGAATATGCGTTCCAACTGAACCATACTCCTGGGGATCGTATTAGTTTTGAGGTTAATAACCCCCTCTATGTCCAGTTCGGCTTCCTATGGATCGGCTTCATTAATTATTTAAGCTGCGAAAACATTGGAACTTGTGATGAATTGAAGGATATGCTTGTCATCATTGAAGACTTGCAGGTGGGTAACATTATCTGGGACCGATGGCGTGGATGCTAGCTCAACAGTTAATTTCTTGAGCCCCGATAGAGAGAGGGGTTGTAGGGTGCTGGCTGCCTAAGCCAAGGCATCAACTGTACGATTCTGAGCACGAGGGATCAATTGTATATTAAATGCGTCTAAGCCCTCCAAGAGATCCCAAACCCTATGCCTATAGTTTGTGAGTCTCTGATCATGACAGGAATACAACTTTCTGACCTGTTTAACCACGAGCTCAGAATCTCTAAAAACTTGCAGCATTTTTACATTTTTCTTCAAGGCCATGAGAAGGCCAAGGACTAAGGCCTCGTCTTTCGCTACATTGTTGGTGCAATAGAATTCAATCTGTGGGTAGCTAGAAATGTCTTACCCGTTGGGCTGATGAGTTCGAACCCAGCTCCAGCTCCTTGCCTAGACTTTGATCCATCAAATCGGAGTGTCCAGCACGTGGAGGATTATTTTTCTTTGGGTTCGATCAAGCTTCTATTCCCTTTCAGCTGGGTGGCTGGCCTTGTGACCTTAGGGGAATTTTTTGGTTCGATGCAATGATCAACAAGTGGTTCTACTGGTGCCTCCTTTGGCATTTCTATTTGAGGAGCAACTATTTTTGTAACATGCGCAACTGCTGCTTGACACAAGCAACAATCAAATTCGGAATGTGTAGCATTGTGAACCCTACACTAGTTTGGCAATAAAAGATCCTATAAATTCATTCGGGCCCCTAGGCTGAGCTGATCCCTTGCGCACTTTTCGATGAATTCCTAGAAACCATTGAGTAGTCTCGAGTCGTCGCCCTTATTAGGTTCATCTTCGGCTTCTTTTAACACTTCTATGTCTGGGAGCATTCGTGCAGAACTGGTCGAAAGACTACACAACACCAGTAACACTTCGTCTGTATCTTCTTCCTAGAGCTCGACCTCATTTTCATGGGTGAAAGGGTGGTAATTCCCCAAGTCAGACTCGACGAACAACACCTCGTTGATATTATTGTACTCCGTGATCATGTACTTCATACGAGGTTCACGGTCGATACAGATTTGATTTGGCAGCCCCTTCTATGGTAGCCACATGTGGGAAAGGTCTGTGGCAGTGTATCTATTCAATGCCTTGGTGAATTCTCTTCCCAAGATGATTCCATATGCATCGAGAATGTCAGCCACTTGAATATCGATGACTTGTTGTATCCGTGGGTCTATGGCAATCTGCATTAGGATACGGTTTATTTCACCCACGATGTTGATCTCCGTTTTGTCTAGCTGGGTCACATTCCTCTTTGAAGGCATGGGGGTGATGCCAAGAACTTTGCAAAAAGCCAAGGGCATGACATTGGTAGACGCTCCTGAATCGAGCAGGCAGTTATGCAGGTTCTTCCCAAAGACCCTAATAGTGGTCAGGAAAGGGGGAGTTTCTGGTCTCCCCTGGAAGATGCCCGTAGGTGTGTCCATATGAGCTATCTGACTTTTGTTATTTTCATTGCCCACATCCCTGGTTTGCCTAAACGGCTGGTCCTTGGAAAGCTGCCTATTAGCCCTTTCCAGCTCTTTTTCAATTTGTTTACTTGCCGACTGATTTACGGGAATATCCTTCCTTTTCCTGGCATTATCCTGTATCTCCTATTCTTTCCTAGGCTCTTCAAAGGTAACTCTCTTAGCTGGTGTCTCTTGTGTTGCACTAGAAGATGGAGTCCCATTAAGAACCCTAGAGAAGACATGCCTTACAGCAAGGACTTTGAGTAATTCAAAGGCTGATAAGCTGATTTTTACCTTCCTAAACTCTTTTGCTACATATTCACCCATTTGCTCAATTTCTGAACTAAAAACTTGGCCTATGGCAGAACTAGGAGGTTGGACCTTCATTTGATTAGACGAATTTTGGGATTGGCCTTAAGGCTGATTTTGTGACTGGTTTTGAGATCCGTTCTTGTTGAGATATTGTGCAAGTATGTGAGGAAGCCCAGGGTTATTGCTGGCGTTAAGATCAGGCGGAGTGGCGAAATTGTTTGGTGGGGTAGAAGTTGTAAAGGGTCCGCCCGTCTGTCTATTCCTAAGGAAGTAGGGAGTCGACCGTTGATGGAACATGTGGACCTCATCTACAAATGGTTTTTCTTCATCTACCAGACCATTATCTACTGAATCAAAGAGCTGAGCCAAAGTTTTTTCATTACTTACCTCTTGCGCTTCCTCACCCCCAACAGGAGCAGGTTCGACCTCGGGTTTGTTGTGGTCACCTCATGGGAATGGTGCTTGATTAACCACGAGATAGAAGGAATCGTATGGCTCAGATGAGACGATCTCCCTACAGCCGGCATTGTCCACTAGGTTTTGCACCTCCACTTGGAAGATTTCAGCAGCTGTCTAGAACTTGGGACAATCCAACTCAGAATGTCTGCTGGTTTTGTGGATTCGACACCATCCAGACAAGGCTGCCTCGGCTAGGTATACACCACTAGACATTTTTTCGTTGCTCACTAGTTGATCGAAAGGCGTAGGGACAACACTATTGTTGGGCCTAGTGTTCCACGTGCGATTCTGCCTCTGAGAAGGTCTCCTTTCTACATTTTGATTGGCATTTTGCCCCCTATCATAATTCTGCCTGGAGGAAGTGCCTACTACTTGATTATCCCTGTTGTCCCTATTGTCTCGGTTGTCCCGGTTAAGGTTGGCCTGGAAATTATGCTGGGAGGCTTGCAACTGGTTATTCTGGTTCTTTAGGTGTGTCATTTCTATGGACATTTTCTTGATCATTTCTGTTTGTTCCTCTAACTTGTCTTTCTCAGTTGCGCTTCTAGGTGATGGTGTCGTATTTTAGAGAAAAGCGGGCGGGGTTGCCGACTGATTCTGATAAGCTAGAGAAAAATTCGGTCCAGATAGGTACAATGGTGCCTAGGGCTATTGTGAATATGCCTGCTGTGGTGGAGCAGCTTGAGAATAGTTATACTACTGTTGAGGCTGCAAATAGGAAGGTGCGGGAGGTGCATAATTCAATGGCTGTCCTGGATGTGGTACCATAGGCAATTGAGGTACTTGGTTCATAAGAGGGGTTTGGTGAGCAAACGCTTGATTAAGCCCTTGAATTTGCATTGGGTGGCTACTGGCCCCGAAAGAGGTAGCGGGCCGGAGATATTCTGCCCCAAGTCCGCACTGGCGACAACGGCCTCCACATAGGCGGTCACCAAGGTAGTGAGCGGTGGGCGCATCTTTTTCACGAAGGCCGACGTGAGGTTGTCCAGCACCGCATAATAGACCAAGAGAGCCGTCGCATCATTATGGAGGTACAGGTCCTGAAGCCTTGTGTAGGCCCGATGGAAGCGGTCGTTGAAGGAGCCAATAGGTTCGTTGACTTCCCTTCTGACAGACATGAACTGTTGGTAAAGCTCTGAAGGGCTGATGGGGATCTTGTATTTCTGTAGGAAGGAATTCTTTATCAGATTCCATGAGGTAATGGACCCCCTTGGTAGGTTGATGTACCAGTAGAAGGCTTCTTCCCCCAATGAATGCAAAAAAATACGACATGCAACGTCCTCGTGGTCAACTTGCATTTCGGTGATTGCTGTCTTGAATATTTTGATATGCTCCTCAGCTATTCTTTGTGGGTTGTGCGGATGAAACTTCAAACAAAAGCCCTCCAAATTCTTGGGTATATCATTATACGCAGCGAAATGTATCGGCGACGGGTTATGTGCTAACCAAGCCATGGAGGGTGGCAGAGGTGATACCTGCGGTTGGAAGACGATAATTTGGGGCCATATTTGCAATACAACAACAATCTGGGACTGCACTTGAGCTGCGACCGACTGGACTGTACCCTGGGTTGGAAGGGCCACGAGAGGAGCGATCCCCTGGCTACCAGAGATAGGAGGTGCAAATGCAGTTTGAGGTGGTTGGGTGGAAGATGAAGGCCAGCCAAATGAAGGTGAGGGTGGAATGGAGGTGGCAGAAGAGGCAACGCTACTTCCTTGAGCTCGCTTTGCCCTTGGAGGAGGCTGCAGTTCTTCAAACTCTCCCTTGTTTGGCATTGACCGTTGAAATCTTTGAAATCTTTCTAGGGAGAATGATCTGATTCGATCCAGCTTCACTTTTAACCCTTAACTTGGTATTTCCACCGTGGCCCTCCTTCTAGCGCCAGTTCTATTGATGGTGTTTTTATGCACTTCTCAACATAGGCAGTGCGTAGGTGCACTACCTCTTTTGAAAGACAATCTTCCATAATCAAATTGCAGAACACTATCCCAAGGTCTCTCGAATGTCAGGTCATGAAAGTGCATAGATACCTCAGTAGTTTGATGTGATTTGCTGGAATCACAAGGCGGTCTTACGCAGGAAATGCAAAGCAAGGATACAAAGTATGGAAGTGGGATCTTGAAATGGAGTTCTTAGGATGGAAAGTTATTATGCATTGGCTATAGGTTCAAACAACAGTCTTGGACTCCATTTTGTTGTTGGATTTGGCTTTACAATGTGCAATGAACCTTACCATAGGTCAGTCATTAAAAAAAGAAAAAAAAGAAGGCAAGGGAGAGGAAAAGTTCCTAAGTCTGCAACTAGCTATGAATAGTGACAATGGAGTTCTTGCAATGGACAATTTCTTAAAACAATATCCCACTTAACCAGGGATTTCACAGTATCATGAAAATTGTACTATCTTCTAAGGTCTGCAGATATTTTATCCTTCATCCACCACATACATGCATGAATCAAAGATAAATGTTTGGAGCAGCTTTGAAATCAAGTCCAGGCTAACTTTGCACAACTATCTACCATTAGCAAACAACAAAAAATATGGACAAAGAAATCATCAACATGGTAGGAATTTTCATAATAACTCAACAACATTTCTAAATTCTACCCAAAGGAAGAAAACAACTAACTAAAACAGCAGTAAAATCTAAGTCAAACATCTAACATTGGAGACTGAATCAAGTAACATGAGAGAAACCAAGAAAATACACCAAGTCAATGTCTTTTCCTTATAAATTTTTGCAGCATGTCTTTACAACAACTCAACTCTCTTTTTGCAAATGAGAGGAGATCCCTATTTATAGTTTTCCAAAAGTCTAATGAATGGCCAAGATTCATTCTTATTGTGTGGCCAAGATTCATTACAAAATAGGGTTTCACCTATCCCCCAATAGATCGCAATTTAAAATTATATTTTTGTTTATTCCCTATTTCTTCTTCTTGTTGATGGCACTGTATTTTTTTTTGTCATTTAGAAAATTGCTATTTTTTTTGTTGTAGCTACTCTTCAGAAAGTTCATCTTTAGCAGGGCTGTCCTCCTGTCCATTGGAGGCTGTGTATTCTATGAAGTTGAGGATGACTGCCTGGAGCTTGTCTATTTCAATGACTTCGCATCACAACGCTTGGTAGCTCCATTCCTTTGCATTTTCTTCCAGCCTTTTCCAATCTTCATCATATTTTGAGCCTTGGTCTCTGAACAGTTCCGATTGGTCGAAGGCACGGGCAGCAAAACTCAGGAATTCCGTCATGATTTCTCCAGCCATCCCATCCTTCATCTTCTCTTAGAAGTAGGGTTTTATCTTCTCCGGATCCATTTGCACAGTGGGCATATCATAATCTGTCATTAGCTTAAGATATCAGGCAGATTTTGCCCGGATTTCCTTGATCCACTCAATATCTGAATCCAACCTGCTCAAAATTTGCTCCAACCTCTCCTTCTGGTAGTCAAAGTCTCAGCGCCATATATACATCAGCTAGTGATCCTCTTTCTTAAATGTGAGCTTCTTCTTCCACGTGGCTTCAGGCAATTGAAGGATAGCTTTGATCCTTGGGAAGGTGGAGTCGTAGATCGCGGGGAAGTTGGTGTAGAGTTTCTTTGTGCTCTCCAGAGACTGTATTAGGTCAAAGAACTTGTTGTCTATTCATACAGCCTGACCAATTCCCATGTTTCTGATATATGAGACTTGTCAGAACCAGTCCTTGGTGGTCTTCTCCAAGTTATTCCTTCTCTCCATTTTGTCGATCTGCTCTTTGGAAAGAAATTGAGGTGCAGCCGTGGATGTAGTAGGCAGGTCGTCTACTAAAGACCATTGCTGTATGTAATCTGTTAAGGCTGCAACTTGTGCCTTGAGCTCATCCTTTGAGATTTTATCCTACTTTATCAAGTGCACCACTGTGGCCACCGACTCTTCAAGGTGCTCGACCTTCTGCTCTCTGGTTGCAGTCCCCAAGTCAATGGTGGAGATGTTATAACTTACCCCAACCTGGCCAATTGTGGGCATTGCAATTTGTGCTGCTTGGGAGCCAAAAGTATCCATGGTTACTTTGGATCAGACCTTGGGATTCTTCTCCTTCTTCGTTGTGATTTGGGATAGAGCCAAGATGGCCTCTAGCTTCGCCCTTGGGTCCTTCAGCACAGGGGTCTTTTCTTCGAGTTGCTTCTCCAACCACTCAGGCACAGCGGATTTCCCCTTGGGCGAATCATGACCACCCTCCCCCTTCTCGGTCAAGGGTAAGATTTCAGCCTCTTTTTCCTGTTGGGATTCTCCTTTCTCCTTGGCAACATCTTCCTCCTCTTCATCAGAGTCATGGACAAATACGAGGCGTTTGATAGGTAGCCTTGTGGATAGTTACTGGATGGGACTTTCTTCTCTTGCTATTTCCCCCTCCTTTTCTTTTGTACCCTTAGCCTCGGGGCTTCTGACAACATGGGTTTCAGCTTCGGTTAAATCCTTTATCTGCTCTTCTTCTGGTGGTTGCCCTTCTTCACCATGTGGTGACCCTTCTGTCTTCGCCCCACTGTCCTTTAGTTGTTGCGCCATTTCCTCCTCAAGGTCATCATCAAAGGTCTGAATGATTACCTTAGCGTCAGAGCTGTCCTCCTCATCCCCACTCCCAGAAGAGCCTGTTTCTTCCTCCTCATAAACCACCCTGTCGATGGTTAGGTGTTCGTACTCTGGGTGCTAATGATACTCATCAGCCTCCTCCTCGACAAACTTTGAGGCCTCCTGCTCTCGCTCCTCCAACTCCTTTGAGATTAGCATTGTGGCCTCCATAGATGGTGGCCCTATCAGTGGTTGTGAAGGTTGAGTAGTTTCAAGGACTTGGGCAAGGGCTGCTTGGAGAGTTGGATCCATCAAGATTTGAGAGAGCTTAGGGGGAAGGTTTTGCATGTGTCTTGTAAGAGTTTCAGGCATAGTGGTAGTGGGAAGCGGCCCTGTTATGGTTGCCAGAAGGAGCGATGTGATTAGTGACATGGCAGCAGAAGAAGGGGGAGTGGTCATGCCATAAGAGGAGTCAATGATTATTACCGACTCGACCAGAGGCGAAGGGGCAAGATGGACAGAAATGTCCACTGCCGGCGGGGATGCAGTGACCATAGCCAGGGAGGTGGGTGGTGCAACAGGAGGGGCAGGGAGAGCCAAGGGAGGCTGCAATTCTTCTGCACCTTCTGCCTGTTTGAGCCTTTTGAGGGATGAGCCTCCCGTTTCTTTTTTTGCATGGGCCTTGGGGTCTAGGGACTGCGCAGTCTCTGTTTCCTTTCTTTTCCTAAGCCTAGTGACCGGAGGAGACTTGGAGGTTCCTCTAGTTGACGTGGTGGCAGCAACATCCTTTGTGGCACTTGGCTCGCTTTTGAGCCCCTCATACATAAATACTACTCCTCGTCACTTTAGATGAGCCACCTGCCATCGATCCACTCCTTGGTACGAGTTAAGATCGGCTGGGTTATGGTGTCCAGGTCATCGACCTCCTGTTCATCCCAGTCAATTGAGGTTATTGGCAAGTTGACAACCACAGGGTACCTCAGATGCATGATGGTGGACTCGTCCTCCTCGACTTGGTCCGGCACCGGAAATGGTTGCACTCTTCTTAGGAACTGCACAGTCATTCGCATATAGTGCCTTGCGCGCACTTCTTTGTCATCTTGGCAGTCGGCCTAGAAATCCTCAATGTGATGGAGATGGGCATATGCTGATCCCAGCGCCTTCCTGACATGGCCATGCAGGTCCATCCATGGGCGAGTAGTGTGCAAGTCAAAATGGTACTCCTTCAGCTCCTTCTCAGAGTTACCATCACATTGGGAAATCTGCAGTTGGTACATGCCCTGGCCGAGGGTCATGGGGTAGGAGATCCCCGCTATATGTTTGTTGCTAAAAATTTCCTGCAGGTGCTGAAGTTGCCGAGAGAGCTCCACAAGGATGATTCTGTCATTGGGGTATCGGGGCAGCCTATTTGGCCTTTCAGTGAAGCCCTGAGCCCGAATATACGTGAACTTCGGATATTAGATATAGAGGAAGGCATACTGCTTCAGAAGTGCTCTGGCACTTTGGGAGACCCTCCTCTCGAAGTCTCCGGCAATCAACCTGATGATATGGCCAATGAAGGCATCGTTCACTCTGCAGTAGTCTCTTTTGAAGTTGCGGTACTGGAGCTACAAATATTTGTTAAAGGGTTTGAGTCCTCGCTTCTGCCCCTGATCGGGTGCCACAAACAACCCGCTGTACTGTCTTGGATCCGCCAAGGAGTAGACAAGGTAGGAGGTCATATAGAATTTGGAACTCTTTTTCACGTTGACAAACTGCTTATGGAAGCAGTTGCTTATGATTTCTCCCTAATAGAATGAAACCTTTGTTGTGACGTCCTCGTTTCCATGCACGATCCGCTCAATGAAATAGGCCATCCATTCCTAAAAGTAGGCAGCCATAGGAAGGCCCATAACCCTACTCAACATGGTTACCAGGTCATGGTAATCCTCGTGGAAATCGCTACGAAAGAGTTCCTGGGGAACCTTCACAGCGCTGCCCCGTCTTTCCTTGAGCCAATGTAGGTTTATCGATTTCTTGTATCCAGTCGGATTATCATCCCACACCACCTGACATTCTTCTAATGTGGGGACCTCCATCTGTTGGAATGTGGGGATATGAAAGGTCTTGGTGATCCCCTCGGGTGACATGTCAGCCAGAATGTTTCCCTCCTTATCAACAATTATTCTGGTATCAGTTTGGTATGCCTCTTGGCAAGCCATGACTAATTCGGGTGCCACGAGGGATGGAGGGAATCCAACATCCTTAGTTATTCCACTTTTTCTTATCAATCTAACATTCTTTATTGTCGGGTTGACCCTGACTCTCTGCGTGAATTCATCAATATCCACCTGGCCAATGTTAGTGTCTATGATTTCCTTCCAGTCTGTAGTGACCTTTGAGTGGAGCGGCTCGCCCTAGAACTGGTACTTCATCTGGTGCTTGTCCTCTTTCCCTCTAGTGGTCCTTCTTGACTTCTTCCCTTTGTCCCCTTCGGCAGATGCCCTTCAAGTTCCTGCACCCAATTCCATATATTCTGCAAGTAAGGGAAAAGTTAGCAAAATGGGTCACGAAAGCATTAATGTTAGTCAATATCTTGAAAATAACATCTATTTCAAATAATCAACTTAAGCATATCATGAACTTTGATCTCAAGATGTTAATGATTTTTTTTATTAAAGGCATTTGGACAATCCAGGCCCGGAGGGTCGGACTTCCTTGGCAGGAATGCTGTTTGGGAGGGAAAACACAGCCAAAGGCCCCCAGAGACCTTCTTTGGTCATATTTTAATATTTCGAGAGGCTCATGATGAAGAAGACGAAAATCCAAGATGTGGGTCGAAGCTAGATTCCAGATTTGGGTTCGTTTGGATCGATCTAAGGGAGTTCGGAAGTCTCAGGCTGGAAAGCTGTCGGGAGATAGTAGTTTGGAGCGGCAGACAGCAGACAAAAATCCAGAGAGGGAAGTCCGGGGTCCGGGGCCCGGAGGGCCAAAGGGCGGCCGACACTTTTCACTTCATTTCTGAGGGTTCGGGCCGGTGACACCGGGAAGGCAACCGAACTTCGCCGTTTGGGACGGCAAATGTCGGACGGAAGTCCAGTGTTTGGGGCCTGGCGTTATGAGTCTTTTCTTTGAGTTCAATGGCGGTCGGTAGCACGAAGTCTGGAGGTCGTGACGACGGGAGGGATTTTCTTGTTTACAGCGGCGACTGAGGGCGGCGGTCCCGGGCCATAGAGCCTGGCGAGCAGAAGGCCGCTCAGGGTTTCAGTGAGATCCTATGGCAAATGGCGGCTTGGGGTTCAGTGGTCAGACGGACGGGGTGAAATCTCCCCATCGGCGGGAGAGAGGCGGACTTTCGAGAATGAAAGTCCAGACACCGGGGCCCGGGAGGCGCGAGGGTCACCGACGCGAAAAGGTAAGCCAACAGCGGGGCAGAGGGCGAGGTCCAAAGCACAGATGACATCGATGAGTTCACCGTGAGGTCGGCGGAAGACGAAGTAAGGACACCCGACAGCCGGAGACTGGAGACCAAAGGGATGTTGTGAGTTAAACCACCAGAACACAAAGTAAACGGGAATGCGGAGCCCAACGACTGGGACGGCAGACGAGTTTCACCGTGGAGGACGACAAAACAGGCGGGGAACCCCAGGTTCCTGGGCTCGAGAGGCTCAGCGGACACCTGTTTAGTTTGAGGTTTTTACGGCGAGGAGCACGTCGGGATCCAGCAGCCAAAAGGTAGGGGGAGTTTATAGTTTCAAATGGTGGCATACAAGCGGAAATCTAGACAGAGAAGTCCGATGGGACGGGCCCAGAGAGTGACGTTGCCGTCGGCAGGTGTTCAAAGTTTACTAACTGATGGCGAAGGCGGGTCTCGAGCCCGAGGAGGACGTTTTCCTTGCGCGAAGAATAGCCGCGGTAGGGAGAAACTCCGAATCGACGAGGAGGGCTTTGTAAGAGGTTTTTCAATTTTCTAGCACATGGGTTTAGTGCGTAATTTCATGTTTTACCATTTTATGCCCTCCTAATGATTGTTCATTCAATTAAATCCCTCCAAATCATGAAACAAAGCTCAGGGAGGGCAAACAGATGGCCTACCTCAAACACGCCAAGCGGGGAGATGTGGGATCCACCTACGGTCGACGAAATGATACTGAGGGCGATGATTGTGATGTTGTCGAAGACGGTGGGCTCCAAACAGCAGTTTGTCCAATCACTCAACAATCTTGTGAAATGAAAATGACCGATCGGAGTGGGCATTTTATACCCCTAACCGCCATGAATGTTCGCATTTATTACAGGTACGGTTGGCAAAAAGTTGGTGGATTCGAAAAGGTCAGTGACGGTGGCAGGAACACTGGGGCTCGACGGCTGGGGAGGTGCAACATGGGGGTCGTTTGAAGTTTCATGTTGGTCAAACAGCGGTGGCGGGGAGCGGATCAGGGCCCGGAGGTCGGGATGCAACCAGGGATCTACCCTCGTGGACGGGCGAACCATCACGAAATTCCAGACGGTCGGGCCCAGAACACCCCATGACAGATAGGGGCTCTAGCAAACCGCGGTAAGCGAAAAGGTTGGCGGGACCCGGGGGCGGGTCGCCGTAGGCAGTCTGCCGTCACAGACAGCGAAACACAGATGAAACCCCAGAAGCGGACTTTCGGGGTCCGGGGCCCGGAGGGTGGGGCACCACAGAAAATTTTAACAAGATTTTGTAGATGGCGGACAGGGATTCGGACCCTAAGGTCTGGAAGGATGCGGAGTAGACGCCGCCGGGAACGGCAATTCCAGCTAGGAAACCCAGAAGGAGAAACCCGAACGGCCGGGCCTGGTAGGGCCCGAGGCCGTTGGCAGGGCCAAACTGCCAGAGGGACTTTGGGAGGTGTCGGAACGCAGCAAAAATAAAAGGGGAAGGAATGGTCGATTTATGATGGGACTTTGAAGCAACATCGACCATCCGAGACATCAAAAAAGGGAGGCACGCAAAACAAGGCGGTGACAAAAATGACCCGACAAGGCGAAAGAAAAGAGGGTCCCTATTCTGAATGGGGCGTGTGTGCTAAGGGCACAACACTTTTCACTAATGCAAATTATGAAACCCTATGATGCAAATGAAACAGTGCAAAATAAAATGTAAGCTATTCCTAGGGTGCAAATGCACTCTAAATCAGAAATAGGATGTTCTAAATGTAGGTTCACCAAAATGAACCAAATATTTTTGGATGTGAGTCTCTGTTACACTTTTAGGGTTTTACACCTAAAAGGAGAGAGGTATCCATAAGTCCGAATGGCTCACTCATGAATAAGCACTTGAGATTCCAATGAAAATGAGATTGAAATATGTCAAAGGGGAATTTACTAGATGTGGAAAACTGATAAAAGGGGTTCACCACTAATGCAAATCTTGGAAAATGTAAGATGTTTGAAAACACACCGTGATATGCAAAATGATCTAGAAATGAAAACAAACTGTAACATAAATTTATGAAATCAAATTTGTTCACTTGGAAATTGGAAAGTGATGGAAAGGAGCTCTCAAATCTTGAATAATTCACTATTGAAGCCCACTGGGACTCATACACCATGTTGGATGACTTAGTCCCAGTTCTGGAAAATTGCACCAAAGCTTGTTTCAGCCAAATGGGTATTTGAATTTGCAAAAATCTCTGAAAGATAGGTACAGTGGGATTCATACACCACTAGTGGTGAATGATTCCAATTTGGCTTTTCTACAAACTCAAAAGTGGAATGTATAGCTCTCAGTTTTCTCTTTTTGTTCCTCCTAGTGTTCAGATCCAAAACCTTGATTTCTAAGGCTGTAAGTGACTTTTTTTGTGGATTTTGATGTTTCCAATAAGGATATGACACTAACAATTTTGAAGCATATTCTTCAATCATTTCCAAGACTTCAAAATACCTAAATTTGCAATCACACAAGGAAAGAGAGAAAATGTTGATTGTTAGGGATTGAGGGTTCGCCTTGGTCAAAACCCGTTTAGGTAATTAAACCAAAATGATAAAATAATGAAGCATGAAACATGAAAAAATTGCAATTAGAAGCTTACCATGATGATGGAACTTGAATTGTTACAACAATTGATGAAGAATCTTCTTCTTGAATGCCTTAGAAGTGATGAATTGACTTGACAACATGTAGGCTTGATGATACTTGGATAATGGATAGATGAAAGGTCCCCTTTTATAGAGGAGAGTTAAGTGAATGGATAGAATAAGGATCACGATCAAGGGAGAAGATTAAATTAGAAAATAATTTAATCAAGGGTGGAGGTTAATGTTAGTTTTAGGATCAGATTTAAGCAAACAAAAATGAAACACAAGAACAAATAACACAACAAGATACCCTAGGAAAACCCTCCTTGAGGGAGAAAAACCCAACAACAATATATCAACTATATATTGAATGAGATAGAAAAATGATTTACAATGAGGCCAATCACAAGGCTGATCAGATATGATGATGATAGCATCACACTTGATGCAAGTACACAAACAAGAATAATATAGAACTCCTTCGGATTATATGCGAAATTCACTTGAACAATAATGAATGAATGATCAACAATTCGCTTACAATATGGGCAAACACAAGGCCAATAATAGGGCCACACACAAGGCCGAACTGGAAATATAACTTCTCTCTTAGAAGAAAATACATGATATCTCCTTTATGAATTGATCTCCTTGAAGAATAATGTAACGCCCCACCACACAACCCTAGAGGAAGTTGTAATTAACTACTCAAACGTACTAATTTTTTTTTTAAAGTACAAATAACTACCCATTGCAACAACATCTAAGGTTACGATACTGAGGTTACTTTAAAACCCAAACAAGAAATAGGAATTGAAACCATAACATTTAATTACTTAACGAATTAAGAAACACATACATTCCATACATCATATATTACAACCAAGCATAAGAGATACCACATGATTTTAAATATTGATAATTTACAATAAGATTACAACTCTCATTCCCCAAATGAGGTAATTCCAAAAAGCATGGTTATAAATTACATCTTCCACCTCGATACAAATGAGGGGTAATAAATTACAAGTTTCAACTGAAATGAATTAAGCATGAAATGAAACTGGATCCCATGAGCTCTCCAACTAGAAATCTCATCCACACGGACAAGAACAAAACCCAATGGAGTAAGGTGCACATTCCACCCAACCAAGTGATACTCGAAGGCTCACCCCCTGTGCTAGGAGATAGTAACAAGGATTTCTAGAGAAGACCATCTACCTCTAGACACAGGCTTAAAATATAACTGAACTGAATCAAATACAAACACGATATCACTTAACACAATGGTTACAATGCTTCTAGAGAACAATGATCATCTACGCAATACAACAAATTGACTTTTGGTTGTCATAGAGAGAGTGTCACACATCATTTGCTATGAGTTACCTTGTCTGAACCTTCCTAGGATACCAGACCCCCATCTTGGGTTACCCTGGCTTGCCTCCACCAGCCACCAGACCCCCATACAAATTATGCTTCTCATCTCATCTCAAGCCCTAATAAGTGCATGAGCCATGAGAGAGGCATTCATTATCTTAATTAGTTTGAAAGATTTTCATTAAATTTTTTTAAGTTATCACTTACTTAAACCCTAAGTGAGTTACCCTAGCACCCCTCTGTGTGTCAGACCCCCACATAGAGCCACTCTCCTATCGACAACACACCAAACAAAACCAATCACCAAGGGTGCCAAAGTGAAAACAAACTAGATAAACAAACACTCCAACTCTAGGAGGCAACATATAACAAAACTCACTCCAAACAATTGGAGGCAACAAAACACATAATCCACTTCTTCCAAAGGAGGCACCGATCACATTATCCACTCCTAATCCAAGGAGACACAAACCATCCCCGTTCGTGAAAACTGGGTAAGAAAACATGATACAACTATATGCACCACCCAAGCCAATACAAAGGTTGTCTAACATAAAACAACAACCCCAAATAGTTAAACCCCTTTTGGAAGACTTAACAACCCTTCTAATAAAATTCCCCAAAGTAAAAACAGAAGAAGGGTACATTCAAGAAGGTCAATCAAATAGGAATTAAATCTATATTTGGATTTCCTAAATCCACTTCCTTTAATAACATTTAGTAATTTATTACCTTAATAAAACTGATTTAATAACGTCTCTTTCAGACAAAAGATGAAATTTAAACCAAATATTTAATTCCCTAATTGCTTTTAAATAATAATAAAATAAACATTTACTTCTTCGATTTAAAACATATCATTTTAAAATAACTATTTCTCCTTTGTAAAATAAATCATTTTGAAATCAATTAATCTCGCTATGAAACACCTTACATTTAAATCCAATATTTTTCCTTTTAAATAGATTATTTTAAAATAAAATCAATAGTTTAACTATGAACACAATATTTTAAATTCCTCAATTACACATTTCATGAAAATAACTAATCTTATCATAAATTCGTTTGCAACCAATAAGAACTATAAATAAAAATGCTCTTTTAAACATTTCATTTCATTTAATACGAATATCCCTTTTCCTTAAAATCATTCCCTTATTAAATAACTATTTAAGCATTTGACAAGCAATAATAAATTAAATCTAAGGGTCTACTTTAATTTCCCGATAATATTTAAATATAAGAATCCCATTTCCCATTTAAATCATTTCATTATAAAATAAATGTTTTCATCCATTACCATAAAATAATCCTAAGATCATTATATTTAAATATAAATATATATTACACATATATAATTATATACTTAATGTATATACATTTATATATATATATATTTAAAATATATATATTTATAAAATCCATTTAAAATCCATTTAAAATCCAAACCATTTAAGTAATAACCAATTATTTACCAAATAAAATAAAATAAATATAAAATATAATATATTATATTATAATAAATAATTATTATATTATATATATAATATATAAAATATATATTATATATACAATAAATAAATATTATATTATATATATAATATATAAATAAATATTATATTATATAAAAATAAAAATAAAAAAGAAAATTTATAAAAAAGAAAAGCCCCATTTAGGGCACGTAGGTCAACCCTGTTATGGGTGGGGCTGGCAACCCTCCCCATAGGGTGGCGGCCTGTGTGCTACACACAGCCCGCCTTCCATAGGGGCAGTAGCTTGTGTGTTGCACACAGTTCGCCTCCCACAGGGGTGGCGGCCTGTGTGTCACACACAGTCCGCCTCCTCTGAGGTTGGGCGGCGGTGGGGATAGCTTCCCCTACCTTCCCCACAAACTAATAAAAAAATAATTTAAAATAATTTTATTATTTTTTTTTTCAAATACTCATTCATTTATATAAAACCAGAGCACATTAAATCCTTTGTTCATGATTTTTGTGCCAAATTTTAACAGGAACCAAGCTTTCCAAAAATAAAATAAACCCAATATTCAAAAGTATATGTATATAGAATATATATACATATATAAACATAGAATCTCCATTATACAGCCAAATTGAACCAATTTTCTACAAAAAATTTTCAATAAAACTAATTTTCAAACAAAGTTTTTTGATTTTATTTGTTTCATTTTCAAAATTTGTATTGTTAAACTTGAAGGTTTCAGCTGTAAGTTTTTGTTTTGTTTTTCTACAAACATCTAAATCTCTTCCATGATACAACATGGTTTTCAAATATGTTTGCAACAAGTTTTAAAAATTGAAAATGCAAATTTTCAAACCATAAAACAAGAAGGAACCTGTGATCTGAAGCTGGAAGAAGAGCTTGAAAAAGAAAAGTTGAGCTTCCTTGCAAGATAATTTTTCCAAAGCTCTTCCCAAAATCTTCACCCAAATCCAATAATGCATATCTAAAACAAGAATACCTTCATTTTCTTTTTAACAACAATTTTCTTCCAAAATGAAATATCTTCCCCAAATTTAGTCAACTTTCCTAAAATATCACATCCACCATAGTTATTACTCCCTCTATGCATTTTGAAGATATTTTGTTTTTTTTGTTTGAAAATTTAAAACTAAAATTTCTATTCAATAAGAATTTAAAACTTTTAATAATTCCTTTTTAAAAGCATTTGAAGTTTTTTAATAATTTCTTTTCAAAATAAATAACAACTTTTAAAATTTCCTTTTCCAAAAATAAATTAACTTTTTTAAGTTCATGCATTTTTTAAAAACCACATGATCCATTTAATTTATGCACTCCAAAAATAAGTTTAATCAACCAGTTCACCACAATTAATTTAATTAATCAATAAAACAAATCTAATCCAATATTAGATCATTTTATTAATTAAATTAAATAACATTTCTAGCATTATAACCAGATCAATTTAATAAACAACTTAAATACATAGAGCCATTTATTTACCTTTTCCAACTGCAATTAAATGAAATCAAGGAGAGAACAACAACAAAGAAGTTACTTAACCCGACTAAACCCGACAACACACTATGACTAGGGTGATGACTTGGCACAAAAAACCTAGCTACTATCTCCCAATCGAATACCATTGGCCAATGGACACGCTCAAACCTGTGAAACTAGGTGGAGTCGATGTCTTGTACCTGTCAACCTGCGAACAAAGAGTATATCGAATATGCATATATATATAACATAATAAACACACCATGAAGAGGAAATCACTGAATCGTAGGGCACTCGTAAGCGAGTGATGCGATCTCGTCCCCTTCACCAATACACTCATCATAGACTGAGAGTTCCATCATAAACAAATATCTCATGCAATAACATGTTACAATAACTAATCATCATTACACCAATTAAAACATGTCAAATAAAGCATTAGATAAGATACATCACATCACACAAATAAATAATCACTCTATAAATAGCGATCAAATCGCACACACATGATAAAGTATCTCAATAACCAAAAAGCACATCAAAGCAAACAAGGACACACTGTCCAGCCAGAAAGAAAAATGAAGAGGTATTACACATAAGCTCGATCTGTTGTAGAAGCAAATTTCTCTTATGTGCGAATTTGTCTTGGATGAAATTCAATAAATAAAGAATGAGAGCTGCCTTCTATATATAGATGATGTGGTGTCATTTCATGAGAAGTCGGCTTGATTACCAATCAAGGCGTCACTTCATAAAAGTCGGTTTTATTAAAAATAAAAGATATAAATAACAAGTTGGCACCTTGCATAATATTTGAATTTTATGTAAGATTTATTTGCTCAATAAATCATGGGAGAAAGAACTCCCTCCGCTATACATCAACACTCCCTCTTAGCTAGGGAGGTATTTTTCTCAGTATCCATGTCATGGAGTCTCTCAACATGACACTCACAATGGCTACACCCATTTGTGGAAGGGGGCTCATCACGGAGTCACTCAACGTAATATCATCATGGAGTCACTCAACATGAAGTCCACCATGGCTATTCCATGTGTGGAAAGGAGCATATGCACAAGTTCCCATCATGGAGTCACTCAACGTGACGTCGCCATGGAGTCTCTCAACATGATGTCCACCATGGCTACTTCAAGAGGGTGGATAAACATAAGTAGAAGGGAATCATCACAGAGTCTCTTAATGTGATGTTGTCATGGAGTATCTCAACATGAAATTCACCATGGCTACTCCCAGAGGGTGGAAAGAACCACATCTCTGTCTCAGAGATGGACAAGGGATTTCACCTCAAATTTCTCCGTCTTAGAGAAAAATGCATTAACAAGGGATTACACCTCAAATTTCTCTATCTCAGAGGAAAATGCATTAACAAGGGCTTACACTTCAAATTTATCTGTCTCAGGGAAAAAATGCATTAACAAGGGCTTACACCTCAAATTTCTCCGTCTCAGAGAAAAATGCATTAACAAGGGCTGACACCTCAAATTTCTCTGTCACAGAGAAAGATGCATTAACAACAATTCTTCATGATGATGTAACTCCCTCTAAAGCTAATACCAACATCTTGACCTCCTCGTCCAAGGTTGCCTCTGATGGTTTGTCAGACTCCCTCTGAAATTTAATTCCTCCTCTTCGAAGAAACTAATCACAATGACAACCTGAATAGGTTCTTCCTCTTCGAGAGATGTCTCAATCCACCAACTCAGTCCCATGGCTACAAGATGTGAATCCATGCTTGATCATTTCTCCAATCGGCATGAATTCCTTATAGGATGCCTCAAGCTCTTCCTCTCTATGCAATCTCTCATCACCCTCTTGCTCCTCGATCCGTCCTGGAAGCATTTTAGAGAGAGATTACTAATAGTTTAAACTACCCTAAAGAAATATCAATGCTAGAAGCATACAAGATTCACTATCCCAATGCTATAGCATGAATTAATAACCACATAAAAGATTCATTCAAGGTAAAAGAAAAAAATACTTATCTCTTTATGTTGGTACACCAATGAGCTAGACCTGTAGTTGTGTCTCATCTTTGCCACCTTCACTCAATCTCAGCCTCAGGGAAAGTGAGAATATGAATTGATTGTTTAGGAGAGATTGAAGACTCCATTTAAATCTTGAGATCACATTATGAATCAACACACCCACACTCATGCGATGAAAGAGTTTAAGTAATCAAAAGAGTGAAAATAACTCATCACAACTTCCTTCCACACGGCCAAAGAAAATACGACATATGAGAAATCCCACGAAGTGTTAAGCCACCCTTAATCAATGAATACCACATGAGTTGTCCTCCTTACATCACCACTGCAACCACATTGAACATTTATTTATGCATCGAATAGGCCTGTGGCTTCAATCATTACTTCCAAACTGAATTAATGAGTAACAAATCTGATCAGATCTTTTCCTTAGACACGCCCTGATACCATGTTAGTTTTAGGGGCAGATTTAAGCAAACATAAATGAAACACAAGAACAAATAACACAAAATACCCTGGGAAAACCCTCCTTCTCGAGGGAGAAAAACCCAACAACAATATATCAACTATATATTGAATGAGATAGCAAAATGCTTTACAATGAGGCCAATCACAAGGCCGATTAGACATGATGATGATAGAATCACACTTGATGCAATTACACAGCCAAGAATAATATAGAACTCCAATAATATCAATCTGTTGTAAGTATAGAACTCCTTCAGATTATATGCGAACTTCACTTGAACAATAATGAATGAATGATCAGCAATTCACTTACAATATGGCCAAACACAAGGCCGAACTAGAAATATAACTTCTCTCTTAGAAGCAAATAAATGATATCTCCTTTATGAATTGATCTCCTTGAAGCATAAGCTCGATCTGTTGTAGAAGCGAATTTCTCTTATGTGCAAATTTGTCTTGGATGAAATTGAATAAATAAAGAATGAGAGCTGCCTTCTATATAAACATGATGTGGTGTCATTTCATGAGAAGTCGGCTTGATTACCAATCAAGGCGTCACTTCATAAAAGTCGGTTTTATTAAAAAAAAAAGATATAAATAACAAGTTGGCGCCTTGCATAATATTTGAATTTTATGTAAGATTTATTTGCTCAATAAATCATGGGAGAAAGAACTCCCGCCGCTACACATCAACAATTAATTGAGAGAAGAAAGACATGGATGGATAGACTTGAGGTGGAATATAAGATTGGCACAAAAAAAGAGGTTGTTGGAGAAAATTATTTAATTTAGGTGGCCAACATAGGAGAAATAAATAAAATATTGATTTTATTTATTTAAAAAGAAAGGAAAGGGAAAATAATTAGATAATTAAATAATAAAAAATAATTATTTAATTATAGAGGAAAGGTGGAGTTTTAAACATTAAATAATTAAAAGCAATTATTTAATGGAGAGGGAAGGGATAATTAAATAATTGAAATAATTATTTAATCAGGGAGATAAAGAAACGATAAATAATTAAATAAATATAACATTTATTTAATTATAGAGAGAAAAAGGCTAATGAATAATTAAATAATTGAAATAATTATTTACTTATAGAAGAAGAGGGAAAAGCTAACTTTTGAATTAAAATAATATTTGATTAAAAAGTGGGGAAAAATGACCATTTAATGCATAAAGAAGCATAAATTTGAATTTAAAGCGGGTCCAAACAAGTGTGAAAATGTAAAGAGATACATTTTTCTATGCTACAAAACCCTTAGCTTTTTGATGCATCAACTCCCAATTTTCATTAGCCATGATGGTAAGTTTTACACTATATATTGTAGCCCATAGATCTCTATCTATGAGCATATCTTCCATTTTAGCTTCCATAACCCAAAATTACTGCCATTAAAATTCTCCATCTCAATCATTTTGAATGTTCTTGCCATATTTTTCCTATAATAAGGCATGAAAAATAAAGCAAGAAAAGTTCCCACTAAAGCAAATATTAGTACAAAAACCATATAGTGCCCCTCAGTTTGCCTTGTTGTTTCTGACAGTTACTTGGTTGTATTGGACATTATGATACTTTGATGCATAGTTATGATGATACTTGATGGGACTTTTATCACTGATGTTTATGCGTATACCATGCTTAGTAGATTAGTTTAATTGATTATGTGGGTTGTTATTGATATGAGTATTATGCAATTATTCGATGTATGTTCTTATCATGATTTGGTTTCTACTTATTGTGCCTTGATGTATTTTGGTGAAGGGGAATAGTGTTGTATCTCTCGCTTGCGAGTGCCCTGTGACGCAACGATTTTTGTTTCAAAGTGTGTTTGACTATTTGTCTATGTACTTGATCGACTATGTGGTTTGCTGCAGGCTGTAGGTACCAGTCATCAACTCTACCTGAATTTCCAGGTTTGAGCGTGCCTTAATCCCAATCGATGTTGTTGATTTGGAGATAATGTCAGGTCCCCTACGTTGAACCATCATCCTTGATGAGGATGAGTGTCCATTTGTCATTCCCTATCTGTGTGGTTAGTTCAAGTTGAACTGTCAATATTGTTGTTGTTGTTGTGCTTTTCATTTTGCTTCATGGTCTGGTATTGGTTGATATTTTGTACGTTTAAATTAAATCAGTTAGTTTGTGCTTTGATTGAGTATTGCACTAAAATAAAGTTAATAAGTCAAAATCATTTTTGATAATTAAATAGATGCTTTTATATAATTGTAATATTGACAGAATAAAATATTAATACTATTTTATTTGATTTAATTAAATTAAAACTTATGGCTTGATAAAGAAATATTAAAAATAAATATATCAAATTATCGCAGTGTGCAAACAAAATTAATGAAAGGATAAATATTATAAAAGTTGATTTTGATGTGCAAATAAATAAAATATTATGTAAATAAGTTAAATATTGTAAAAAGTTGAATTATTGAGTATAGATATATTATAATATGTATATAAATACGTATCTTTGAGTTGTGTCAGTTAAGAAGGTGGGGAAAGTTAAATAAAATAATTGATTTAGAGAAGTGGATGTTGCAACGGATTGGGGAAATAGTTAATAAATTAGTTATTTTGCAAAAATCAAGGGGGCTCTTGGTTATTCTTCTAGAAACTAATTTGTATTTCTCTCCCGTGAATAATTTTCTTGTTCTTGGAGGTTTTTCATCTGGGTTTTGGGAAAAAGCTTGAATTGAGTTTGGCATAAGTGATTTTGGGGAATTTGTAGAAGAAATTGGAGCCGTAAGTTGGAATTTGGGAGGTCTCTGCATCAAGAATTCAACTCTGACAAGCATATAAACTAGGTTCCATTATATCTTCTCCATTTTAATGTTGGATTAGAAAATGAACAATGCATGATTGTGCTATTTGAAGAAAAATAAATTTTAGAATTTGAGCTGTGCTTATTCTGTAAATTCCATGCAGCCTTTGGAAATTCTTTTCTTTTGAAGCATTTTGTTGTTTCTATTTATTGCTCTATATTTTTATTTTCATATCGAAGTCTTGTTTCATTTTTGCAATCAAAATCCTTTCTTATTATGGATTTTACAGTTTCAAGTTTCAGCCCTGTTCTTGGTAATAGATGGCGTGTGGCTGTGGTAAATAATTTGTTGCCTATAAGAATTAAACTATGGCTTGCATGAGAGCTCTTCCAAACTCATTACAAATGATCTCAATCAATTAAATGAAATTTGATGAACTGTCTACCCCGTGGATTGTTCCTTTTCTTGTTGAAAATCTATACTATGTTTCACCAAGAGTGCTTACCTTCAAATTCTTTGTAGATTGGGATGACTGCATAATGTTCTTGCTTGAAATCGAAATGGGAATGTATATTGGATAAATGTTTTGTTGACCTTGAACATGGTATTTCAATCTATATTTAATTTATTCCTCTTTGCCTCTATCATGAAACAAATTTAGGTTAAGTTGTCATAGCTGTCTCGTTGCACGCGTCCATCATAAATAGTGTTTTGATTTCATTCCATGGCAACTTGTTCTTTATGAACAAGTTAGGAATTAAATGCTTATTCTTCTAACTTGAAATGTAACAAAATTTAATGGGATTTCAATTGATTACATTATTCCAAATTTCTCTCTTTGTTGCATTGAAATATTCACCCATGTTTATAAAGTATGGCCCGAATGAGAATTGTATTGTTTTATTCAGTTTTCATTCGAAATTTCAATTCTTACAATTCAAATACATATTGTAAGCCACCGTCTTCAATTTGTGATATCGATTGATATAGTTATAAGTGTAAATTAGTATTGATGGCATTTGATTTTAAACAAGTCGTTGGATATAGGTTTGTACGAGCGGTGGATAAGTATGATATATACCGCATGTTATACATGCTTCTGCCTGAAATGATACCTAGATTGGTAGCTTCGCTACCCATGCACGTTCCTTTCCATACGCCCGATGGGAGTAAGTCTCACTTGTTTTTGATTATTGCTAGTCTAAACCATTTATTTATGCAGTTCTCAAAATATCAAATTTAGCTTTGAATAAGCATAAGTTGCATATAGATATAGGTGTCTAATACATATAGAATAAATCCTTGTTTAGTGGCGATGGTGGTAAAACTATTTTTCTTCAATTTTGATGTAGATAAGCCTTATTAGTAATTTGTCATATATGAAGTTATACATTTTGATATATTGGGATTGTCAGTAAATTATTAAAATCACTGCATTTAGATCACTATGATTTTGATACCATACAGTTAGGTTGCATATTAAATTTTATGAATATCACAAAGATCATCGTACTGTTGTTTGTAAATTGACATTTATATATCTATATTTATATCTATATCTATATATACATGTACACACACATATATGTATGTGGGCTTATAGATGTAAATATTTATGAATACATTGTGATATTTAAATGTATGACTTTGACAACAACATATTTCTTCATTAAAACTTATAAATATATATATGTATGTATATATCTATATAGAAATAAATATATATATATATATATATATATATATATATATATATATATATATATATATATATATATATATATATATATATATATATATATATATATATATATATATATATATATATGTTTGTGGTTTTTCGTTCCACATAAATAAAGGCTATACCCTGTTCATTTTATTGGGTCTCTTATCTACTAGTAGGAGGGTATGTGCATGATCATCATGGAAAAAATAGGCCCTTAAGCTGTGGAAAAAAAAATAGAAAAATCAGAGTTAGGAAACTTGATGTAAAAATTTGAATAAGTTATCTATATCATTTCAAAAATATGTAAGAATAGAATTTGTAGAAAATTAAATGTAGTTTTTAAACTAATAGGTTTATTTTTTTTTTAAATCTATTTGGTAAAATTTGAAATTTCAATGTAGTAGTACTTAAATTTAGGGAAAAAATAGAAGTAGGTTTTTGTCTGACCACCCTAACCACAATAAAATGATAATATTTTTTTATAATATTTTAGATATGAGTAGAGGACTCATGTCTAGATGTGATGCATATTTTTTTGTAATATTTTTCCAAGTAAATAGTTAATTATGAATTTTTTATTACAACTTTTAAAAAATATAAAAAACTCGTATGTCTGACCACCTTAACTTGGTAAAAAATTCATGAAATTCAATTCTTTTTTTAATCGTATAGTATGTGAAGCATAGAATGTGACACATGTTTCATATTCAAAAAATGTGATACCGTTTGAAAGCTATAGATGTTTTTCAATCATCCTATCAATCAGGACTTTAGTCATAATTTAAATAGAAAATGAATAATAATTATTTATTAAATTCAAAACAAATCTTAATTGATATTGGTGGAAAGATGAGAATCTCCTTTAAAAACTCTTTTTGTTTCATTGATTTTGGGTTAAAAAAGTTGTCAGCCACATACCCTACACATACCCATCATATTGCCACTTTTTGGCCCATCATGATCCTGCACATACCTAGGGGGAGTGGCTCTCAATGGGGGCCAATGCACAAAGGGGCATCAGGGTAACCCATGTGGGAGTTTCTTATCTTAGTGATAACATAAAATGAATTAGGGGGTTGTGTAGTTTAAAAAATAATCAAGATAAGTGAATGCCTCACCCACGCCTGTAGTTCTCATTTAGGATAAGGATGGGTTGAGAAGGCCTAGTTGGAGAGACCAACTTTCTTGTCTTCACTAAAGGAATATTGGTTCCACAAGTGTCACCCTATGGGGCCGACACCTAGTGAGAGGCTATCAGGGTAACCATAGATGGGGGATGACCCCTAGTGAGAGGTTGTTAGGGTAACCTATGTCAGGACCATGTGATGACACTCTTCCCTCTGTAGACTAGTATTCCCTTGTTTGTTCTCTCCCTTTAGTACGTGATGTCTTCTGGAAGTAATGTGTCCTTTTTTTTCATGTGTCTTATTGTAATGTCAGTTGTTCTCTGTTTAGCCTTGTTATGTCAATTGTGGTAATTTTGTTGTTATTGTTGTGGGACTGAGGGGTGGACCTTTGGGTTCCACATGGTTAGGTGGAATGTGCCTTGTACTTCATTGGGTTTCCTAACTTTATTCGTGTTTGTGAGATTACTCCTAGCTATGAAGACTTTTGTACTTGTTTTAGTTAATGTGGATTATATTTCATGTACTTGTATTGTACCATGATAAATCTATTAATACTTCTGATGTATGCTCCTCACATGTGTACGAGGAGACATCGTTCATGATGTAATGATGTAAATAAATGTTGAAATCTCTTATGTACTGGATAATGTAAAAGATGCCATTGTATATGTTAGTTAAATGGATTGATTCTAAATGATATCTATTGATCATATGTTATTGTTATTTCATATTGATTGTTCAATTAAATGGGATGATTAAATAGAATTTCATATTGTTGATGGAATTTGTTTGATGTAATGGTTTACAGTTCTTGCTAGTATATTTAATGGGAATCTAGTAGCATAGTTGCGGACCTTAGAGGACTAGATTAGAATTTCAACTATTGTTTCATTGCAATCTTGTGAATATTACACTTTCAAAAAAGAAGAAGAAAGTTTGTTCTATTTTTTGGTGTTATAGTGTGTTGTCTTCTAGGGTTTTGCGGTGGGGCGTTACACATGGTATCAGAGCCTAGGTTCCAACACTAGGTACTCTAGGTATATACAAGAGCCTATTATGTTTTCTTAGTTGCATAGATTATGAAGTTTATGTTTTCCCATTGTTGACCTCGTTTAACACCCTGAACTTGTCCTTGGTGGTGTCTATGTAGGATAATCCTTAGAGGTCAGGATCAATGTTATGGATGTGGTAGAGTTTGTGGTGGTGGTCATGGGGCTAATCACTAGGACTCCCCTCAGAGTTCCCACAAGTCTAATCATGTGGAACATTAGGCTTCTGAGAATAATTAGGGAGGAGGAGATCAGAATCTAGGTTAGCCAGGATTGGAGGGCGCATAGTTGCATCACTTACTTGAGGAGGTTCTTTCCCATCTAGGTCTGAGATAGGAGGTTGAACAGTTGATGGTTAGAGAGAGAGAGAGGTATCCGAGGAGGAGAGAGATTAAAGTTGAGCAAGAGGATATATTATTTGGACATATGAGGGACCTTTTATGAGCACACCCTCCTACTTTTGATGGAATTGGTAGTGGTTTGGAGGAAAAGACCTAGTTAATTGATCTAAATAGGTTTTTTCCCATGCATCCTCATGGAAGTAACACCAAGGGTAGGTGCACTATTATGCATCTTCGAGGTTTTCCTTCCATGGGGTGGAATTTTGAGGAGCATAAGCTTCATTTGGATATAGATTTAGTCTCATGGGAAATGTTTTTAGAGAGATTTAGAGGTCAGTTCTTATCTGATCATTGGCAGTAGTGTCAGGCTAGCATAAGAAGTATGAGCTGAGGTAGATGGTGATTCCAGTTGAGTAGTATGAGTGGAGATTTTATGAGCTTAAGAAGTATGCTAGCATAGGAGATGATGAGGGTATGTTGGTCCAACACTTTATTAAGGGCTTGAATGCTTATATCAATCAGTGTGTTCGTGTGTTTGAGCAAAAAACTATGGAGGTGGCTATGGAGAAAGCTCAGATAGTAGAAGAGAATTTTTCCATGGCATTGGGAGGTCACATAGGTGTTCAGATTGGTAGTGCACCCCCAGTAGGATTTGGCTCTTAGGGTGGTTGGTCTAAGGCTGTTGGTTCCTCTAAGGCCCATCAAGCACCTGCTAAGGGTTAGCAGCGGCATCAACACTCCCAACCAAAACATGAGAACTCTTAGTCTTAGCATGGTAGTAGATTTTAGAATAGGAAAGACTGGAGTTCGCTATGAAACAAGTGTGATCATCCTTCTTAGCTAGCATAGAGCTCACAATCTATAGTCAATAGTGGTAGTTTCCATCAAACCAGTGCTCCTTCATTGGCTCGGGGTATGGAAGAAGTGTGGGTTGTTTTGCTTGTGGCCATTAAGGTCACATAGCTAGTCTGTGCCCTTAGAAGAACATAACTAGTTTTAGTTAGAGGCCAGTGGCTTTAGAGCTGATAGTGGGTGATGCAGGTAGATCCCACAGAGTGTTTGTAGTGGTGGATAACTACCAGACCAAGCATCAGAGTACAGTTGGAGAGACTATCAATAGTGGATGGGTAGCTGGCTTTGGAGCTTATAGGCATAATACTACATAAGAGACTCACCCTCAAGGGTCGAGACATTGAACAGGTGAGGGTCTAGTGGGATCCTAATGACGAGTCCTCTACTACATGGGAGGATGCATCCTAGATGAGAGAGTTGTACCTGTCGGATCTAAAAAATGTAGGTTATAAATCCTAAGAGGATGCCAGGCTCTATGATCATACTTGCAACATTTTTGAACCAATGAATGGAGTTAACCTATATGGTTGATAAATTCCCACACTTTAGGCTCTGCTGAACCTATGTGGGTAGACCTTGATAGCTGAAGTAGAATTAGAGTTGTATGAATTAATTCAATTTATAAATCTATCCATAGTGGCATAAAGTGTGAAATAGATGGAGGCTTGACAACTACTCTACTTCTAATGTGATATTTGAGAATTTATAATATGAAAGTGGATAAGTAATGTATGAATGAGGTGGACCATTGCTCTATTGGGTAAGTGGAGTCAATGAAGTTCTATAACAAGTGACTAGTGTTGGTTATAATTCTGATTGTTTGGCACTTAAGTTTGTTTATACCTTGTATAAACATGCAAGACCGTGATTGACAGACTCTTCTTTATTGATCCAATTAATCCTACTAGGTTACTGTGATTTATTAAAAGGATTTTAATCCTTCCTTGAAGGAACCAATTAACTTAATCACATAATAACAACAAATGTGTATTAATAAATGATTATATTTTCAATTTGAATAACAAGATAACATCAATGTGGAGATAGTATGGCAATCTTATCAATTACCTATCTCTTCTTACTAATCCAAATGTTATTCCAAAGTTACTGTAATCAATTAAAAGGATATAATTCTTTGATTGAAACTAATTAACTTGACTACAAAATAACAAAAAATGTGTCTTGATGAAATAGAAATATCAACTTGGATACACAACTTCAAATAACAGAGAAATAGCAATGTGGAGATAACTAGATAATTGCTTTAAATCAACAAACAATAGACACCAATATTGAGCCACCTGGAATTAAATATCTTCCATTGATTTCAGCCAAAAATTCATGAGTGCATCATGGTCCATATAGTATAGTCTATATGATAAACATTTTGAAAAGTATCTCTTGTATATCTCCTATTTTCTACCTATTCACTCTTGCTATATAATCATTATATGTCCAACTTATATATTAGTATTTTAAAGAGGAAACACCTCTTCATAGATGTCTTTTGGAATTACCTACGATTAAACATAAATAATTAAGCTCTAATGAGCCATAAATGAACTTGTGTCATGTGATCTAAATAATTTAAACTAGGAAAATCATTACACCAGACTCCTCCAAAAATTTCCTTCCTCTCTCTGTAGTCATATTCTTCATCTCATTCTCCACATCTGATTTCAAAGTATTCAACAATTAGGCTTCATTGCTAGGTGTGATATCTGTGACAAATTCTGTTATTGCTTTCCCCTTTTGCTTGTACAAGAATGATCTAAATTCAAGAGACCTTATAAACTGATCATGAGAAACAAAAGATTTATAGGCTAACTGCCTAGTATCTATATCATATTTTTCTCCAACTTCTTGTTCTCTATTGGGAGGTTGATACTCCTCCATTCTCAATTTAGAGATTTTGTCAGTTCAGCCTTGGTGTTCCTTTTCACCAGAAGATTCTTCACTTCCATAAGACAAAATTTCTACCTCTTCTATTTCCTTCGTTCTCTGCTCCATCTTAATGTTATACTCATCAATGGACAATTCAACTCCCCTCTCTTCCATGTTCCTGATTATATCATCATGTGGATAGGGTGTATGAACATATCCACCCAAGTTTACTTTCTTTCTGGAAAACTCAATATAACCCTCATGATTAAACCCCTTTCTTGTTGGAGCCTTCTTCATGTTGAAATGTGATAACTTATTTAAAATAGGATCATACCCTTCCTTTAACAACACTATAAAGTCTCCAAAGCATAATGTACTTGGCATGAATGACTATTTTTCATAGGCTCTCAGATTCATAACACTTGAATAATCCATTTTTCTGACAATCTCCAAATATAAAATCCTATTTAGCACAATTTTTGGTAGAAGAAAAGGTGTATCCTCAAAACCGTATACCCTAATCATGGTGGCATCAACATAACAATACTAATCACCCAAATTATGACCCATAGTTGTAGGTTCATTGAAATATTTTAATCTCATCAGTCAATGAATAATCACAGGGGTGATTAAAAAATATATACAATATCTTGACAAAATATTCCTCAAAATGATCATAAATAGAATTGAAAAATCTGCAGTCCCAAATAATAGTCCACGATTATACTGCTAGTGGCTGATCTTCCTTATTAGATTATGTAATTTTCAATTCTTTTGGCTGCATCCCTATCTCCTGTCCATAGTCCAATATCATATGAATGAGAATGGAATAACATTTGAAGTGTAGTGTGGGAGATCCATTTTTGATTGCCATCAACCCTGAGTCAATCCCTTTGAAAATGTGTGAGGCATAATCAAAAGGCCTTGCATTGTGGCATTGTATATCTGCTACAATCACCTTTGGCCCTATAGACATGAATTCAAAGGATTTAGTTCCCAATACTTGAAACACTAAAAAATATGTGTTTGAGGTAGGGTTCAATTAAATCGACATGAAAAGGAGACCCATTATTGTCTTCAAGTGGAACAAAGTGTCTATCCTTCCTAGGTTTTTGTAATTGCAATCTCCACCCTTTATAAATTGTATCCATTCTCCAATACTCCTTTTCCAAATCCTCATGTACAATCAACTCATCACATGTGTCACTTAGGTTAAAAACTTCATAAAGTGTAGTCTTGGACACATGTATGAAGGGTTCACCTTGCAAGTTGCAGATAACTTTTAGGTCTGGGTTGTAATGCTTAGCCATAAGTTTCATGAGTTTTACATTCACAAATACATTTGGAACAACTAGTTTTCCCAAATTAAAATTTGAGGGATTGCACATTGGTTCAAACCTATTTCTCCGATAATAGTGGAATATGAACAAATCATATCCTCTAACGAGAGTCCACACATCTCCTATATGTCTAGATTTGTCTTCAAACTTTTCTACATCGGCCCTTAATTGTGCAAACATTTTGGCCTTCAGCCTTGAATAGGTCAATTGACCAATAAGGTGCTATTTCAACTTTTGTTCTTTTGTTTTGGATTCTACCCCTGTTTCAGTTTTCTATTTTTTACTTTTGGGTTCACCACCTTTTCCTTGTTGCTTTCTACTCTTTGTTTTCACAAAACTTGAACCTTCCATTTTTAATCCTCCAAGGTGACAAAATTAAATTATAATTTATCAATTATAAATAAGTTCATAAGATTACTTGTGAATTTCCAGCGATACTAAATTCTTTGAGTTCTGTTCGACCTCCCATCCTTCCCACTACAAATTCTGGAAATCTATTTTGTTCGTTCTTATTTCAATTAGGGAATATTTACATAATGGTCATTTGTGCAGCCATTAATGTCTATTTGTGAGAACGAATGCAACAAGTTTTTTGAATTTTACAATGTTAGAGCAAAAAAGAGTGTATTAGTGAGACTTCTTAATTTTTTGGCTGATCTATGTATTGCGTTTGGTGCCACCTTTGTTTATACATTCATAATTGATCACCAAGACATAACTGAATATATTTTTGATGTGGAGTGTCGCTTTGATTTATCATTATTGGTTGGGAAGACTACATAATTCTCCTATCGATACTATATAACTGGCCTTTCTCTTTCTTTTCAAGTCATATTACTTCAGGGAGAAAATTGTGAAGTTTCCATGATTTCAAAGTAGTCTGGACCACTATAAGTATTTTTAATCATCCCTTGGTGTCACTCCAATGAATAATGATCCTTCATTATTACCATTGGCCTAACAAGAACCATCAGTGAGAGAATAGAATGTTGTTCCAATGTCTTTAGTCTCCCCAATATGTTTCTTCCATTGCTTCACTCATTTGGATGAGCTGGCAAGACTTTCCCTAAAACATCCTTCATCGAATTAACCTATAATGTTAGCGAGATTTGAGTGAATCATTCTGATTGTACAAGTCTCTCTGATAGTTGTTCTCCTTCTTTGTCGGCGAAAGAAAATATGTTTCTCACCAATGAGGTTTCCATCAGTGTGAGTCAAGAGCTCGACATGATTTGAAAACTTTGCTCTAATTTCTTTGTTCTTACCGATAAGCCTTCATCAGTGAAATGACATGCATTGTCTTCCTGATTGTGTAATCCCTATGGTCTTTGATCATTGTGACTTAATTCACTTCTTGCTGATATGCAGAAAACATTCAGATTGAAAGGTTATGAATTGTTGATCGCAAAGACTTGCACATGATCTTGCTGATATGGACTAGTTGTTTTAAAGCTCTTGCTCAATGATGACCAGAGGAATGTGTTAGAACTATAAAAATATGATGATTTTACATGTTGATTTCACTCATAAATTTCTAGATTGGTCCTACCGTGTGCATATTTCACCCATATTTTTCCATATGGTCCCATTGTTTCTATTGGGTCATGTGTTTTTTACATTATGGTCCCTATCGACATGAAGAAATCAGGGTCTTCCCGATCCGTATTATTTTTCTGCGATGCATAAGTCTATGTTGCCTATCAGCAAGACTTATTTGATGTCACAGTGATCGGAGTTTATTCGTAGACACCATTCGACAGGACTTCTCCGTGGTCTTGGGAACAGAGGATGATACACATTTCAACATGAGTTGTGGCATTGGTATTGGTCATAGCAAACTCTTGTGGTCTCACCAACAAGCATATGCGAGGGATTCTTTTCGGCCAAACTTGTTGTGTTCGATGGTGTGAGGTTATAATGAGGCCTTATTGTCTTATTGACCGGCGGTGGAAGAATTAACATATCGGTATGACTAAGTGCTTTGGTGTATGGTCTTAGCAAGTTTGTTGGGTCTCACTGATATAAGGGGGCATAAGGTTTTTGTCGATGAGAGAATTGCATTCTCTTGGCGATCTGAATGAGCTCGGGGCGACTTTCGATAAAACATGTGGTAATCTATATGGCTTCTCCCCGATATTATAAAGTCACAACGACACACGAGGTGAGCTCAAGGATTTCGGTATGACTTGTGTTGCTTCAGTATAATGTCTTGGCGAGCCCGTTGGGTCTTGCTGACAAAGTTTAATATGTGGCTTTCAGTGAGAGTTTTTTGTTGTCTTGGCGAACTGGTGTGTGCTCGGGGGAGCCCTCGGTGAAACATTGTGTAGTATATATGAGGTCTCCCCGACAGATGGAAGCTACAGCGACATACATGATGGGCACTCATTGGTGAGAGGAACCTAGTGTCACAGTGACCAAAATGTATGATGATGACTTTTGGAAAGGCATAATGTGCTCTACAGGATGTCTCCTCGATAACAATATGTCACCACGACTGTGAACAAAACAAAAGGAACGCTGCTCGATAAGAATTTCCTTGTGTCTCAGTGAATGGAAAGCATGTGAGGAGATACACTTCGATATAATATTTTGTTATTTGTGTGATGTCTTACCGACATCACAGAGTTAGGGAAAAACACAAGGAGCAGGGGACGATCAGCGATTGAATTGCCTTCGGCATAAATAACAAGATGTCTTGGCGATTGCTCGGTGAATGATTAATAAGATTCAGTTACTGTGGCCGACATATGAATTTCTCAAATACTGTTGTAGGCTGACATGAAATTTTCCCGAATACTACGGTTGGCCGACATGAATTTGAAGTGATATGTTTCCTGATGCTGGTGTATAAATATGCACTCCCGATTGTAATTGAAGGATCAGATTTTTAGATCATATACAGTAGGTAGAGGATGGACACATTAGAATAATTTTCTCAGAGTAGAGGCTATGTTGCATGTTTTCAAATGGCGATTTCAATGAAAGTCAGTTAATGTGGCAGGTTATTTCTGGTGTCAATTGTCTGTTGAGTTTATTGAAAAGTATTGCTAAGTTGTCTCCATGATTGATTCTTTCTGGTTATTTAAATTGGTGTAACAAGTTTACTTTCAGTTTATCAGTGCACATTTGTTGTATCTATGTGATTAATTAACTGGCTCTCTCAAGAAGATATTAAATCCTTTTTGTTGATCACAGTAATTAGGGGGATTCATCTAGATGATTAAAGTAGAGCTTAGTAGTCACAATCTTGCATGTTTGTATAAGTTATAAACATAACATATGCCAGAAATTTGAGTTTCAACCAGAATAAGTTGACCACTTTTGTTTCATTCGACTCCGCATACCCAATAAGGCACTGGTCTCTGCAGTTTCATCATTTGGATTCATTTATTTTCTTTATATCTGTTAATTGAGCATTTTAGGATTTAGATTAAGAAGATTGCTTTCAAGCTTGTTTTCATTTGTTCACTTCTGTCTGCCATTGTGGACAAATTTGTGCAAGAAAGATAATCATAAGTCAAGTTTGCCCAATTCAGATAGGTACACCCAGCTAGGTCTGGCAGCACCTAAAGAGTAGAAGGTTGAAGGATTTTTTGACCGTGTCTGTTACCCTAAAGCATATCAAGAGATTGGAAGCCTCTTGAGGCATTCTGCGTGCGTTTTTGAGAGCTAACAAATTGGCGACTCTACTAGGGATTACATCAGAAGATTCGGTTGAAGACCAACATATAGAGTCATTGAAGAAGAAGTTGTAATTTGAAAAGTTTCAGAAAGAGTGATTCCACTGGGAAGAAGATAAAAAATAATCATTTTCCTACTTTTGGAAAAGTAGGTGGCGACTCTGAAATTTATGTATGGACCAAATATAGGAAAGCATTGGACTTCTCAAATTCCTGGTAGTACAATTAGAAATTTTCACAATGGAGGCAATGCATATCATGCACAATAGAATATACACTCAACACAGCCACCTCATGGTCAGCAGTATGTGCCATATTATCATACACAATTCAATGGTCCACTGTACCAGCATCAGTACCTACCTGGCACCCCCCCTCAGCAACACACAACAATGATAAAATAGTTTGATTTGGCAGGGATTCGATTATTCCCTTATCCAATGGATGGTAGTTGGAGAAGTCTTATTCCAAAGTTTATAGGGAGTAATGCAATTACAGTTGAAGAGCATTTAAGGAGTTTCAATGCTTTCATCCAAGATTTGGATGTGCCATATGAAGATTTATGCATGAGGCTATTCATGATATCACTTATTGAAGATGCCAGGGATTGGTTCAACAGCCTACCAGCTGTGTCTATTGATTCTCTCCAAGGGTTTCAGGATCAATTTCTCGAGCAATATGGGAATCCAAATACACCAGATGCTGCTCTTCATGAATTAATATGGATTTAGAAAGATTGAAATGACACAATTTATGATTTTAATCAGAGATGCAATAAGTTGCAGAATAAAATACCTCCTGGATCAAAGTTGCCAGATTTTGTAGCACTGAGTGTTTATTTGAATGTTTTTGATCCTATAACGGGGTATGAGATAAGAAATAAATTCCCAAGAGATTTGGCTGAAGCACAAACGATGGCACAGACAATTGAAAACAATAGGAGGGTTGCAGGGAGAATTGATAAAAGAGATAATCCTAAGGTTCCTCAGCAAAGCAACAATTATTAGTACAGACAGAAGAATACTTACAGAAATGAGAGGCTGAGGTTGCATGACATGCCTTATAATACATACTGGAAGGATGAGAAACCTATAATAGCTAGGCCTGAAGACAAGGAAGCTCCTGATCCATTGAGCAAGAAAGGAACGTATATGGTAAGTAACAATTACTTTTGTGAATTTTGTGATAAGCCACATTCCCCAAATCATTGTGTTGTAGCCCAAAGAATACAGGAGGAGGGAATGTTGATTGGAAACAATGGAGAAGATAACATAGTATATTTGACTTCAAATACCTTTCACCATGTTGTGGAGAGGTACTCACCTTTGGAGGATGAAGGTTATCAGCATGATGTTCCAAATCAGAAATACAATGTCCATATGGCTGAACAACAACTTCTTTCTGACTATGAAGAAGATTATACAAAGCCACATTCTGTTGAGGTCCCTGCTCAATACAGTATGAAGAGATTTACTAAAGAAGAGATAGAGAGACTAACTATTGCTGATCAGAAGGAAGAAAACCAAGGAGAAACATTGGAGTAGAAGAAAAGGATTAAGGCATAAGGATTCTCTTTTGACTTCATTCAAGCATTATCCCAGGGAATAAGGTATGAGAACACTATCAATGTTGAATCCAATAGTTGTATTTCTGATGAGCATAGAGAGATCGATCAAACAATGTATCCAATAGAAGATGAGACATGTGCAAGTCAGGTTGATTCCTGTGATAGTTTGCATGAGGAAGATGAAGGTACAAGGGATTTCTCTTGCATAACAGATTGTGACAGGGAAAGCAGTGTATGTTATGAGGAATCTAGTGAATTTTCAGATTGTGAAGATGGATTCATGGATTTTGATCTGCAGCAAGTTGAAAGCTATGAAGACACATTTGATGAAGAAGAGGTATTTTCAAATTCACTTTATGAAAAAGAGGAGATAATTTTAGACATGCAAAGTGATGGAATAAATGACTGTGCTGGTAATGTTTCTATTTTTTCATTCCTTGATGGTCTTGGACTTCTTTTTGACGATGATAAAAATGAAGAGTGCAACTATAGTGATGAAAATGTAGAGACTTGTTCACTTAGCTGTGAACAGATTTCAGATTTGGTAACTCCTAAATACCAGGGATGTGCACATGAGGGTGATCTTGAAGATTTGTGTCTAGTTTACATTTGTCTTGATGGTGAAGGATCTTTGTGTAAATATTTCTATGACTCCCAGTGCATTTCTTTGAATGATGGTGAAACTTTTGGTGTTGATCAAAAGCCCGTGGCCAATCAAGAAGAGGTATGTGATTTTGAAATTTTTAACTCATGTGGAGAAGATGTTTATTTGCATGCTAAGGATGGTAGAGTTCCAACTTTGATTGATTCATATATGCTAGATACTAGAGAGGTGAGTTATAATTTAATATTATCTCCAAATGGTGATATTGAAGTGGTGCAAAAGGTTTTAGATTTGTTTGTTTCAGACAACATTGATATGACATAATTTTTTGTTGCTCAAGAGTACTCTGATGGTCAATTTTTAGTACAGCTGGGAGAATGTTTCATAATGCATAACAGTAAGAAAGATAATGAGGAATGTTGTATTAAGTATGCATGCATCTTGTATGTTGAGGATAGCAGAGATTTGTCTAATGATGAAGAATATAAATTGCAGAATGATGTAGGGAATTTGGGCCAGGTTGAGCATAGTGATTCTCTAAAAAATTTTAGTAACAGGAATGATTGCATGTGTGTCTTCAAGAAGAATCTGATGAATTCAAGACAAAACCAGGTCTTTGACAGGGGAAAGTATTGTTTGAGTTTCAGATTGTAACAGCTAAGAATAGGAAAAGTTGGAACACAGAGGATTAAGGGTTGCCAGTGCATGGACAACTCTTGCTGGTCCTCTTTAAAAAAATTTCCATGCATAGTAGTTTAGGGTTTTGGTTCACCTCCATCTTGCATTCATTTTGCATTCATTCCATCTCCTACTTGTCCATTTCCATTTTGCTCATTTTGTGTCTAGATTGCTCACCCAAGATTCTAGATCCTTGCAATGATCTTACTATCATTCATCCCCAGACGAAGCCACTGTTATAACTGTAAAAATCTGATGATTTTACATGTTGATTTCACTCATAAATTTCCAGATTGGTCCTACCATGTGCATATTTCACCCATATTTTTCCATATGGTCCCATTGTTTCCATCGGGTCATGCATTTTTTACATTATGGTCCCTATCGGCATGAAGAAATCAGGGTCTTCCCGATCCGTATTGTTTTTCTGCGATGCATAAGTCTGTGTTGTCTATCGACAAGACTTATTTGATGTCAGGGTGATTGGAGTTTACTCGTAGGCACCATTCGACATGACTTCTCTGCAGTCTTGGCGACAGAGGATGATATACATTTTGGCATGAGTTGCGGCATCGGTATTGGTCATAACAAACTCTTGTGGTCTCATCGACAAGCATATGCGAGGGATTCTTTTCGGCCAAACTTGTTGTGTTCGGTGTGAGGTTATAACGAGGCCTTATTGTCTTATTGACCGGTGGTGGAAGAATTGACATATCGGTATGACTAAGTGCTTCAGTGTATGGTCTTAGTGACTTTATTGGGTCTCACCGATATAGGGGGCATAAGGTTTCTGTCGATGAGAGAATTGCATTCTCTTGGCAATCTGAATGAGCTCGGGGTGACTTTCGGTAAAACATGGGGTATTCTATATAATGTCTCCCCGATATTATAAAGTCACAGTGACACATGCGGTGAGCTCAAGGATTTCGGTATGACTTGTGTTTCTTTTGTATAATGTCTTGGCGAGCCCGTTGGGTCTTGCCGACAAAGTTTAATATGTGGGTTTCGGCGAGAGATTTTTGTTGTCTTGGCGAACTGGTGTGTGCTCGAGGGAGCCCTCGGTGAAACATTGTGTAGTCTACGTGAGGTCTCCTTGACAGATGGAAGCTACATCGACATACATGATGGGCACTCATCGGTGAGAGGAACCTAGTGTCACGGTGACCAAAATGTATGATGAGGACTTTCAGAAAGGCATAATGTGCTCTACAGGACGTCTCCCCAATAACAATATGTCACCGTGACTGTGAACAGAACAAAAGGAACGTTGCTCGATAAGAATTTCCTTGTGTCTCAGTGAATGGAAAGCACGTGAGGAGATACATTTTGATATAATATTTTTTTATCTGTGTGATGTCTTACCGACATCACAGAGTCAGGGTGAAACACAAGGAGCAGGGGACGATCAGCGATTGAATTGCCTTTGGCATAACTAACGAGATGTCTTAGCGATTACTCGGTGAATGATTAATAAGATTCAGTCACTATGGCTGACATATGAATTTCTAAAATACCGTTGCAGGCTAACATGAACTTTCCCCGAATACTATGGTTGGCTGATATGAATTTGAAGTGATATGTTTCCTAATGCTGGTGTATAAATATACACTCCCGATTGTAATTGAAGGATCAGATTTTTAGATCATATATAGTAGGTAGAGGATGGACACATTAGAATAAATTTCTCAGAATAGAGGCTATGTTGCATGTTTTCAAATGGTGATTTCAATGAAAGTCAGTTAATGTGGCAGGTTATTTCTGGTGTCAATTGTCTGTTGAGTTTATTGAAAAGTATTGCTAAGCTCTCTCCATGATTGATTTTTTCTAGTTATTTAAATTGGTGTAACAAGTTTACTTTCAGTTTATCAGTGCACATTTGCTATATCTGTGTGATTAATTAACTGGTTCTCTCAAGAAGAGATAAAATCCTTTTTGGTGATCATAGTAATCAGGGGGATTCATCTGAATTATTAAAGTAGAGCTTAGTAGTCACAATATTGCATGTTTGTATAAGTTATAAATAGAAAATATGCCAGGAATTTGAGATTTAGGCAAAATAAGTTGCCCACTTCTGCTTCATTCGACTGCGCATACCCAATATGGCACTGGTCTCTATAGGTTCATCATTTGGATTCATTCATTTTCTTTATATCTGTGAATTGAGCATTTTAGGATTTAGATTAAGAAGATTGCTTTCAAGTTTATTTTCATTTGTTCACTTTCGTCTGCCATTGTGGAAAAATCTGTGCAAGAAAGATAATCATAAGTCAAGTCTGCCCAATTCAGATAGGTACACCCGCCTAGGTCTGGCAGCACCTGAAGAGTAGAAGGTTGTAGGCTTTTTTGACCTTGTCTATTACCCTAAAGCGTATCAAGAGATTGGCAGCCTCTTGA
Organism: Sequoia sempervirens; assembly: GCA_007258455.2. NCBI lineage: Eukaryota > Viridiplantae > Streptophyta > Pinopsida > Cupressales > Cupressaceae > Sequoia > Sequoia sempervirens. Next base: position 368,525,809 of record VDFB02000008.1, on the reverse strand, counting down.
GGCATTCCGCCTACATTTTTGAAAGCTAATAGAATTCTTATGTATCAAAGTCCAAATTAGTAGGATCATTAGTGAACATGGATTGTAAATGGATCTTGTCACACAAATTTCAACAATTTGTATTATTTATGAAATTAAGGTGTGCCAAATTTCTGTGGTACATGGGAGATAGGTGGTTGAGGGCTAGTAAAAATGTGAGATTTTTATAGTTCTAATAGTGGCTCCATTTAGGGATGTATACCCCCTGTGGGTATAGCAAGAATCTAGGTCTCTGCGGAAGCAGACCAAGTGTCCTTTTGATATGGGATGGAAATGGAGGTAAATTTAGGAATGGTGAGAAATGGAAGTGAAATGAAGTCATATACTACCGTGCATGGAAAAAGATTTATTTTTAGAAGGTTATTCAAGAATTGTCCATGCACTGGAAATCCTTGACCTTTCCCTAGACTTATGTGCATGGAAAATTAAGAAAAGACATGCTTTAGGAATTTTCCATGCATTGGCAATTCCTGTTCTTCTCCTGTCATGTTTTGGAGATAATATGAATCTTCTCCAGCCTTTCCAACAATGAAAAATGGTCCTAGCCATAGGGCCTAAAATTTGACATGCTTTCCTTTATCCTGACTCTTGGCATTCCACATGAGAATGATATCATTTATTTCAAATTTTATGTTTTTTTCCCTTTTATCATACAAGTATTTCATTTGTAACTGCCTCTTAATATTGTGTTGCTAGGCTTGGTTCCTAATCTCATCAAGCTCCATTAATTCTTCCATCCTCTCTTCCATAGGTTTAGGAATGTCTAAGTCTTCCTGTAAGATGAATTTACATATTGGTAACAAGTTATGCAAAGGGAGTCTAGCCTGAGTCCCATACGCAAGCTCAAAAGGTGATTTTCCAATGGCCTTCTTTACAGTAATTCTATCTACCCATAAATCCAGTCTCAACTTGGAATCCCAGACCTTCTTGTTATTATCCAACATTCTCTTTATGATCTTCAGGATGCTCTTGTTGTTGGATTTAGCTTTCCCGTTCGCTTGTGGATGATATGGTGAATAGTATGAGATCACTATACCATAGGATTGGAAAAATCCCTTGAATTCATCTAATCTAAAGCACATCCCATTATTAGTTACAATTCTTGTAGGAACTCCAAATCTGGTGATGATTTTTTCCAATAAAAATTTTGTTACCACCCTGCTAGTTGCTTTTTTAGTAGGTACAACATCTACCCATTTTGTAAAGTAGTTTGTAGCTACTAATATCCATCTATGTCCTCCACTAGATTTTTCCACAATTTATCCTATGAAATCAATTCCCCATTGATGGAATGGAGCCTCAACTTGCAAAGGTCTCAAAGGCAATGCCCCTTGATACTTTAGTTTCCCAGAAAACTTTTGACATGCTTCAAATTTTCTAGTGTAATCATAAGCATCATTGAAAACTCTAGGCCAATAGTAGCCTACCCTTAACACCTTATGTGCAGTGGTCTTTTCTGAAAAATTCCCTCCACACACTCCATGTATCTCCTTGAGAACATGCCTGGTTTGATCTTCATCTAGGCACAACAATAGAACACCATCCCTATTTTTCCAATATAGGTCCCATTTCATGAATACATACTTTGAATCCTGCAACTTAAGTGTCCTCTTTTTGTTATCATTAAATCCTTCAGGACATTTCATGTGCTTGAGATAATACACAATATTAGTGTACCAAGGCTTATGTTCAATACTAGTGACTATGTTATCTTCATCATTCAAGTTGCATACTTGAGCAACTTCAATATTTGTCTCAACCATTAGTTTGGCTAGTCCTTTTCCTCTCACAAGTTTGGTGATTTGAAATTCAATCTCAAATTCCTAGACTCTATTTATCCACCTGCACCTACAGCCAGTTGCTTCAGATTGTACAAACACATCTTTTACTGTAGCATTCAGTACATAGGCTATCCTTTTGCTCCCACTAGATATGATCTAAATGCTTTGAAATCTTTTACTAATGCATATGCCTACTTTTCTACAATGTCATTTTTCAACTTCACATTTTGGAGGAATTTGCTGAAAAGAGAAATAGGTTGTTTGTACCCCTCATCATTCTTTTGTAGCATCACTACAACAATTGTGTGATAAGATGCAAATGAAAAGATTTGAAAAGGCTTACTGAAATCAAGGGACTTCAATATTGGGGCTTCCTTTATTTCTCTTTTGACGGATATGAATGCATCTATGGCTTCAGCTATTCAATCAATCTTTGCTCCTTTCTTCAACATCTTTGATATTGGCTTCACTATCTTAGCAAAATTTGATATGAATCTTCTCAAAAAATTGATCTTCCCAAAGAAGGACTGGATGGCTTTGAATTTCTTAGGGATGGGGATCTTGCCTATGGCTTCCACCCTTTCTATATCAATCCTTATACCTTCTTTGGACACTATATGCCCCTCTAATTTTCCTTCTGTTACTCCAAAAATGACATTTTTAGGATTTAAGGAAATACCATATTCAATGGCTTTGATGAATTTTTTTTCTAGATGCTCAACATGGTCTTCACATTTCTTTGAATATGCAGTCAAATCATCCTGGTATACTACCATTATTACATTGATTAAATCAACAAATGCAACATCCATAGCTCTTTGGAAAGTTTCTCCAACATTTGTGAGTCCAAAAGGCATTCTAGCGTATACATATGTTCCCCATGGTGTGGTAAAGGTTGTTTTTTATTTCTCTGACTCCTTAAATTTCACTTGGTTATAGCCTGAGAATCCGTCCATCATAGATAGCAACTCACATCCAGTGACCCTCTGTAACATAGCCTCCATGTTTGGGAGTGGGTAGTTATCCTTAAGAGAGGACACATTCAAGTTTATGAAATCTGCGCAGAGCCTTATATCTCAATTTTTCTTTCTAATAGGTACTAAATTAGAAACCCAAGATGAATGTCTGGTAGGATTGATGATACCCATCTCCCTAAGCTTCATAAGTTCTTCATGCATTTTAGGTTCTAAGGTAGGATTTATGGGCCTTTGTTTTTGTCTAAAAGGTTTAGCATCTAATTTCAATGGGATCTCATGTTCGAACAAATCCTCTTTATATGCTCTGAGATCATCATAAGACTAATAAAATACACGATTATATTTCCTTAATAATGCAATCAACATCCTTTTGATTGTTGGGGTTATCGTTTTCCAAATGTACACCTTTTTAGGGGCTCGTTCAGTTCCAAGGTTAATTTATTCGATGCCTTCCCTTTTCACTAGTATTTATTTCATAAGGGCTCAGTCATTTCCATCAAACACTCTCTCTAGTGCTACAAGTCCCTTAGGAATCTTATTAGTCTTGAGTTAAACAACTTCCTTCCCAAACATAGTTTGTTTCCCATCTACCTCCTCTACAAATGCATTAAAATCAATTTCTTGGGCTTCATATTGATCAACACAATGTAGAAGCTTAATTAAATTAGTATCATCATTAAAAACTTGCCCACTATAAATATTATCAAGGATGGAAGGTCTTGTTTATAGTTCTGTGAGCAAGATTTTTGCTTGGCTATCTAAATCAACACAACAGATTATTAGTCAAGTTAGCCAAAAACAATAATCAAACTCCCTATGAAGTTCTTAATCACATTAAGACAAGGAAACATGATAAAAAGCATTACAAAGAAATCATAAGCATGTAAACCTATCTAAAATGGATTAAACCATCATTTCATAGGGAGATTTGTGCTATTGTGGAAAATAGCCCTTTCCCAACCCCTTTGGATAAGCTAAATGATGAAATTGATTTGAAGATGATATGAAGTTCTATGAAGATATGATATGGATTCAAATGACAATGATGCATTTGTGGATGAGATTGTGGAGGATTAAATCAATGGAGATGATCTCTATTTATAGAATAGAATGACAGAAGAATGCCAAACATGGAGGATGTGGGACTAAAAACCAACCAATGGAAATGTGCCACTTGTCAACTCCTGATAGGTTGAGGAATGAGGACATTTTGGTCAATGTGCCAAAGAGGGGGAGATTCAAATTTGAATTTGAGAGTTAAATGATGACTTTGACCTTTGCAAGAGACATGTAAGAGCTCATAAATGCCTTGTTGGATGCACATGTCAAATTGGGGGGAGATTCAAATTTGGAGAATATTCCTCAAAGATGCCATGTTCAAAGAAAATGATGAATTAATAAATCAATAAATTGATTTATTTGTGCAAGTGGGAATAGCTAGAGGATGTGATGGGTGATTAGGTTAGATTAATCATAGTTTGATTAACTTAAGATGGTGATTAGGGGCTTTGACCCATTTGACTTAGATTTTAGGGATTTAAACTAAATCAAAGGGAGATGAAAGGTGATTTCAGATTTAATTAAATAAATGTTTGATTTATTTAATCAAGGAGGGTGATGTTAGGATCGAATTAAATAAAGTTAATTTATTTAATTTAAATTGATGACTTTAGGAGATTGATCAAATAAACTTGATTTATTTGATGAATGGATGAATATGACCTAATCAAATGCATGATGACAATTTCACGTCTCTGCATTTTTCCCCTCTTTGAAGCATTGTACTTGTTGCGTTGGTTTGAAGAATAAACTTGTCGTGTTCAAAATTCAAAAAATTTCTAATTTTTTCGGATGCCGTAGCAGAAAGAAGTACACTAGTACATTTCCCCCTCGAGAGATCAAGTGAAAAGATTTGATTTGAGGGTCGATATCGCGATAAAGAGGTTCAAAATGGATGGTTATAATGATGATGCAAATGAGATTATTTTAAGATGCTTAGAATAACCAATCTATATTATCCTAAACAACTTAAATGATGATATGATGTGAGATGGATGAGATGGATGATGTGATATGCTATGATTATGAAAATGTATGATTTTATGAGATGCTTAGACTAACATATCTATATTATGATGATGAACATGCATGTGAGATGATGTGCATAATGTTGATGGTTTGTGGATGTAGGATGGATGCACTGGTGATGTTATGCTAGCGTGGAGAGAAGAAAGAAGAAATGAGATGATGACAAGAGGATCCAACAAGTCCATGATCTGACAACACTTTATTAGAGATGATGATGATAGATAATGATTTTCTTATCAAGGATTGGGATTTTAAAAGGGCTACTTACCTTATGTTTGATTACACATGTAGATGCGATGCATCAAGGTATAAAGAACCAGGATGGCGTTGTACCTAGTGCGATGGAATTTGACTTGACAATAGATAGGAGTATTCTTGTTCACACTTGACATATGGAAACCTTGCTAGGACATACCTAACAAAGCAAGTATTCACCAAGTTATATTACAAGAACATCCAACAAGCACAACAGAAAAAAAGATAATGATCGTTGCCCCATTCCTATCTCTCTAATTTCTTCATTCAGATATCATCGAGAGGTCCTTCGAATGAGCACAATAAGATAAATCAAAAGAAAAGATCAAGTACGGAAACAAGCCAATGTTCTTCATACCTTGAGCCAAAGGGATGTGTTTTGTTTTAGGATAAGAACCGAAACTATTGCCAAAAGATAATGCCCATTGTAGGAAGGATACATCCTAGGACATGTTAGTGGATGGCACACGTCATTTCGTTTATCCAAAGTGTTTTTCCAAAAGATAATGCCCATTGTAGGAAGGATACATCCTAGGACATGTTAGTGGATGGTGGCAAGTTGATAGGTTTGTTCAAAAGGCTGTTGATACAAGGTCGATTGATATGTTTGCGAATGATGAAGGTTTGGTTTTTAAAAGTTTGTTGTTTTCGATTTTGATTTTACATTTGAAGTTTTCTTTTGCCAATTGTTGTGGTTGTTTCTATTTGTTTTGCCAAAGGATGAAGGTGACGATCAGTTTATTATGGATGATTGATTATTTCAAGTAAAGATGAGATAGATGTATTTTTAAATACTTGGATGTTTTTGATGTTTTGGAATGTTTTGAGGTTGTTTTTGGTATTTTCAAGATTTTACAAATGTTTTGATTTTTGATTTTTTGAATGTTTTGGGGTTTTCTGAGATTTTATGAATGTTTTTGGATTTTGTGTTTTTAAAATTTTTTTTGGATTTTGATGTGATCTTGGATGTTTTTGGATTTTATTGGTTTTTAGGATGTTTTTGGATTTTGATGTCTTGGGGGCTGATAAAAAATTATCCTTGCCTACATTTAAGCTCAAAGACAACGTAGTTTGGATTCCAATGTTTTTTACTTTTTTTTTAAAATTTTTTGAGTGTTTTTGGATTTTTGATATGTTTTGGATGTTTTTGGATTTTTCACATGATTTTGGCGATTTGGATATGGATATGATATCAGTGCTCTTTTTGGGATTTTGTTGAAAATCAAACTAAGGTTGATTGATCAGATCGATGGATTGATGATGATAACATTGTTGAGGATGCATAACAATGCAATGATAGTGTTACGCAACACAAGGATTAGGATGGATATCCCAAGATGATGAGGGATTGATGATGATAAAATTGTTATGGATACACAACAATGCAAGGATAGTGTTAAGCAACACAAGGATTAGGATGGATATCCCAAGATGATGATGGATTGATTGGATTTGATTGATCATGATTGAAGCTTGATTTGGAACAAAAGTTGTTCGGATGATTTGATGTGATGTTGAAGTGCAACTTAGATGCAATTGATAGTGATTACTTGGCTTGATGTTTAATTGAAGATAAAACCTGATAAGGAACATCTTCTTGTCAAAATATGCCATGGGCTAGTGATTCAGATTTTGGCTCACAAATGCTTTGACCAATTTTATTTTATGTTTTCCAATGTTTGGATCACCACATAAGTTGGAGGATATAGATCAATATTTTATTCCTGAAGCAAGATGTACATATTTGCCCCTAGTGTCTAGCAATGTATGGAATGTCATGGATGGATGCTTGGATAGGCATACAGTTGGATAGTTGTGGTAAACATGCAAAGGATGCCAAGGATTATCTTGTGATAAGATAAGGTGTTCAGATAAAGAATGCTCATTGGATAATGCTTCATGGCTTAGATAACATTGGAGAGGATAAAAACAACCCATGTCAAGATGTTTATCATAAGAAAGTGTAAAGTGTGCCCCAAAGTTTCATCAAGATCAATATAACTTGGATGATGGATGCAGATAGATGAAAATGGATTGGATAAATGGTTCATGGATGAATGGATTTATTATGGATGGGATAAGATGCTTCCTCCTAAACTGGCGTATGTAGATGCTCGATTCTACACATGATGCCTATTTTCTAGGTTTTCATCACGGTACCTGTCCAAAGTGCCACCCATGCGGTTTTCACTAGAGGACAATTTTTTTCTTCACTGTTTTCAATTCTTTTTTCATAGTTTTGATTTTTTTTGTAATTTTTTTGAAAGATTCATGCTGACCCACTTGGTGGTGTTGATATAGATGCTTCTGTCATAATGTGTCATCGATATCCTGCTTGAAGAAGTTGTTTAGCTAAGATACGTGCACTTGAATGCAACTTTTGAGATTCTTGATCTACTTTATTGATGTCAGGGTTAACTCTATCTCTGTGTGCACATCGCAATAGAGTGCCTTCTGAATCCTTATGATGAGGGTCGTTGCCAATACATGGTCAATGTGAGAATTAGATATCATGTTAGGAGGTGTGGATGGAGTGTGTTTAGGGATAGGAGATGGATTGGTTGACAGTTTGGAACCTTTGACTCTCCAAACTTGGGAAGATGAGCAATGATGGGTGGATACGAAAGTGTGCATGGAATTAGGACCAAGTGCTTGATATACTTTGTACATCACTTGAAAAGCTTGGTTTTTCTTTTGTGGACATCTTTGATGGATACTTTTCCCTTTTTTAATTTTTCCCCATAGTTTCTTTGACTGACGGAGTTTGATAGGGATGATATTTCTTTGTATTCTTTGGTATCCACGTGTATTTTATTTTTCCATTATGCTTCTCAGCTTCTTTTGCTTTGATAATGTTCTTCATACTTTGATTCAAATATTTCTTTCAAAGTTGGTCCCAATTCATGGATGGGGTGATGAGTGGAAGAAGATTCATGATGTGACTGGTTGTAGTATTGGCATCAATTTCATCATAAGGATTCTACATGCTCCCTATGTTGACGTTTGCTTGAGATGAAGTTTCCCCCAGTATGGTGGTAGTAGTACCTTCATGATTTGATTCTGCCTATTCTGAGAGCTCTTGTTTAGAATGCATTCTCTGATAAATGACCATCGTAGGTGACGTTGTTTCAATTTGCTGCTCCGCTAACTCTGAATTATAATGTTATGTCTGACTTGTTTCCTTGAGCGGATAATACTGGATATCCACATACCTGTGTCCTCAGTCTAAATTTGGGATATATTTGATCTTAATGTTGACAACTCAATAACCTTCTCTTTTTGTGTAATAATGTCAGGAGTAAAAGAATCTTGTTCTGAATGAAGACCATCTATGTGTCCATCCATAGAAAGCATCTCATGGGTAGATGGACGAGTATGTGCTATGTGGATGTGATAATTTGTTGCAACATCTTGTATAGATAGGAGAGTGTCCATTAGATCATTATAGTAGCTCGAAGATACAAATTCTTGATCTTGAATGATTTTGGAATTGCTTTTGACATGATTTGGATCAAGTTCTTGACATGGGTAAGTTTCAAAGGATGGATTGCTCACAAAGGCTTCTTGGATGTCTTCATTAGGCATGGGAAATGGCTCAATATCCTCTTGATCTTTGAGTGGATTTGGATCAAATGTTGAGTTGAAGATTCCTTCAATATCTAAAAACATGTCTTGGAAAGGACCATTGCTAGACCTTGGTGAAAGACGTTGATCATGCTTTGGAATAAATTATTGAGATATGTCCTCTAACTTATTAGAGTATGTAGAGACATTTTCAACATGATCATTGGTCAATGGATTGTTGATTACAGGATCAAATAATGTTAACACTCCTTGAAATGGATCATTGTCGGATATTGTTGAAGGATTCTTATCATGATAAAAAAGGGACTCTTGATGTATGTTGATTTGATCTTCGAATGCAGTAAAAACATATTCCATGTGTTCATTGATGGATAGTTCTTGATCATGTGATCGTTGACTTAGATCAATACATGGAGTCGTTAACATTTTGTTTGGATTTTGAACAACATTTGCTTGTTGAGTTTGGTATTGGGATTTAGCTTGTGCTTGCACTTAAGCCTGGGCTTCTGCTTGTTGGGCTTGTGCTTGTTGGGTGGCTAGATATTGTTGGATGGCCTTTTGGTAGGCCTGGTGAGCTTTTAGCGCAATGTTATATTGTCTTGCTGTGTTTGGTTTTGGTGGTAGTGGTGGCAGATTCAGAATCGTGTTGGATGTAGTGACAAGTCGTTGAGATACGTTTGGAGTGATCGTGAGGGTTTGAGATATGATGGGTGTGATAGGGGTGGTTGACATGATTAAGGTGATGGGAATGGTTAGAATGACTAAGGTGATAGATCCTTGGGAGACCATATTTTGATTTGTGAGGATTGATGTTATTTGATTAGATAGCATCTATTGGTGCGATGTTGATGGTATATTCAAAGGATTTGATGTGATGGCTTGATTGGTGTTATGTGGATTGATTTGGATGGAGTGATTGGTGATAGGTAAAGGGGGAAGCCATAAACCAAGGAATGATGTTGATATGGGTAATGGTGGTGGAGATGTCTCTTGGTGTAGTGACTCAACTATTTTGGTAAGTGTAGCAATTTGATCTCGCCAAATTTGATCTTGGTTTTGATCTTGACTCCCTTGATATAGTTGATTTGGTTTTTGTTCAAGCAAATTTGGGAGGCATACTTGTGTTTTTTGAATGGGATCATGGACAAATTGATTTTGGGCAATGTTCTGATTTGGGATGATGTTCAAATTTGACATGATAGGTTGAAATTGAACATTGTTGGTGGTGGGAATCACATTGCCTTGATTTAGATAACTTTGATTTTGCATGGTGTTACCTTGACTTGGATTAATACATGGAGTTGTTAACATCTTGTTTGGAATTTGAACAACATTTGTATGATTCACAAACATATTTATCCCAAAGTTTTCCAAGTGTGGATTCATGTTTGGTAATCTTGTACCTGGTATATTCACTTTTGGCATGTATGGATTTGGTGGGATGATGTTGGTCGTTTGAAGACTCATGCATTGATTTTTTGGTGGATAGACTTGTAAGTTTGGACTTTGATTTAAATCTACCATCGAAAAAGGTGTTCCAAGATTTAGATTGGGTAGACTCACATTTGTTGTATCATTGAGGTTTGTAGGAGATAATGATCCCATGTATGGATTGTATAAATGTGAGTTTTGAAAATCAATTGGAATTGTAAGGCTTTGATAGTTTAGTTGACTTGGATTACTCATGATGTATGGATCAAGTTTATATTCCATTTTCCTCTTGTGTTGAAGTCTAGTTTGGACAGTAAAATAAGGATCAATTTTCAAGAATGTGGGAGGTGAACCTCTAATTCTGTGGGTTGATCCAAACTCTAGGTACAAAAAAAGAAAGTCTAAGATTTTAAGGATCAAAAGGATGGTGATGAGATATGAAAGATGGATGTTTGGTGAATGATTGGAACTCTTAGGAAATCTTGAAGAGGATACTAAACTTTAGGACTTGGATTGATGTTTTGATTTGATTTGGATTGGTTTGACTTGATTTGGATAGTGAACTCATAAACTCTAAGAGGTTGGATATTGTCCTAGAGTAAATTTATCCACAAGATGCTAATTTGACTAAATGTGTAAATAAGGATTCATCTAGACACACCTAACCAAACAAGATGATTTTGATTTGATTTGATTTTGGATTTTGGATGGTGAACTCATAAACCACAAGATGTTGGATTTTATCAAGGGATAGACTTGTTCACAAAGACCGATAATTTGACTAAATATGTGGAGAATGATTCATCTACACAGATCTAATCAAACAAAACAATTTTGATTTGGTTCAAATGATTTTCCCAAAGTTTAGCATGAGGGATTTTTTCAAGATTTCCAAGAATTGTTTGTGAGGTGATTTTGATTTTGATGTTTCGGGGATGGATGAAAGTTTTGATTTTGATCCTAAGAGACTTAGAGAGACTTTGTTTACTAGAACAAGATATTGAAGAACATGCTTTTCTCCAAGAGTAGATCAAACCAAAAGACCAATGTTTGCTTGACAGATGATAAAAATATAAACAAGCACATGTGTGGGGTCCAATTTGTTATCTTTTCTTTAATGACTTCTTTTTACAAAAAATAGATGCTTGATTATGTTTCAAACTAAATGTCCAATGTCACAACTTCTTTTCATCCCACAAAGTGCTATGTGGAAGTTCCAAGAAATCAGGACAAGGGTTGCCTAATGTTGACCTTTGTAAGAGAAAATTAAGATGTAAACCCAATTACTTAGAAACCTCTAGAGATGTAATCCCTAGGGTAAGCAATAGCTCTTGGGTTTTGTCAAAGGTATTTTCTCTATCTAAGGGGTTTGAAATTTTGATTCTCATGTTAAATAACTATTTCCCAATGTTTTCGAATCAAGCAAGTTTTTTGACTCACAAGCAATATAACATCCTAGCTCAATTGGTACATTTTTCTTGGTGAGCTTGCCTCATGTCCTTCATAGTAGAGGAGATGATTTTGCATGCAACCAAGGAAAAATATAAAGGTATGTTAAGAATGAAGTCTTAACCTCTATATTTTAACCAAGATCAGACATGGAAAGTAACTTCTTGGAATCTAAGTTCCAATGCACCACTTTGATAAACTTGTTGGATGGATTGCTTGGCTACTACAAACAAGGGTTTTAGTTCAGACTTTCCGTTCATGGAGATTGACCCATACGACAAGAGTCCCTTTTCAAATCCATCTCGTTAGAGTCAACCGTGTCATACTGGTGTTTACTCCAGTACCCACATTTATATCCCAGTTGGAAATACTCTTGGCTTTAGAGTGTTATCGGTTGAGTCATTCCCTTGGGTGAGTACTTTTTCCCCAAGACATGCCCTCTAGGATAGAAAAAAGCGAGTAAACATATTCATAGTTTGATCAACCTTCGTTTAGAAACAAAGAGAGAACACATGCAATAAGTTTACTCACACTTGCAAAGTATTTTGTTCAATTTTAGTTCCCAAAATGAAGTGTGTGGGTAATTATTTACACAATTTAATGTCACCAAAAACCTTTTCATTCTCAAGATCACCGTGAGGTGTGAGAGAAGCGCATACGTCTTTTGATGATACTACTTTGTGTAAATAATTAAAAAACAATAAAGATACACATTCACTTTATCCTTCAAAGAAATGATTCAATTCATTTTAAGCAACAAAGGAAAGATGAAGATTTGATTGTTCAATTTGTTAATCTGAAATTGTAAAACTAGTGAGTTTGACTAAGTTTCTTTTAAGCCCCTTTGTCACGAAAATAAAAATGTTCCTTTTAAGAGCCCAAAAGAGGTGAGTAAGTTGATTTAAAATAGAAAACTAAAGTGTAAGATGGAAAATCCAAGCATTAAAAAATGCTTTGTGCATTACAAGTTTCAATGTCTAAGTTTTCAACTCCAAGGTTCTTCCAAGATCACCTCTTATCTTTTAGTGTCGCAAATCCCTTGTACAAACGAAATCCCTTCCTCCTCGATTTTCCTTCCTTTACCCCTATCAAGAAAGAGAATCACACAAGAATCAAGGTATTAAAAATTGTTTTAATTATTAACTTGAAACAATAAAACAATTTTAAAATAGAGATGATTTGCAACTAAGAAATGGAGCATTAATACGAATCCCACTTTCCATAGTCCTTTCCCATCTAGCCTTTATACTTAAATAATATTTAGCTTCAAACTTTACTAACAATGGATCATAAAGATTATAAAATGTAGTGCTTTCTAAGAGGGAAAATCAATCAAACTTTAGTTCAAATATCCATCATAAATAAATATAAGAAAGGAAACTTCACCTTCATGAGTAGCTGTCAAATCCCAAGTCTTATTCCCAATAAATAACTCAGAAAGCATTCTAAAGTCTTCGCTAATAGTTGAAATCCCAAGTCTTATTCAAATCCTCGCTTTTAACTCGACTGGAGAATGGTTTGGTGACTGTGTTAGCGTAGAAGTGAAAAGGAATATTTGAATCTCTACCATACGTTCTTCAACTACCTAGAGTAGCATTGAATAACTTGTCTTTGATGAAATTCTATTGAAATGACGTGTGAGTCAAATGCATTAAACAAGGTGATAAGATCAGAGAAATTTCATCCCAATTTTTTAAAAAATAAAGGTAGAAATGTAGCGCATTTAAGAAATCCATCTAGAAAGAATCCCTTGAAGTTGATTAACTTGCTGATAGGTTGCAGAGTAAATATCAAATCTCCTTGAAACACTTTCTTACCACCGAGTAAATTTGCAAAGTATCATTGAAGAAAAATCTTGGGAGAGGGCCCACAGGAGGTTACGGACTTATGAAGCAGTCAAACTCATCGTCCTCTCTCACCAATGTCATGTGAGACAATATACAGTGTAAATACCATGCGGGCTTCCACAAGAAAATGTGACGTTTTGGCCAAAAGCTATCAATTTTCTAGAAGCCTCTATTCTGCTGCACAATAGGTAGAGTTTCCAGATCGGATCTAAAGAGGCCCATAGTATCTTTATTCTGGTGGCTCCTTCTTTAACAACATCGCTCGCTTTTCAAAACAATAATTTCCTTCAGCAATTGGTGCTTCTCCCTGATATGATTTTTCTCTCCACAATCTACAAAATTTTATAATAGGAAACTGTAACAGGAAATGATGTATTTTTGCAAGCTAATATAATGATTTGAAAATGAGAATCAACTAACTGCAAAACATGGGCGTACAAATTGACCTTAGACAAATGGCTTAAAAGAATGGCCCGTATGAAGATCAAAGGCTTTGCAGTAAGCCGCACTAAAGGACCCAGGCTCCAAATGGGATCACACTTTTGGGAAGATCATTGTAGGTTAGAAAAGAATTCCAATTGCAGAGTGTAAGCAATAACCAAAAAGACATGAAACACAGAAAAAAATAGAAAGTACTTACCCTCTATTATAGGCATATGATTGATTCTGAGATGCACTTAATTTTAATTCAAGCAGAGATTTTCTATTGTAGGTACATAAGGCAAGAATTATATTAGACTGTAATGCAACCATTTCAATATGGGAACACAACTTTTAACACAACAAGATAGATAACTAAGAACAAATTGACATATTTAACACCTACCCTCATTTATCATTCGAAATCTACCTTACCATATGGCTGCTCAGCTCTATTTCACTGTTACAAGAGAACAAAAGCCTTCTAATGTTAGAATGACATCAAACTAGTGAACAATCTATGCATAAAAAATCTTGCACTCATGAAGCAAATGAATATCAGAGAAAATATCGAAAGCAGGCCCTCCTTCTAGCGCCAATATGTGAGCAAGATTTTTCCTTGGCTATCTAAATCAACACAATAGATTACTAGTCAAGTTAGCCAAAAATAATAATCAAACTCCCTATGAAGTTCTTAACCACATTAAGACAAGGAAATATGATAAAAAGCATTACAAAGAAATCATAAGCATGTAAACCTATCTAAAATGGATTAATCCATCAGTTCATAGGGGGATTGGTGCTATTGTAGAAAATAGCCCTTTCCCAATCCATTTGGATAAGCTAAATGATGAAATTTCTTTGAAGATGATATGAAGTGCTATGAAGATATGATATGGATTCAAATGAAAATGATGCATTTGTGCATGAGATTGTGGAGGATTAAATCAATGGAGATGATCTCTATTTATAGAATAGAATGATAGAAGAATGCCAAACATGGAGGATGCAGGACTAAAAACCAACCAATGGCAAGATGCCACTTGTCAACTCCTAATAGGTTGAGGAATGAGCACATTTTGGTCAATGTGCCAAAGAGGGGGAGATTCAAATTTGAATTTGAGAGTTAAATGATGACTTTGACCTTTGCAAGAGACATGTAAGAGCTCATAAATTCCTTGTTGGATGTACATGTCAAATTGGGGGGAGATTCAAACTTGGAGAATATTCCTCAAAGATGCCATGTTGAAAGAAAATGATGAATTAATAAATCAATAAATTGATTTATTTGTGCAAGTGGGAAAAGCTAGTGGATGTGATGGGTGATTAGATTAGATTAATCATAGTTTGATTAACTTAAGATGGTGATTAGGGGCTTTGACCCATTTGACTTAGATTTTAGGGATTTAAACTAAATCAAAGGGAGATGAAAGGTGATTTCAGATTTAATTAAATAACTGTTTGATTTATTTAATCAAGGAGGGTGATGTTAGGATGAAATTAAATAAAGTTGATTTATTTAATTTAAATTGATGAATTTAGGAGATTGATCAAATAAACTTGATTTATTTGATGAATGGATGAATATGACCTAATCAAATGCATGATGTCAATTTCACGTGTCTACCAGTTCAACTCGTGAAATTCCTACCAAAGTGATGTCATATATTTTCAAAGCTACATTCACCAAGAAATCTACCATCAAATTCATGGACCTATCTATCTAGTCAATGGAGAAAGCATCAAACAACTTAATGGTATCCCATACAATATTTATGTACTGTTTTAGCCTTTTTTCCTTTATAGCGTACTTTGATCTTACTTGTGAAATGACCAACTCAAATTCCACAAGAATAGTCAGTAGTTTGATTTTGTGTTTGATAACTATGTTTAGTCCAATCAGTAAGGCCTCATACA
This sequence comes from Sequoia sempervirens, assembly GCA_007258455.2. Lineage (NCBI taxonomy): Eukaryota > Viridiplantae > Streptophyta > Pinopsida > Cupressales > Cupressaceae > Sequoia > Sequoia sempervirens. Next base: position 368,510,020 of record VDFB02000008.1, on the reverse strand, counting down.
CTGCTATGTTATTTGTACACTCAAATGTCAATAAGAATGAATATTTGAATGCAACTGTACCCTCAAGTAGATGAAAACCACTCCTACTCCATTAACTTCTCTGCTACATGCTTCATCAAAATACATTCGCCACACACCATGCTCATTTTTGGAGACATCTTTATCAATTGGATCAGTGTTCAATAATTTTGGCTATGAATGCTCTATTATGAAACTTCCCAAGTCCACATCACAAAAGAAATTCAGTTGATTATGGTCAACATACTCCACAATATGGTTCTCCCTTGGTTCTCTGTACAATTTAACATCTTCACCATTTATTGGTATTGTGGCATAGGACAAATAAAATTGCACATTCCGTCCTACTGAAGCAGTCCAATGTCTTGACAGGAGCATCCCAAAGTGAGGGGGTGTGTCTATCACAATTATGTCAATTGTATATGCTACTTGTGGGTAAGCGTCCAATTTTACTTCTACATCCTTCATGATTCCTATCCTTGGGATAGACCTACTATCCATAGCATATAACATTTACCACCCATAGTATTCACCCACATGCCAAGCTATTTCATGACCCCTACTAGCATGATATTAATAGTAGCTCTTGAGTAAATCATATAATTCCTCACCAAATTGTTGTTTATGAGTAATGTAGTAAAAAATAGATCAACCTATGGAGGATTCATTATTGTATGACCTGGGAAAACTTTAGGGACCTTTACTTCTCCTTCCTTGTTAATACTAATTTTAGTGGTTTCTCTATTCTCCAAGCTTGCATTTTTACTTGTTCCACTAGATATTAGTTGAATAGCGCTATCTTTGTATTCTTTTATCTTTATCATTTCCAATAGTGGCACAAACATCTTCACCTGAGAAAATGCTTGTTTGAAATCAAATGAAGATGCATTTTTTGTTTTGGCTATTCTCCTTTGCTCTAGTGGTTCTCCTTTATTTTCTTCTTTTTCCTTTTTATTTATTTCATCATGTCTTTATTTTTTTTTGCATAAATCTTTTTCTTCTTCTTTAGGGACATGCTTTTTCTCCTTATTAGGTTCCTTATTTTCTACCCTTTTCATTTTTTCTTGCATTGTCTCCTTATCTTTCACAAACAATCCCCTTGGAGTGCCATCATTTGCATTTGTCATTCAGTTTCTCAGCCTATAAATTCTTTTCACTTTCTCTACTGTAGCAATGGTTAACTCCTTGAATTCTTCCTCTGTTGGCCTCCTCAATTTATATTTACTTGGCTTAGGTAGTGTATAAGGAGGTTGTGATTCATCATTTGGGTATGTGCAGGATCATGATGGGCCAAAAAGTGGCAATATGATGGGTATGTGGTTGATGACTTGTATTTTACCCAAAATTGATGAAACGAAAAGGGTTTTTAAAAGAGATTCCCAGCTTTCCACCAATATAAATTATGCTTTACTTTGAATTCAATAAGTAATTACTATTCATTTTCTATTCAAATTATGACTAAAGTGTTGATTGATAGGCTGATTGAAAAACATCTATAGCTTTCAAATGGTATCACATTTTTTGAATCCAAAATATGTGTCACATTCTATGCTTTGCATACTATAGGATTAAGAAAAGAAAAATTGAATTTAATGAAGTTTTGACCAAGTTAAGGTGGTCAGACATATGAGTTTTTATATTTTCTAAAAGTTGTAATAAAAATATCATAATTAATTATTTACTTGGAAAAAATTTACAAAGAAATATACATCACATCAGAACATGAGTCCTCTACTTATATCTAAAATTTCATAAAAAAATATTATCATTTTATTGTGGTTAGGGTGGTCAGATAGACACCTACTTCTTATTTTTTCCCTAAAATTTAAGTACTACTGCATTGAAATTTCAAATTTTTGCCAAATAGTTTTTTTTCTTTTAAACAAACCTAGTAATTTAGAAACTACATCCAATTTTCTACAGATTCTATTCTTACATATTTTTGAAATAATATAGATAACTTATTCAAATTTTTATGTCAAGTTGCCTAACTCTGATTTTTCTGAATTTTTTGCCACTTAAGGGCCTGTTTTGTCCATGATGATCCTGCACATACCCATTTCTTTCATTATCTTGATCAAAGAAGACTTGTTGTTTTTCCATGTGAATATTTTATTTCTGATTGTTTACATCATACTCATAACCTTCATCTCCTGAGGATGAGTATTCTTGTTCAACTGCATGTAGAGTATGTGAAGTTAGATATATTGTAGTATCTTCTTCTTCATTTTCATATGGAAGCTCTTCTTCTTGTATTGATTGTAATACAACACAATGATATTGGGAATGGGGAAAATTGCAAACTTGACACCAAGGGCTATTATTGACCATGTAGGCTCCCTTTTTCTTTAAGGGACCGGGAGTTTCTTTATACTTAGGTCTATCAGTCATGGGTTTTCCATCCTTCTAGTTTGTATTGTATGGCATATCATGCAACCTTGGTCTTTCATTTTTGTATGAATTCTCCTGATTATTCTTGGAATTGTTAAAGTTTTGGGGAACTCTAAGGTTGTCCCTTTTCCAGTCATCCCTGTAGCTTTTTTGTTGTTTTCAATTGTCAATGTTGTCTTTTGTGCTTCATTCAAGCTTCTAGGGCATCTATTTTTTAGTTCATACCCTATTTTTGGATCAAAGGTTTCAAATAAATACTCAAGGCTACTCGATCAATCAGTTTGGATCCATGTGGTATTTTATTGTGTAATTTAGAAAAACTATGATTGAAGTCATAAATTGACTCATTTTGATATTTTTGAATACTGATGAGTTCATGAAGGGAAAATTCAGGGGCACAATGATTCCCATATTGCTCTATAAATTGATTGTGAAAGTCTTCTATAGAATTAATTGAAGCATTAGGTAAACTATTGAACCAATCCCTTGCTTCTTCAATTAGTGACATCATGAATAATCTCATGTTTACATCCTTGTATTCCATAGCAATATCTTGTATGAAGGTATTAAAATTTATGATATGTTCTTTGGCTAATATCACATTATTCCTAGTGAATTTGGGAACTATATTTCTCCAATTGTTGTCCATTAAGTATGGATATAATTGGTGTCCTGTTAAATCAAATTTCCTACATGTGCTCATGTAGTTTTGCGTATACAAATTTAGAGGTGGTGGATTAGGATGATATTGATATCCATATTGAGGCTGATGGTAGACATTTTGTTGTTGAGGGTGTACATTTTGATGTGGCACATGCTGGTGATGTGGTGGGGCATACTTTTGGCCTAGTGGTGGATAATACTAAGGAACATTGATAGTATTTGGGGGTCAGGACCTTTGTAGTGGTACATTATGTTGGGTGTGTTGTCTTGGGTTACCACCTACATCGTGAGGCACTTTTCAAGTACCTGGAGCACCTGTGTTCTGAGATGTTCCATGTGATTTGAAATTACCACCCTGTTTATGTGGAGGGACTTACTTTGGTGGTTTTGGTGCCTGGACGTTTAATTGTGTCATTGTTGATCTATCTCTTGGGCTTCTTGTATCATTTATTGTCTCTCTCTAAGTTGTCTTTTTCATTCCAAATGTACTTGAAATTCTTGGTTAGTCATACCCTCAAAATCATGGGTAGTGTAATCAATAGACCCCTCATGGTTTTTTTCTCCTTGTTGTAGTGAAATTTTGTAATCATATTCATTTTGTGTCTAAATTTGTTCTGCTTCAAATTAGGCTTTGAATTCCTCTATTTTCCTAGGGTCCTCTTTCCATCAAAAAGTAGGATGACTAGTGTTTTCTTATTCAAAAGGAGTACAAGGATCTCTGTTTAGGTCATCACCATGAAATTTTGTTTCGTGAGGAGTTGTTCTGCTGAGTTCTCCCTATCTTCATTAGTTACATTTGACATTTTATCCCTTCTCTTATTTACATCAGTATTTGAAGGGGGAGACCCATGTTTATCTTTCCACCTACCATTGTTCTTCATTGGGCTCGCCTAGTGCAAAGATCTCCTACCACATCTCATAAGATGCTTTAATGCTCTGAACTCTAGGGTTTACCTTTGTTGATGTGTATTTGTACTTCCCAGTCATGCACTTTTTCTTACAAAGTCCCCACTCACTTTTAAGAAAAGTGAATTTTTTTTATAACTTCTTGTTTCCAACAGAGTCTTGTACAAGGTGTTGACTTTATGATGGACTAGATTCAGAATTGACTTATCCCTAGTAGAGTCACCAATCACTTGGATCTAAAAAAAGTAGGTTACAAATCCTAATCTAGGATGTTAGGCTCTATGATCAGACTTGCAACATTTTTGAACCAATGAATGGATTTAACCTATATGGTTGATAACTCCCTACACTTCAGGCTCTGTTGAACCTAGGTGGGTAGACCTTGATAGCTGAAACATACTTAGAGTTGTATGAATTAATTGAATTTATAAATCTATCCATAGTTGCATAAAGTGTAAAATAGATCGAGGCTCGACAACAACTCTACTTCTAATGTGATAATTGAGAATTTATAATATGAAAGTGGATAAGCAATGTATGAATGAGGTGGACCAGTGCTCTATTGGGTAAGCGGAGTCAATGAAGTTCTATAACAAGTGACTAACTAGTGTTGGTTATAATTTTTTTTGTTTGGCACTTATGTTTTTGATACATTGTATAAACGTGCAAGACTGTGATTGAAAAACTCTTCTTTATTGATCCAATTGATCCTACTAGGTTACTATGATTTATTAAAATGATTTTAATCCATCCTTGAAGGAACCAATTAACTTAATCACACAATAACAACAAATGTGTATTGAAAAATGAGTATATCCTCAATTTGAAGAAGAAGATAACATCAATGTGGAGAGAGTATGAAAATCTTATGAATTACCTATCTCTTCTTACTGATAAAAATGTTATTCCCAAGTTATTGTAATCAATTAAAAGGATTTAATTCTTTAATAGAAACCAATTAACTTGACTACAAAATAACAACAAATGTGTCTTGATGAAATTGAAATATCAACTTGGATACACAACTTTAAATAATAGAGAAATAGCAATGTGGAGATAGCTAGATAATTTCTTTAAATAAAAAAAAATAGACAACAATATTGAGCCACATAGAATCAAAGATCTTCCATTGATTTTGTAGTGCCCTCCATTTGTGTTGGCTTTGTAATGCATTTCAACTCGTTGTGAGGTCAAGTATTGTTGGATTTTGAGTGCATTTGATTTATTCTGGTCGATAAATGTTCTTGATCAAATTACAATATTTAAATAGGATTATAAAGTTAAAAAGGTATTGTGGATAATTAAAAGAAAATAAATAAATTAAATAAATTAGAGGTTAAGAAAGAATAAAATTACACTATTAATAGAAGTAAATAAAATAGAATATTGAAAGTTAATTATTATATTGAATATAATATAAATTTATAATAAAATACGTAGATAATAGTAATATAATAAATTATTTAAGTGTAATGGAAGTTAGTATAGAAAATAATCTGAGAAAATTTTTAGATACTGGAAATGAAAGCTGAACATGCAAAGAAAAATTATTTTGAAATTCAAGTTCAGTTATGGGGAAGGTGAAAAGTCATTCGGTGGTTGGGAATTCGTTCTTGATTGGTAACTAACCAAGAAAGAAAATAAGGGAGATGGGACCATAACGACATTGGAGGGAAGTACCAGATTTACTAATGAAATTTGGAGTTTTTTTTAGTGATCCATAAGATATATCAGATTTTTGTGGGCTTCGAACGGGGGATTTAGGGTTTGGGTACGGGTTTCAGAGAGACCCAACTTTGATACTTGAATAAAAAAAATAAAAAATTATAATTCTAAATCCTTCCACGCTTCGGAGCATCCCCCTCATATGCCTCCAGGTCTTCATAACCCAGCAATGGCGATAACCAAGAAGACGAAGAAGATTCATGAGATCATCAACAACAGGCTTGACTTGGTGATGAAGAGTTGCAAGTACACTTTCGGCTACAAGTCCGTCCCGCATTCTCTCAGGTCTTTAAAAAGGTATGCTTTTTACAAATCTGCCTATATTCGGTAGTGAACCAGTGACCTATTGAATGCTATGTATAGGTAAACAATGCCAATATAGGACCTTTAGATCTCATTTAAATTGAAATAACAATATGGGTATGATTGCAGTAAGATGATTACAATCCAAAATACCCTCATTACAACATTCCATAAATTTATATTGCTGTGATACATGTGCATGATATTCATCCTGAATACCGTCATAGTAATAGTGTTTTCATGTTAATTTGGCGCATGCAATGGTATATGCTATCCTTGCAATTTCTCTTCCATCGAATTAAGCTCTTCTTCCCTATCCCTACATGCATGAAATGTCAGTAAACTCCTTATCAAATCTATTTTAACCAGTTTGTTGAAATTAAAAGCGTAACCCTGCGCTTAGGAAAAATTGTTGATTGAATTAGTGTCTTTCAAGATTGTTTTACCGCATCCTCACCAAGTTGGGTTTTGACTTTATTTGCGCTCATACTTTTACCAGATTATTAATCAAGTTTGTGTATAGTGTTGGTTTGTTAATTAAGATCTTTGATTCTGGTGTTCTTTGAAACTGAGTCAAGTAGCGTTGATGAGTATATATATATATTTGTATCATCAAATGACCAGTGGTTCTAAGAGATAGAAGACTGAATGGAAAACCTTAGGTTATAGTATATCGATGTCCTTATAGAAAACTGTACCGTCTGTAGATCAGAACACACTTTTCCTTGGGTATCAGATAGTCATAGATATCAAGAGACGATGTGTGCTTTTGGTAGTGTTTAGAAAGGAAATGTGGTTAGAGAGGAAAAGTTGTACATTAATTCTCCTTTTTCTTAGGTCACGTATTTGCACTTCGCCTGTCTCCTTTCCCTTAGTCTTGAGGGAAACATTTGGGATTTGATAATAATGCAAGTGGATGGCGATATTCCCAAATTCCAAAATTCACTTGCTAATATAAATGGCTTCTCACATTTTTGCAACCGTAACCATCTCAAACTTGGAGGAAGCTTGGTTCGTGTGTCTTCTCTGATGCCGTCAATGAGCAGATTGTTCCAGTGAAGAAATTGAGGACCAATGAGCAGATTATTTAATTCTCTTGGTCTGCGCAATGTTTCAAGCCCTTGCCAGTTACCTCCGTTCAGTCGAAGCTGAGAGAAATTGATGTTATTGGATACAGTGTTTAGATGAGCTCCTTCACATATTCTGGTAATCTAAATTTTTAAAGTCTCCCTGAAACCATAGGCAAAACCATCACAGCTGCAACGTTAGACTTGCAAAAGTGTAGTAAATTAAATAGTTAATCTGAAAACCTTGGCAACCTGTCCCTGTTACAGCAATTAGAAGTTGAAACCTTGTACATAATTAAATAGCCTCTCTGATTTCTTTGTCAACCTGTATTGGCTGCGGTGCATCACTCTGTTTCCCGCATCTGTCAAGTCAACCTCTCCTCTTTGTTCACTGCATGCACTCTATTCTAGACCCGCGCTTGACAGGTTATTGATTCATTTTTCTTGTTTAAAACTACCTCTGTGAATTGTCTCAAATGTTGTTGGCTTTTATGCCTTAGTTAGAAATTTGATAAGTGTATCTCAATCAACATCTTAATATACATTAAATATAGGGGAATAAAATAAAAGAATTATCATTATTAACGTAAAAGGTAGTAGTTTGCATAACATTTAGTTCATTCATATTTACTATTCTTAGAGGTGGAAATTTTAATATGGAACTCACCCGACTGCCACTGTAGAATACATGAAATCTAGTCAACTATAAGATTAGGGTTTAGTTAAAGCAGAAAAGTTTAGGAGTTATTATCAGTGCGAAGTTATACTTTTCCATCGTGTTTTTTTTAAACAAAGGAATTAATGTGTATTGAGTCCACATCCTAGTTATATTGTTAAGAAGTTCCTTAAGTTTGTTATTTTAGTAAGTGATAAAAAGGTAAAAGATATCTATTGTATTAGACTTAAATTGAGTAATTAGTCTTGAGGGAAGGAATAATGCTTGACAAGGTCATAATTATTGTTAATTACCTAATCATAAGGTTTCATTAGATGCTGGTATTTGATAATTTATTTAAAGGTGACTTTGTTGTATTCTCAATTTATGGAATTAAAAACATTAAATTTCTAGGGGATCACTTCAGTAGTAATGTAGATGGTTAGAGGTGCGTAAAAAGGTAATAGCTCTATTTATTTATTTGGAATATTTCTAAAGAAGTAAATTGATAAAATGTTAGCGGAATGTATTTATTTAATATTTCTTATAGGTTTTATTTGCCATGTTTTAGCCTTCATAGTAAAATCTCGTCATATTTTAATATCTTGTAGACTTTTTATGTAGTTGGTTACTTAGAATAAAATATTGCTACAATTACTTGTGAATTATTGTGCAAGGGAATAAATTAGATTTATTAGGTAGTTAAGTTGGAGAGTTATGTGATATGTTATTGAGTAAGTTAGTAAAGTGATTAGAGAGAGAGTTTCCTTATGTTAAATTTTGATAATTTGGGTAACATTAGATTATTAGGGAAAATATTTTTGCCGTCTTATCAATGAATAAGCTTTTACTTCATAGCGAAACTTGTTGCTCATATAGTTTTAGTTAGGAAGAAAACAGGCATTGTAATGTAGCGATGGTGAGATTAGTTATCCTTTTAAATATAATTAGAGTATTAATTGGCTAATCATGTTTATAAATATATGAATATAGTTATAGGGACGATTATAAATTCTGAATGCGAATAAAAGAAATTGGTTGGAATACTTTTATAACTTCTTTTATTTAATACAACTTTATGATGAGCATAGTGAGATGTTAATAGGATATGTGAATGTAGTCTTTAATGAGTTAAAACGATTTCGTATCAAGTAAAGAGTCAGATCGTAGACAATAGTTCAATTGTTCTTTGAAGTTTATTGCTTTTGAATGTTCGGTTAGTTTGTTTAGTGTGATAAAACATGAAATTTAATTTATGGTTCTCTTTTTGTGAGTAAAAGAAATGAATAAATAGAATTTAGATTGTTTAACATATATTATTATTTTCTTATAAGTAAATATAATAAATAATATATTTTATGATTTTTATTTATTTACTTATTTCTAAATAGTAAATTATTTAGGTGGAGAATAACGACCCAATAAAAATATATTTAAAACACCAAGACATTCATACTGATCCATTTTGTTATCCAATAGTAAATTATGTTATTGTTATTATTTGGAAGAGTATATATATAAGTATGTCAATCTTTTAATGTTTGTTGCAAACCCTATGGAAGTATATCATTGTTCCTTTGATAATCCTATCTTCATGTCAAGTTGTTCATTTACTACGTAGGGGTTTCTCTTTTGATTCTAAAGAATATAGAAGCATAGAATTGTATTTAAGTTGGGAAATGATTTTTGCATAATTGAAAGTTTGGTAAATATTTAATAGTTAGGTGGTGCGATACTATATAGTTTCCTAGTTGGAATAGATTTGTTTTAATTTGTGTTGGAGGAGTATACTTGTGTTTAGTGTCTTATGGCTTTAAAACATCAGATTATATCTTCATTCGCAATATTGTGATATCCTTAAATGTTGGAAATAATTGATCTTTAAAATAATGTTCTTATTAGGTTGCTTCGAGTTACTTCTTATTGAGTGAATGGTTATATTGTATTTGAATGTGTGGTTTATGGATTGTTTTGAAAGACCCTTTTCAATGTGACTTTTCCTGAGTTAATTTTGAGTTGGAGATTTTCTCCCATTTTATTTATGTTGTTATTCGTTGGGAACCCGTATGTGTTCTTTTGTTCTTTACCCTAAGTGGTAAATCGGTTAATATTATCTTTGTCATGATTAATGATTCCGCTTGAGTTGTTAATGAGTCAAATTGAAAATATCTTTGAAGTTATGGGTATTCCGAGAGGAGAAAATAGAGGTTTCCCTTGGATGTCCGATTTTGTTCGTATCGAAGTTGTTGATGTTGTTTAATGGAGTTGTTGATCTTAGTTTAATGTATTCTCTCATTATATTTGAATCACTTTTGGTTCTTCAAGGTTTTTCTTCTATTGTTGTTAGATTTTAATGGGGAAACCCTAGTGTAACTTTATGAGAATCTTCCAGAGGTTTATTTTACTATTGGTTAATGTTCCTCCTTTTATGTGCCTTGTTGTGGCAAGTGTTTTGGTTTCATGTTTTTGGAAGGGTTGTACATGAATCATTGAGATTTTGATTATGTATTTATGGCAAGATGGGTGATGCCTTGCATGCTTCTCTGTTGTGATCTAATGTACTTGTTATGTTGTACAACCCTTGGATTTGGTTTTTATGTTTTGAGTGTCTAGAGTGGGAGTGGCTCTAAGTGGGTGGTCGGCGCACAAAGGGGCACTAGGATAGCCCTCGTTAGAGTGAAATTAATAAGTGATAATTTAAATAATTAACTAGGGGGTGGGTAGAATCACATTAAAAAGATAATTGATGCCTCATCCGCCTTTTGAGTGCTACCATAGACTAAAGGGGATTGAGAAGGCCGTGGTTGGCAAGATCGTTGCCTTGTCTTCATGAAAGGTTAACGATTCCGCATGAGCAACCCTATGGAGCGGTACCTTGAGATAGGAAGCCTGGATAACCATAGATGGAGGCGGCTCCTAGCGCTCGGGATGCTTGGATAATTCATTAGTAGACGGAGGCGGCTCCTTGCGATAGTGGTAGCCTGGATAATCCATGTTAAGCCATGCGATGACACTCTCCTCTAACACTCCTTATTATGTTGCTTTCTTGGAAATCCTCTGGAAGTGGTCCTTTGTCTTGAATTGACGAAACATAGTTGTTTGAAATAATTTATGGTTTTACCCTATTTTATCTTTGGTGTACTTTGTGTTCTTGTATGATCTCATTGATATTCGACTTATGACCTTGTACCCTTATGGTACTGTGATATGATGTTATTGGATTGGTTAATTGCAATTTGGAATTGTGTTATGTTTATTAATGCAGTTTGATTGGAAGTGTTTCATGATCATCCTTTGATTAATTGTTTACTGGTCATTGCTTTGATTTATGTGATGGGATTTATGACTCTTGGATGTGGTTGATTATGTCATTGTAATTCTTGAGTTTTATGATATTTTTTTTATGACATTGAGTCTTGCGGTTCCCTGTTTGGTTGTTCTCGGTTGAGGTCTCTTTCTTGTTGGCTCCTAGCACAGGGGGTGGGTCTTCAAACTCACATGGTCAGGTGGAACGTGCTAAGCACCCCATTGGGTCCCCAGTCGAGGATCGAGAGGTGCGGATTGGTGCTGTTGCGGCAACTCCAGAGTTGTATTTATCTTGGAACCAGTTATGATATTGTGCATCATGTTATCTTCTTGTATGGTTTCCGTTCATGATTGGAAACACTTTTGTATCATTGTACTTCTTGAACATTGTACTGTAATGTAATATTAGCCATGGCAGTTGTTATTCAATGTGTTACGTTAATCATGTATATGTTATATTTTTGTGCAGATGGCTTCTTATCAATGAATTTTCATGTATGTGTTATATTTGTTATTGTTTACTTTATATCTTTGGATTTTATTCTTTATTGATGTTGTATGGATCTAAGTCGCGTAATGACTCTTCGTGTACCCCAAAGGATGTATGTGTTAATGAATCTATTTAAATGAATTCACGTTATGACTTAATGTGTATTACATGTATGTTATGTTTATTTTAAAAAAAATTGCTGTAATTATTGTGTTAATGTCCTTTGGGGTTCGCACGGCGGGGCGTTACAGATTTCAGCCAAAAATTTATGTGTGCATCATGGTCCATACAATATAGTATATATGATAAACATTCTAAAAAGTATCTCTTGTATATCTCCTATTTTCTCCCTATTCACTCTTGCTATCTAATCATTATATGTCCAACTTATATATCATTATTTTAAAGAGGACACACCTCTTCATAGATATCTTTTGAAATTCACAACAATTAAACATAAACAATTAAGCTCTAGTGAGCCATAAATGAACTTGTGTCATGTGATCTAAATAATATTCCCCCAAATGTGTATCAACATCTTCTAAAGCATTCCTCGTGGCTATCCACATGATTACCATTTTCTCCAAATGATCACACACCTCATCCAGTGTTGATTCCTTGTTCTTGGCTGCTTCCAAGGCTCCATGCAATATCAACTTGCATTATTTCATCCACTCATTCTGGTCTTTCAACTCTCCATCATCTTTGTATAGTGCAGACACCCCTTCCTTTGCATCGGCTTGAAGCTCCTTATAGTAATCCTTATGTTTCCTCATAATATCATCAAAAACTATGATGGCCCCACTATCATAAGTACTTCTCTTTTGAATTTCCTAGATCTTCTCCTAAATTCGGTCATTTATCCTCTTATGCTCCTCAATTGTAGTGTAACTCTTGGAATGGGTCACCCATAACTTGTTCATCCAAACCATCAAGTTAGTGTGCCTTTTTCTGGAATATTGTAGAGAGTGCATCAAATCTGGCTTTACTCACTTGAGCATGTATATTTGGTTCTCAACTTTTATCCTTTGATTGGGAACCTTCTCCTTGAGTTAGCAATCTAGTAGATCCCTTGAGTGTATCTTTGACCATGTTCTTTAGGAAATCATTTTCTTTTAGCATCTTTTCATTATTCATTTTGTACATGTCTTGTTCATTGATCAACATCTGAATTTTTGCTTTATTTAACTTGGCTACATTAACGCCCATTTCAGTTATGGCCATAGGATCAGTTTCTCCTACTTTCAAAGTCATGACATGGCCAAATTCCTTCTCAATTTCAATGATCATAGATTTCTTGTGTGGGGGATACATGGCCCAAATAATGAAAGAATTCTCATCAGGATTATATCTTGATCAGGTGTACACTTTTGTAACCCCTTCTGAACTGAGATTATGTGTAGCACATATATTATGTAGGAAACCGAAATTCAAATCTAAACTAGAGAAAATCATTACAATAGAATCCTCCAACAATTTTCTTCCTCTCTGATGTCATATCCTTCATCTCATTTTCCACATCTAATTTCAAAGTATTCAACAATTGGGCTTCATTGTTAGGTGTGATATATGTGACAGATTCCCTTATTGCTTTCCCCTTTTCCTTGTACAATAATGATCTAAATTCAGGAGACCTTATAAACTGATCATGAGAAACAAAAGATTTATAGGCTAATTGCCTAGCATCTGTATCATATGTTTCTCCAAATTCTTGTTCTCTATTGGGAGGTTGATACTCCTCCATTCTCAATTTATAGATTTTGTTAGTTTGGCCTTGGTGTTCCTTTTCACCAAAAGATTCTTCACTTCCAGAAGATAACATTTCTGCCTCTTCTATTTACTTCGTTCTTTGCTCCATCTTCCTGTTATACTCATCAATGGACAATTCAACTTCCCTCTCTTCCATGTTCTTGATTATATCATCATGTGGATAGGGTGTATGAACATATCCACCCAAGTTTACTTTCTTTCTGGAAAAATCAATATAACCCTTAGGATCAAATCCCTTTCTTGGTGGAGCTTTCTTCATGTTGAAATGTGATAACTTATTTAAAATAAGATCATACCCTTCCTTTGAAAACATAGTAAAGTATCCAAAGCATAATGCACTTGGCATGAATGACTATTTTTTATAGGAACTTAGATTCATAACACTTGAATAATCCATTTGTCTAACAATCTCCAAATATGCAATCCTATTTTGCATAGTCTTTGTTAGAAGAAAAGGTGTATCCTCAAAACCATATACCCTAATCATGGTGGCATCAACATAACAATACCAATCACCCCAATTATGACCAACAATTTTAAGTTCATTGAAATATTTAGGCCTTATAAATCTTTTTATCTCATCAATCAATGAATAATCAGAGGGGTGATTAAAAAATCTATACAATATCTTGACAAAATATTCCTCAAAATGAACATAAATAGAATTGAGAAATATGTTGTTCCAAATAGTAGTCCACAATTAAAATGCTAGTGGCTGATCTTCCTTATCAAATTGTGTAATTTTCAATTCTTTTAGCCACATATGTATCTCCTATCCATAGTACAATATCATATACATGAGAATGGTATAATGTTTGAAGTACATTGTGGGAGATCCATTTTTTATTACCATCAACCCTCAATCAATCCATTTGAAAATGTGTGAGGCATAATCAAAAGGCCTTACATTGTGGCATTGTATATCTGTTACAATCACTTATAGACATGAATTCAAAGGTTTCAGTTCCCAATACTTGACACACTGAGAAATATGTGTTTTTGAGTTAGGGTTCGAATAAATCGACATGAAAAGGAGGCCCATCATTTTCTTCAAGTGGAACAAGGTCTCTATCCTTCCTAGGTCTATGTAATTGAAATCTCCACCCTTTCTAAGTATTTATCCATTCTCCAATACTCCTTTTCCAAATCCTCATGTACAATTAGCTCATCACATTTTCCACTTAGGTTAAAAACTTCACAACGTGCAATCTTGGACACATGTATGAAGGGTTCACCTTGCAAGATGTAGATAGCTTTTAGGTTTGGGTTGTTATGCTTAGCCAAAAGTTTCACGAGTTCTACATTCACAAATACATTTGGAACAACCAATTTTCCCAAATTAAAATTACAAGGATTGCACACTAGTTCAAACCTATTTCTCTGACAATAGTGGAACATGAACAACTCATATCCTCTAACGAGAGTCCACACATCTCCTATATGTTTGCATTTGTCTTCATAATTTTCTTCATCAACCCTTAATTGTGTAGACCTTCTAGCCTTCAGCCCTGAATCAGGCAATTGATCAATAAGGTCTTGGTTCAACTTTTGTTCTTTTGTTTTGGATTCTACCCCTGTTTTAGTTTTCTATTTTTTACTCTTGGGTTGACCACCTTTGCCCTATTTCTTTCTACTCTTTGTTTTCATAGAACTTGAACCTTCCATTTTTAATCCTCTAAGGTGACAACATCAAATTATAATTTATCAATTATAAATAAGTTTGTAAGCTTACTTGTGAATTTCTGGCCACATTGAATTCTTTGAGTTTTGTTTGACCTCCCATCCTTCCTATTGCAAATTTTGGAAATCTTTTTTGTTCCTTCTTCTTTCAATCAGAGAATATTTAGATAATGGTCATTTGTGTGGCCATTAATGTCCATTTTTGAGAATGAATGCAATAGGATTTTTGAATTTTGCAATGTTAGAATGAAAAAGATTGTATTGGTGAGACTTCTTCAGTTTTTTTGATGATCTGTGTATTGCATTTGGCACCACCTTTGTTTATACATTCACAATTGATCACCAAGACATAACTGAATGCATTTTTGATGTGGAATGTCCCTTTGATTTATCATTCTTTTTCGAGAAGACTGTATAATTCTCCTAACGATACTATATAACTGGCCCTTCTGTTGCTTTTCAACTCATATTACTTCAGGGAGAAAATTGTGAAGTTTCCCCAATTTCAAAGTAGTCTGGATCACTAGAAATATTTTCAATCATCAACTAGTGGCACTATGATGAATAGTGATCCTTTCTTATTACCATCAACTTGACAAGAACCACTGCTGAGAGAATAGAATGTTGTTCCAATGTCTTTAGTCTCTCTGATATGTTTCTTCCATCGCTTCATTCATTTGGATGAGTTGGCAAGACTTTCACTAAAACTTCCTTCATTGATGTAACCTATAATGTCAGTGAGATCTGAGTGACTCATTCTGATTGTACAAGTCTCTCTGATAGTTGTTCTAGTTCTTTTTCAAGGAAATAAAATATGTTTCTCACTAATGAGGTTTCCATCAGTGTGAGTCAAGAGCTTGGCATGATTTGAAAACCTTGCTCTGATTGCTTTGTTCTTGCCGATAAGCCTTCATTGGTGAAATGACAAGCATTGTCTTCCTGATTATGTAATACCTTGGCTCTTTGATCACTGTGACTTAATTCACTTCTTGCCGATATGCAAAAAATGTTCATATTGAAAGGTTATGACTTGTTGATTGAAAAGACTTGCACTTGATCTTGCCAATATGGACTAGTTGTTTTAAAGCTCTTGCTCAGTGATGACCAGAGGAATGCTTATGTATCAAAGGCCAAATTAATGGGATCATTAGTGAACATGGGTTGTGAAATGGATCTTGTCACAACAATTTAAACAATTTGTAATGTTTATGAAATTAAGGTGTGGTAAATTTTTGTGGTATATGGGAGATAGGTGGGTGAAGGCTAGTAAAAATGTGAGATTTTTACAGTTCTATCAGTACCCATGTTTGTTTGCAGGCTTCCAGAAGTAAGCCTCATCCTATGGGGGGAGGATGTAGTGCCCCTCAACTTTTCTTTTTGTTTATGAAAGTTACTTGGTTGTATTGGACATTATGATACTTTGATGACACTTTTATCACTGATGTTTATGTGTATACTGTGCTTAGTAGTTCAATTTAATTGATTATGTGGGTTGTTATTGATATTAGTATTATGTAATTATTGGATGTATGTTCTTATCATGATTTGGTATTTGATTATTATGCCTTGATGTATTTTGGTGAAGGGGAATAGTGCCACATCTCTCACTTGCGAGTTCCCTACGACACTACAATTTTCCTTCACGATATGTTTGACTGTTTGTCTATGTACTTGCTTGACTATGTGGTTTCTTGTAGGCTACAGGTACAAAGTATTGGATCCACCTGAATTGCTAGGTTTGAGCGTACCTTAATCCCAGTGGAGGTTGTTGATTTGGAGATAGTGTCGGGTCCCCTACATTGAACCATCATCATTGTCGAGGATGAGTGTCCGTTTATCATTCCCTGTCTGTGTGGCCAGTTCAAGTTGACTTGTCGACATTGTTGTTATTGTTGTGCCTTTCCTTTTGCTTCGAGGTCTAGTATGGCTCGATATTTTGTAGTGTGCAAAAAAAATTAATGAAAGGATTAAATTAATAAATTAAATATTATAAAAGTTGATTTTGATGTGAAAATAAATAAAAGATTAATTAAATAAGTTAAATATTGTAAAAATTTAAATTATTGAGTATAGATATATTAGTATATGCTAGAAATAAGTATATATGAGTTGTGGCAGTTAAGAAGGTGGGGAAAATAAAATAAAATAATTGATTTAAAGAAGTTGATGTTGCAACAGATTGGGGAAATAGTTAATAAATTAGTTATTTTGAAAAAAGCAAGGAGGCTCTTGGTTATTATTCTGGAAACTAATTTGGATTTCTCTCTCGTGAATAATTTTCTTGTTCTTGGAGGTTTATCATCTGGGTTTTGGGGAAAAGCTTGAATTGAGTTTGGTAGAGGTGATTTTGGGAAATTTGTAGAAGAAATTGGAGCCGTAAGCTAGAATTTGGGAGAGCTTTGCATCAATACATCAACTCTGACAAGCATATAAACTAGGTTCCATTATATCTCCATTTTAATGTTGGATTAGAAAATGAACAATGCATGATTGTGTTGTTTGAAGCAAAATAAATGTTAGAATTCGAGTTGTGCTTATTTCTTAAATTCCATGTAGCCTTTGGAAATTATTTTCTTTTGAAGCATTTTGTTGTTTCCATTTATTGCTCTGTATTTTTTTTCCTATTGAAGTCTTGTTGCATTTTTGCAATTGAAATCCTTGCTTATTCTCAATTTTACAGTTTAAAGTTTCAGCCCTGTTCTTGGTAATAGATGGAGTGTGGTTGTGATAAATAATTTGTTGCATAAGAATTAACATGTGGCTTGCATGAGAGCTATTCTCAATTCATTACAAATGACCTCAAACAATTAAATGAAATTTGATGAACTGTCTACCTCGTAGATTGTTCTTTATCTTGTTGAGAATCTATGCTTTGTTTCACCATGTGTGCTTTCCCTTCGATTCTCTATAGATTGGGATGGCTGCATAATGTTCTTGCTTGAAATCAAAATAGGAATGTGTATTGGATAAATGTTTTGTTGACCTTCAACATGGTATTTCAATCTATATTTAATTTATTCCTCTCTGCCTCTGTCATCATGAAACAAATTCAGGTTAAGTTCCCATAGCTGTCTTGTTGCACGAATCCATCATAAATAGTGTTTTGATTTCATTCCATGACAACTTGTTCTTTTTGAGCAATTTAGGAATTAAATGCTTATTCTTCTAGCTTGAAACCTAACAAAATTTAATGGGATTTCCATTGATTACATTATTCCAAATTGCTCTCTTTGTTTCATTGAAATGTTTTCCCATGCTTACAAAGTATGACTTGAATCAAAATTGTATTGGTTTATTTAGTTTTCATTTGACATTTCATTTCTTACCATTCGAATACATATTGTAAGCCACCGTCTTCAATTTGTTATATCAATTGATATAGTTATAAATGTAAATTATACTCATGGCATTCAATTTTAAACAAATCATTGGATATAGGTTTGTACGGGTAGTGGATAAGTATGATATATACTGCATGTTATACATGCTTCTATGTGAAATGATACCTAGATTGGTAGCTTTGCTACCCATGCACATTCCTTTCCATGCGGATGATAGGAGTAAGTCTCACCTCTTTTTGATTATTGCTAGTCTGAAATCATATTTTTACATGGTTCTCAAGATATCGAGTGATCCCACAATAGTGGTATACAATTTTTGGCCAAACTGGACATTGAAATAATTTTTTTTAACTAAATCTTCACTTTCGGGCACCTATAGCGGCTAAATCGTGAGGAATTTGAAGATGATGCAAACTAGAGTTTTGTGAAAGTTTGTCTGTAGATTATAAATATATATTGTTCAAAAAAATTAGAATCAGATTGAACTTTTTTTTCTATCTCCCTCGAAAACTAGTTTTTTTTTTTAGAAAATAACATTTTTTAAAAGTGACGCTCACCATGTAACGCATAACTTTTTTTGCATAAAGGATAAAATTATAATTCTTTCAAATTTAGATTTTTAACTCTGATATCTAGTGCTACCACTTTGTTACATAGTTTTTTATTGAATATTTTTTCTTTAATCAAGTTTCAAAGTCAAACCAATTACAATTTAGACATAGCGCGACTGTATAAATCGTAACTTTTTTTTGTTGGATCAAAGACTTCAATATTTGGTGCACTCATATTTTTCAATTTTTTTTTTTGATAATCTACTATTTTTCCACATGTGCAGAACAAAGAGTTGATTTTTGATGAAAAACCTATGTTTAATAAAATTAAAAAAAAAATACATAATAAAACCAAAACATATTAAAATTATATTCGTTGGATAGCTCATTTTGAGGACTACTTGATTCTAGTTGGGTCTATGAAGTCTCCGCCATCTTCATCTTCAACCTAAGCTCCAAAGTGCAAAATTTTTTATTTTTTTTTGTGAAAAAAGTCAAAAATCAGGGAAAGGGGGGTTCACTCGAACCAAGAGGGGCTTGAGCGAACCCCCAAGGGTTCGAGTGAACCAAGGCTCGAGCGAACCAGGGCTCGAGCGAACCAGGGCTCGAGCGAACCAGGGCTCGAGCGAACTAGGGCTCGAGTGAACCAGGGCTCGAGCGAACTAGGGCTCGAGCGAACCAGGGCTCGAGCGAACCAGGGCTCGAGCAAACTAGGGTTTGAGCGAACCAGGGCTCGAGTGAACCAGGGTTCATTTGAAACCCCTTCCATAAAGGGGTTTCATTTGTTTTTTTGGCCGATTGGTCCATACATGCATTTAATGGTTTGAGCGAACCCTCTTTTGGTTTGTTCAAACGAACTAATTCGTTTGAACTCCCAAAATGAAATTTTTTGGCATGGGGTCATTTTTTACAAGTTTTCCTTCCTCATTCGAATTGTAAACCAATTTTGTGGGTTTATCTTATCAAATTTAGCTTTGAATAAGCATAAGCTTCATATAGATATAGGCGTCTGATACATATAGAATAAATCCTTGTCTAGCGGTGATGGTGGTAAAACTCTTTGTCTTAAATTTCAATGGAGAAAAGACTTATTAGTAATTCTTCATATATAAAGTTATATACATTTTGATATATTGGGATTGTCAGTAAATTGTTTACATCACTGCATTTAGATCACTATGATTTTGATACCATACAGTTAAGTTGCATATTCAATTGCATGAATATCACCTAGATCGTCGTACTGCTATTTTTAAATTGACATATATATATATGTATATATATATATATGTATATATTTATATATGTATATATATATGTATATATGTATGTGGGCTTACATATGAAAATATTTATGAATACATTATGATATTTTAATGTATGACTTTTTAGTAGCATATTGTTGGCATATGGATTTTAGTGTTGTCATTGATGGCAACCTAAGTCATTGATCCAGTTCGCACTTTAGTATCTATCCATACCAGGAGATAGAATGAAGAACATGGTATCTTGCTGAAGTTGAATCTATCAGTTTATTTGCATTACCAGTTTATTAGTTTGGGTTGTGGATCTCAGGGAAGGTCATTTGGTATATGAAATGTCTTATTCTTGAAGTTGTGTACTGTCACATCAAGTGGTGTATGAGTTAGGAGATCTAGTTGTTTGATTTTCTATTCAATAGTGCTAGAAGGACGACTAAGCAAATATGAGGTGTTGCGGATGTTTAAGGAGAAATTGTTTAAGGTATTTTCATATTGGAGATTTTTTTTGGGTCCTCACAATGTTGTGGCCAAATTTGGTAAATGCACATTAAATGATATTCATGATTTGAGATGATAGTTGGAAAATATTTTCTATTTTATTGAAGCCGACATGTAGCGATCAAATCCTTGGTAGTGGATATATATAACAACTCGGTTATTTCATTTTGGTGTGTGTTCGATGCAAGTAAATGTATGTTGCGAATATCAGAACAATAATTGAGCGATTATGCATAGTTTCACTTGTGGAGAAGAGAATTTTGTGAAGCGAGTTGAAGCAAAATAAAGTAGAAGTGTCAAATTTGACAGAAAATCTAGAATTTTATCTATGAGCCTAACCGAAACTGTAATCAAGAATTTGTAGATGCCACTTTCTCAGTTCAACCTTTTGATTTAATCTAAATCTTTTGTAGGGCACCGAGCCTTCCTGATTTTGCGCAGTGAGCTCTAGGTTGTGTGCCTAAATGCAATTGCATTCCCATTTTGTAATACACTTATATTTGAGTACTCAAATTGTGGATTGACCTCCATCATGGTTTTTCCCCTAACAGGGTTTCCACATAAAAATCCTTGTGTTATGGTGTTGAGGCTTATTATTTTATGTTCACACATCTTTCTTTTGATTGAATGTTATAAGCACTTGAGAGATCAGATAATAAAGTAGAAAATTGCACAACACTGATTCACCCCCTCTCAGTGTTGCATGATTCCAACAATTGGTATTAGAGCTTAGTTCCTCAGAAGAAGTATAATAGCTTGAGGTGGATTTTGGAATGTAATGGACTCTAGTATTCTTCAGCAACAACTTTTGGTAGCACTTGATGATCTTGTTCAATCCAAAGCAGAAGTCTAGGAATTGAAAGCAAATCTTAAGGATGCTGAGAAATTCATATAGAAATTGAAGGATTAGATTATTAAGTCTAGGGAAAAGAGAAATGATCTCTATGGCCAGATTAATAAAAAAGAGAGAAAAAGCATGGATGATGTTCACCTAAATCAAACCTTGAAGGAAATAACTGAAGAATGTGAAAAGCTTTCCAGAGACAATGCTACCCTAAAGCATGAGATGTAATCTATGGTGATGAAGTTGACTAAGGAGATTGAAGAAATAAAGAAGAATGAGGAGAATGTTTCTCAATCCTTAAAAGAAAGATCTGATGAATGCAACATAATTAATGGAGGATTCATTTAGTTAGAGATTGAACTGCAACAATCTAGAAACAATGAAGAAGAGCTTGAAAAATATATTGTTATTCTCAGGGATGAACTTACTACTACAAATGAATACAAGGAGAAGTTCAAGATTAGCTCAGTTAAGCTTGATGAGCTGACTCAAGGAAAAAAGAATGGAAATGACAAGGGAGGTCTTGGATATGAGAAAGGAGAAAGTTCCATATCTGGACAAAGGAATTTTAGGCAAAGAAATCAGATGAACAAAGCGAAAAGGCATCTGATAAGACAACCCAATGCTCAAAATTTTAATGGACATTGTTTTTCTTGCAATAAATTTGGTCATATGGCTGATCAATGTAGAAGTAAAATGAAATAAAGTGATCCATCATTCTCCAGTCAGTGTTTCAATTGCAATAAGTTTGGTCATAAGTCAATTGAATGTAAAAATATGTTTGTCAATAGAAGGAATGTTAAATGTTATACCTATGGAAGATTTTGGAATATTGCTAACTAGTGCATATCAAGAAGAAATCAATTGAATGACTGGTCTGGAAAAGGAAATATTGTATGTTACAACTGCAACAAATATGGTCACATTGCAAGATTCTACAGAAACAAAAATATGGATAAAAGAGGTCCGACATACAAAGGCACAAATACACAGAAAGATGACAAAGGAAAAGGGAAAGTGACTATGGATGAAATAAGAGATCAAATGAAGAAGACATGGGTGAAGAAGAGTTCCTCTATTGCAAAAAATGAGCTAGCACCAGAACCTGCTTCTAGTAATTCCTTTGTGAATTAGTTTTGGGCCTCTGTCCTAGGGGGAGCCATCAAGAAAATCCTTTAAACCCCCTGCTGGTAATTGACACCGGGATGTGGATGAGTGTAGTGATTACACTGATGATCTACAAATGCTGTGGAAATAGGTGGAAGGAGTATTATGCAGAATTGAAGGTTTGTAAAAAAGTTATCTCTCATAGTGTATGGAAACATGGTATCCAGATAAGTTAGGGAAAAAGCATTTATTACAACAAAAGTTAAGTGTGTGAGTTATAAAAGGAAAGTTGAAACCCTCATTTTCCACTTTATATCAAAGAAAAGAAAAAGGAGAGCACTCTACATTAGAATTTTGAAAGCATATTCGGTGGCAGAACCCTAATCCATCAGGTACTTCAGTTGTATTTAGAAATTTTAGTCTAATTGGTGTGTGGTTGAAGAAATTCTTTGGTATTCCCAAGTCATGTGTACAGAAGGTAAAAAGGAACAAATCAAAGAAATGATAAAACTAGATGAGTATAGCAGTGAGAAGATTAGAGCTGAAAGAAACATGTTGTCGCTCGATGAATTGAGATGGTTGAAAGAAGCTAAATACAAAAAATTGGATATTTGGAGTGAATTCCACTATTTCGTAAATGCAGAAATCATTGAGTTTATTTTGGATAGATTGAATGACGATATTCTAATTCTGGATAAACCCTACCATATCTTGAAAGAAGTGATTGCAGTTGTAACTGGGTTATGCAAACTTGGTGATGTGTCAAGGAAGAAATCAATCTGAAATAAAGAAGTCAAAACCCTAACTGGAGTAATTGGAGACCAAAGGGCATTGATAATATCCATAATTAGAGGTTAAGTGAAAAGGTACATTGCACATTGGATATCCTACAAAATATTTTTCAGGAACAGAGAAGGTGCAACTTCAGCAAGCATTGTTTACATTTCACACAACACTAGTACAAAAACAACAATATATGACTAAATAAACTACTAAAAATTGCATATAAATGACTAATTTTGGTCACGTGACCATTAGTAGTTTATTGCTGGTCATTTATAACGCGACCAAATTTATGACTAAACTATTTTAGTCATTTATCTAGTCATTGATTTGGTCATTGATTTAGTCATTAATTTAGTCATTGATTGTTGTTAATTGGTCATTTATTTAGTCATGGTAGTGATTTATTTAGTCATATATTTAGTCATTAATTTATTCATATATTTAGTCATTAATTTAGTCATTGATTATTGTTAACTGGTCATTTATTTAGTCATGGTAGTCATTTATTTAGTCATATAGTCATTTTATTTAGTCAGTCATTTATTTAGTCATGGTAGTCATTATAGTCATTTATTTAGTCATGGTTTAGTCATTTATTTAGTCATGTTAATCATTTATTTAGTCATTTATGAACTAATGCTTTCAGATGTGTATGCAAACTCTTATGTTTGGAGAATGCTATTACAATAACTAGTCTATGAAATTGCAAACCAAGAGAAAATTTGTTGTGATTGAATAATATAAAACTTTAAAGCTCTTATGTTATTAAAACTTCAACAAATTTGGGATTGAAACAACATTGGAAAATAATTCTCTATATATTCAAACTGTATATAAAATATGTTACAAAGAACTCTATATATAGAGTTTTGAATACAAAATATTTTGTAGTATGCAAAATGCTGATTTATTATACTTTTAAAATTGAAAAAAAACTAAAACTAGATGGTGTGAATGTATGTCTTCAGTGATGCCACTATTGCACATGAGATGGGCAGTAAATGCATCTAGTAAGGCACTAGTTTTGCATTTTCTCCTTGCTCTGTATCTATCCACAATAAAAAAATAAACATATTACTAGGTAGCATAAACAACAAATATCTTAAAAGCAGATACCCATAAGCATTAGAGTAAGTCTAATAAATAAAAATGCATAGAATTAATGATATTACAAAAGAAATGCATTTGCAAAAGAATTAATATTAGAGTAATATCTTAAATATTACTAGTTTATCAGAGCAATATCTCCTTGCTATGTATTGTCCATAAACATATTACTAAATAGCTATAAACAATGAATATCTTAAATGCAAATACCCATAAGCATTAGAGTAAGTCTAATAAATAAAAATGCATAGAATTAATGATATTGCAAAAGAATAAATATCAAAGTAATATCTTAAATATATTACTAGATTATCAAAGTAAGTCTAATAAATAAAAAATGCATAGAATTAGTGATATTGCAAAAGAAATAATCTCTACTTTTTCAATTTTGGATTCAATTATTGTATTATTCTTTAAATCAAATCACCACAATATCTTGAAAAATTAAATTTCATTCTAAATTTAAATTAAATTCTAATTTCTAATTTAACAATTACTAATTTAGATATAAAAGCAACCTTTCTTTTTTAGTTTTTCTTTTCTAATGAAAAAAAAAAATAAAAAAGAAAGATTACTTCAAAAAAACTAAGCTAGTAATAAAATTATTTAAGAAATTTCATTCTAAATTTAAATTAAATTCTAATTTCTAATTTAACAATTACTAATTTAGATATAAAAACAACCTTTCTTTTTTAGTTTTTCTTTTCTAATGAAAAAGAAAAACTAAAAAAGAAAGATTGTTTCAAAAAAACTAAGCTAGTAATAAAATTATTTAAGAAAAACTAAAAACTTCAAACTTCTAAATTTTATTCTAAATTTAAATTTCATTCTAAATTTAAATTAAATTCTAATTTCTAATTTAACAATTACTAATTTAGATATAAAAGCAACCTTTATTTTTTATTTTTTCTTTTCTAATGAAAAAGAAAAAGGAAAAAAATATTAGAATGTCTCTTGATAACTAAAATTGTATTGTAATAAAATTATTTAAGAAAAACTAAAAACTTCAAAAAAAAACTTAAATGTATATTATCAACAGTGAATGAAAGATACACTATGAAGCTGTGAATGTGCTCAAAATTATTGAAAGCACTGTGAGAATAAAATGGGTTCAAGAATACAAGCCTAGATTATTTGCAAAATCTACTTTAAGAACAAAATCTAAAAATGAATGAAAATAGGCCAAAGATTTCAGGAATGGAAAGAAGTTGAAACAAAACCCTCTATTAAAATCAAGATTTCCAATAAATATAATAATTCTCTTAGTTATGAAGGCCCTCTATTAAAATTAAGATTTCCAATAAATATAATAATTCTCTCAGTTATGAAGGTGCTCTCAGGGAATTCAGACACACTTTGGCTGCTCCTGTCCAATTTGTCATTCATCCCATTCACAATTAGACACTTTACTTGGATGAAGAGCATAAAAGAAAAAATTAAAGAAAGAATTTCAGGGCATGCCATTTATATAATTTTTGGAGTTTCCTTTGTGGAAACGTCAAGTATACAAAAGTTTGTTTTATTGAGTATTGGGTCTCTACTACACAGCCATGAGGAAGAGAAAATGAACATAAAGAAAAATATCTGGAATGCTATGAAGGTCACGACCATTAGAACACAAAAATCCCTCAAAATAATGAAAATAGTAAGTTGAGAGTGCAAAGTTTTACATTTTCTATAGAAAGAAAGTAACCCATCAAGATTTGTCCAGGGACATACAAGGGTTTTTATCATATTTCCTCTATTAAGCTCAAATTGAGCCTATTCTCATAGAAATTTAAGAGATAAGAATAATGAAACTTACACAAGATTTTTGTAAAGGAGACGCCCTCCAAAGTCTTTAGAAATAAGCCTCAAAGATACTCCAATGGCAGTCAAAGAAAGAGGAGAGATATCAATAAATGGTAAGCAAAGGAAATACAACAGAAAAATACTCAGTCACGACCAAGTGAGCTCGATAAAATGCTTCAAAATGGAGAATACTTTTCAGTTTCAAAACCAAAGACTTACCTCTGCAAGATTTTTTTTTTAGCAAAATCATCAGAAACAACATAATGAGTCACCATTCCACTCTCAAACCCTACCCAGGCATGGCGGTGTTGAGTTTTCTCCAAAAATACAAGTGAAAAATGGAATTAGTTTCTTCTCCAAAAATACAAGTGAAAAATGAAATGAGATTAGGGCTTGGTTTCTTTTTGATTTAGGGTTTTTTCATTACCCTAGGCACAATGGTTTATTTTTCACATTGTATTAAAGAAAATAGGTACCTTTTTATGATTTTTATTAGAAAAATCAAATACTGTCACCCACTTTCCCGCTTCTTTACTTCATTTGATTTTGATTTCAAAATTAAATCTCCCACTTTTAAATATATTATAATATTATATTTATATTATAATATTTATATTATATTATATTATATTATTATACAATATAAATATTATATTATATTACAATATAACAATTATATTATATTATATATTATAATATATATTTATATATAATATATAATATTATATTCAATATAATATTATATAATATATAGTATTCAATATAATATTATAATTTATTATTATAATATATTGTATTGTAATATAATATATTATTATTATTATATTATATTATAATACAATACACTTCCTCAAGTCAATTTTTTTTAATTAACCACTTTAATATCATATTGTCTATTTTTTATGTGTGACTAATTATTTAGTCATCTTTATTTGTGTTTTGAAATGAAAGATAGCCCTCAAAATGCAATTGGATTGTTTAAATCATATTTTATTAGTGAAATTGAGCACAATTGCTCTTTGATACATTTGACATGCTAACACAATAGGAAAATCAAACTGGCTTCAAATCATAGTTAAAAACATTAATGATTCATTAACATAATGAGTAATAAAAGTTAAAGAATGTAAATGTTAATTTTTTTTATAAAATATGTGAAGGCCTTAAGACTACACTGAGAGCCAATGCTTTCCACACAATAGGTATTTTTGGTGCATCAAGCAACCTAGGTGGCCAAATGGTCCGCTTAGGTAGGGGTCCCATGAGGGGGGCTTAAGCTCTATAGATTATGATCAAATTCAAAAGAAAAAATAATAGAGTAATAGTCATTTATTTAATCATTAATTTAGTTAATTATTTAGTCATTTATTTAGTCATTTTTATTTGACTGATATTAGTCATTTATTTAGTCATTTAGTTTTGATTTTACCTGATGACCAGATTAGTCACTTATAAATGACCAAATTAATCATTTATTTGCCTAATTCTACTAGTGTTAGTCATGTGACTAAAATTTTTAGTCATGTAGTCATTTTTTTGCCAAATTCTACTAGTGCAAGATGATAATGGAAGATCAAGATTTTGATCTTTGTGGATTACTGAAAGATCAATTGATGGAGAACATGCAATTGACAAAGAAGCCAGATTACCCTTTCAGGTTTGGTACCTTGGTTATATGCCTTGTGATGTATTTTTTGAACTGCTTACCACTGAACAACAATGTTATATGGGAAGAGAGTGAACCAGTTTGCAAGAAGATTTACATATACTCTAACAATTTGGAAAACTGTGATCAAGTATATGAAAGTTTCTTTAAGGGTTTGCTAAGAAAGTTTGGGTCAATTGGTATTTCCATTGCGGTAAGGGAACTTTAAGTTGGTTCCTCCTCTGGTGAGATGGAGAGAAAGAAGAAAAGAGAAAAAGAAATTGTTGTCTATACTCCACCAGCATGCAAGACTCCAAGAGTTGAAGGGAAAGGAAAAGAACAAGTAATTGTGGACATACCACGTGAAGAATCTGATAAGGAAACTAAGGACACCCTAAGGAAAGAACTGGAAACAACCCAACCAAAACAAGAAAAGGCAATGTCTGAAGAAAGTGAAGAAGAAGATGATTTAACCAAAGAAGAGCTATTACAACTTATTCATGAGGAAGATGGAATGCAAAAAATTGTGAACATATGGTCTATCAGACCTTCATATGAGTAGGAAATTATCTTAAGTGTACTAAGTGATCATCTTGTCCACAATCATATCAAATTGGAGAGTTTGCAGAATAAGTTGCCAGAAGATATGATTGAATGCATCAAGGAAATCATGGACTCTAAGTCTCAAAACAAGGAAGAAGAAGAAGTGATCCTACACCTGAAGAAGCAGTACAGATTGCCACTTACCAAGCCAAAAGGGCACATGAATCATCTAAGGCAATACATAAGCACAAAAATAGCATCTACAACTACTATCTTCGATGGTCTCATGCAATCAGCAAGTACAAAGAAAAGTTGGAACAAATTGAAACAAAGCTGAACAAAATTGGAAAAAATTTAACATGTTTTAGGATCAAGATGGTGAGATTAAGAAAATGATTTAGGAATTATAGAAAGAGCATACAAATGTTCAAATCACTAAAGACAAGATTATTGAAACCTTTTGGAAAGTGAAGGACATAACAAAATGCAGGTTGGAATAATTGATTAAGATACCGAGGAAAGGAGAAATATTAGAAGAAGGAATCAGCATTCTAGAATCCCTTATCAACATTATCAATTGGAAACCTGAAAAAAACAACATGATCATAATCATTGGGATTGCAGTAGAAGCATGGAAGAAATTTCTTCTAGAGATGAAGGAAAAGTACAAAATAATTTTCTAATACAAGTTCCGGCTATATTTCTTCAAAAAAATTCAAGAATCAGTTTTTGCATAAGAAAGTTTTTTATTACACTTCATAAGGGGAGAGAGAAAAATCTTTCATTATTTTTCATTGATGTCAAAGGGGGAGAGAGAGAAGTGAAAAATACCTTATCAAATTCAGGGGGAGTTTTTGTTAGCTATGATTTTTTGAAGTCTTGAAGGTTTTGACACTTAGTCATTTTTCACTAAGTGTTGCCATCAATGCCAAAGGGGGAGATTGTTGGCATATGGCTTTTGGTGTTTTCATTGATGGCAACCTAAGTCATTGATCCGGTCCACACTTCAGTATCTATCCATATCGGGAGACAGAATGAAGAATAGGGTATCTGGCTGAAGTTGAATTTGTCAGTCTATTTGCATTACCAGTTTATTAGTTTGGGTTGTGGATCTCAAGGAAGGTCGTTTGGTATCTTAAATGTCTTATTCTTGAATTTTTGTGTTGTTGCATCAAGTGGTGTATGAGTTAGGAGATCTGTTCATTTAATTTTTTGTTCAATAGTGCTAGAAGGCCGACTAAGCGAATATGAGGTGTTGCAGATACATGTTTAAGATGAAATTGTTTAAGGTATTTTCATATTGGAGATTTTGTTTTGGGTCCTCACTATTCTATGGCCAACTTTGGTGGATGCACATTAAATGATATTCATGATTTGAGGTGACAGTTGAAAAATACGTTCTATTTTATTGAAGCCAACATATAGCGATCAAATCCTTGGTAGCAAATATATATAAGAGATTGGTTATTTCATTTTGGTGTGTGTTTGATGCAAGTAAATGTATGTTGCAAATATCAGAAGAATAATAGGGCGATTATGCACAGTTTCACTTGTGCAGAAGAGGATTTTGTGAACCGAATTGAAGCAGAATAGAACAAAAGTGCTAAATATGATAGAAGGTCTAGAATTCGATCTATGAGCCTAACCAGAATTGTAATCAGGAATTTACAGATGCTACTTTATTAGTTCAACCTTTTGATGTAATCCAATTCTTTTGTAAGGCGGTGAGCCTTCCTGATTTTGAGTTGTGAGCTCTAGGCAGTGTGCCTGAATGCAAGTACATTCCCATTTTGTAATACACTTATATTTGAGTACTCAAATTGTGGATTGATCTCCACCGCGGTTTTTCCCCTAATAGGGTTTCCACATAAAAATCCTTGTCTTATGGTGTTGAGGCTTATTGTTTTATGTTCATGTATCTTTCTTTTGATTGAATGATATAAGCACTTGAGAGATTAGATAATAAAGTAGAAAATTGCACAACACTAATTCACCCCCCCTCTTAGTGTTGCTTGATTCCAACACAATGCTTTATTAAAACTTATAAATATATATATTTATGTATATATATATATGTGTGTGTGTGTATATACATATATATATATGTATAAGTAATTATTGACATCAAATTTTATAAAAATATCGTTGTATAGTAATTTATCACTCAGGTAATATTAATCTATTTAATACATGTATGCATATGGTGTTTCTAGCTAAAGTATATTGCTTCCCTTAATTCTAATTGAATATGTCAATTGAATAAATGAATTAGGGGAAAAACAAGATAAGGTAGAACTGATTTATTTGTAATTAAATACATGAAGAATTTGATTATATGGAATAATATATATTATTTTTGAATTAATATGGACTCTTGGTAAAAATGAAATGGTTGCTTGTAATCCAATTCTAGATTCGTTGTTCTATTATTGCTTTGAGTCGTATAAACTAAGTGAATGATTTTGATTTGGAAATAATTATGGGTTATTGTGCAAATGTTAAGTCATTGTGGGAATTAGAGGTTTGAAGTCTTCTAGAGGCTTGGGAAATGTGTTGTGGGTGAATTGTTATGTTGGACCCTTGTGTTGATTGACATTATACTTGATATGCATTATTGTGGGTTTTAGCCATGCATTACTTTATTGTTATTATATTTGTGTATGAGAGGAAGATGGTCCATTCCTTTCTCGGTATATATATATATATTATTTTGTAGTTTTTCATTCCATGTACATAAGGGCTATACCCTGCTAATTTTATTGGGTCTCTTATTTGCTAGTAGGGGGAGTGGATCTCAATGGTGGCCGATGCACAAAGGGGCATCGGGGTAACCTATGTGGGAGTTTCTTAACTTAGTGATAACATAACATGAATTAGGGGGTTGGGTAGTTTAAAAAATAATCAAGATAAGTGAATGCCTCACCAATGCCTGTAGTGCTTATTTAGGCTAAGGGTGGATTGAGAAGGCCTGGTTGGCAAGACCAATAGCCTTGTCCTCACAAAAGGAAGATTGGTTCTACATGTGTCACCCTATGGGGCTGACACCTAGTGAGAGGCTGTTAGGGTAACCATAGATGGGAGTCGGCGCCTAGTGATAGGTTGTCAAGGTAACCCGTGCCAAAACCATGTGATGACATTCTTCCCTCTGCATACTAGTATTCCATTTTTTGTTCTTTCCATTTGGTATGTGATGTCCTTTGGAAGCAATGTATGCTCTTTTGTGATGTGTCTTGTAGTAATGTCAGTTGTTCTTTGTTTAGCCTTGTTATGTCAGTTGTGGTCATCTTGTTGTTGTTGTGGGACTGGGTGTTATATCCTAACACTGGGGGTGGACCTTTGGGTTCCACATGGTCAGATGGAATGTGTCTTGTACTCCATTGGGTTTCCTCACTTTGTTCATGTTCGTGAGACTACTCCTGTGTATGAAGACTTCTATACTTGTTTTAGTTCACGTGGATTATATTTCATTTACTTGTATTGTGCCATAAATCTATTGTATCATGTATTATGCTTCTAATGTACACTCCTCACATGTGTATGAGGAGACATTGTTTTTCAAGATGTAATGATGTAATGATGTAAATAAATGTTGAACTCTCTTATGTAATGGAAAATGTAAAATATTATATCAAATTAAATAGGATGATTAAATAGGATGTTTAGCTATTGTTTCATTGCAACCTTGTGAATATTGCACTTTAAAAAAAAATTGTTCTATTTGTCAAGGTGTTATAGTGTGTTGTCCTCTAGGGTTTTGTGGTAGGGTGTTACACATGGTATCAGAGCTTGGGTTCTAACATTGGGTACTTTGGGTATATACAAGAGCCCATTATGTTGTCTTAGTTGCATAGATTCTGAAGTTTATGTTTTCCCCTTGTTGACCTTGTCTAACACCTTGAACTTGTCCTTGGTGGTTTTTGTGTAGGATAATTCCTAGAGGTTGGGGTCAAGGCCGGGGATATGGTAGAGGTCGTGGTGGTGGCTGTGGGGCTAATTAACAGGACTCCCCTCCTTAAAGTTCCCATGAGTCTGATTGTGAGGAACAATAGGGTTCCCAGAATAATCAAGGAGGAGGAGATCAGAATCTGGGTTAGTCGAGATTGTAAGGCACACAGTTGTGTCACTTACTTGAGGAGGTTCTTTCTTATCTTGGTCTGAGATAGGAGGGTGGATAGTTGGTGGTTAGAGAGAGAGAGAGATGTCTCCCAAAAGGAGAGAGATTACAGTTGAGCAGGAGGCTATATTAGCTGGACATAAGGGGGACCTTTTACAAGCACATCCTCTTAATTTTGATGGGACTAGTAGTGGTTTAGAGGTAGAGACCTAGTTAATTGATCTGAATAGGTTTTTTTCCATGCATCATTATGGCAGTAACACCAAGGCTAGGTGTGCTATCATGCATCTCCAATTTTTTTCTTCCATGTGGAGGCGTTTGGAAGAGTAGAAGCTTCATTTGGATATAGATTTAGTCTCATTGGAGATGTTTTTAGAGATATTTAGAGCTTGGTTCTTGTCTGATCATTGGCGGCAACATCAAGTGAATGAGTTCCATGAGCTAAGGTAGATGGCAATGTCAGTTGAGTAGTATGAGCAGCAATTTTATGAGCTTAAGTAGTATGTTGG
Source organism: Sequoia sempervirens (assembly GCA_007258455.2). NCBI lineage: Eukaryota > Viridiplantae > Streptophyta > Pinopsida > Cupressales > Cupressaceae > Sequoia > Sequoia sempervirens. Next base: position 368,476,948 of record VDFB02000008.1, on the reverse strand, counting down.
CATAGGAGATGATGAGGGTATGTTGGTGCAACACTTTATCAGGGGCTTGAATGCCTGTATTAGTGGGGGTGTTCGTGTGTTTGAGCCAAAAACTATGGAGGTGGTTTTGGAGAAAGCTTAGATAGTAGAGGAGAATTTGGACATAGAATTGGGAGGTCGTACAGGTGTTCAGATTGGTAGTGCACCCCTAGTAGGCTTCAGATCTCAGGGTGGTCAATCTCATGTTATAGGTTCCTCTAAGGTCCATCAAGCACTTGCTAAGGGTGAGCAACGACAACAACACTCCCAATAAAAACTTGAGAACTATCAGTTTCAACATGGTAGTAGATTTCAAAACAAGAAAGATCAGAGTTGGTTGTGAAACAAGCGTGATCATCTCAATCAACCAACAAAAAGCTCACAATCTATAGCCAATAGTGGTAGTTTCCATCAGACCAGTACTCCTTAAATTTTCCCAGGGTATGGCAGAGGTGCGGGTTGTTTTGCTTGTAGCCAACAGGGTAACATAGCTAGAGTGTTCCCTCAGAAGAACATAAATGGTTTTAGTTAGAGGTCGGTGGCTTTAGAGCTGATAGTGGGTGACACAAGTAGATCCCATAGAGTGTTTTCAGTGGTGGATAACCGCCAAGTCAAGAATCAAGGTATAGTTGGAGAGACTATTGGCAGTGGATGGGTAGTTGGCTTTGGATCTTGTAGGTGTAATAAAGCACAAGAGACTCACCCTCAGGGGTCAAGAAATTGAGTAGGTTAGGGTCTAGTGGGATCCTAATGATGAGTCCTTTGCTACATGGGAGGATGCATCTAGAATGAGAGAGTTGTAATCATATCTGTTTGAAGGCTTGTAGGAGTAAGACTGGTCTTAGGGGGAGGATGTAGTGCCCCTCAGTTTTCCTTTTGGTTTCTGAAAGTTACTTGGTTGTATTGGACATTATGATACTTTGATACATAGTTATGATGACACTTGATGTCACTTTTATCACTAATGTTTATGCATATACCATGCTTAGTAGATTAGTTTAATTGATTATGTGGGTTGTTATTGATATGAGTATTATGTGATTATTGGATGTATGTTCTTATCATGATTTGGTATCTGATTATTATCCCTTGATGTATTTTGGTGAAGGGGAATAGTGCCACATCTCTCGCTCACGAGTTCCTTGCGACGCTAAAATTTTCCCTTCATGGTGTGTTTGACTATTTGTCTATGTACTTCCTCGACTATGTGGTTTGTTGCAAGCTACAGATACTAGGCATCGAATCCACCTGAATTGCCAAGTTTGAGCATGCCTTAATCCTAATGGAGGTTGTTGATTTGGAGATAGCATTGGGTCCCCTACGTTGAACCATCATCCTTGATGAAGATGAGTGTCCATTTGTCATTCCCTATTTGAGTGGTTAGTTCGAGTTGACTCAAGTGTCAACATTGTTGTTGTTGTTGTGCCTCCCGTTTTGCTTTGAGGTATGGTATTGCATGATATTTTGTATGTTTAAATAAAATTAGTTGGTTTGTGCTTTGATTGATTATTGCAATAAAATAAAGTTAATAAGTCAATAGACTTTTTGATAATTAAATAGATGCTTTATATAATTGTAAAATTGTTGGAATAAAATGTTAATAATATTTTATTTGATTTAAATAAAATAAAATTTATGGCTTAATAAAGAAATATATTAAAAATAAATATATCAAATTATTGTAGTGTGCAAACAAAATTAATGAAAGGATTAAATTAATAAATTAAATATTATAAAAGTTGATTTTTGATGTGCAAATAAATTAAAGATTAAGTAAATAAGTTAAATATTGTAAAAATTTGAATTATTGAGTATAGATATATTAGAATATGTTATAAATAAGTATATATGAGTTGTGGAAATTAAGATGGGGAAAATAAAATAAAATAATTGATTTAAAGAAGTGGATGTACAATGGATTGGGGAAATAGTTAATAAATTAGTTATTTTGCAAAAAGCAAGGGGGCTCTTCGTTATTCTTTTGGAAACTAATTTGGATTTATCTCAAATGAATAATTTTCTTGTTCTTAGAGGTTTCTCATCTAGGTTTTGGGGGAAAGATTGAATTGAGTTTGGCATAAGTGATTTTGGGAAATTTGTAGAAGAAATTGGAGCCGTAAGTTGGAATTTGGGAGAGCTCCATATCAAAACTTCAACTCTGACAAGCATATAAAGTAGGTTCCATTATATCTCTTCCATTTTAATGTTGGATTAGAAAATGAACAATGCATGATTGTGATGTCTAAAGCAAAATAAATGTTAGAATTCGAGTTGTGCTTATTTTGTAAATTCCATGCAGCCTTTGGAAATTCTTTTCTTTTGAAGCATTATGTTGTTTTTGTTTATTGCTCTCTATTCTTTTTTTGCTATCAAAGTCTTGTTGCATTTTTGCAATCAAAATCCTTGCTTATTATGGATTTTACACATTAAATTTTCAGCCCTATTCTTGGCAATAGATGGAGTGTGGTTGTGATAAATAATTCATTTCCTGTAATAATTAAATTGTGGCTTGCATGAGGGCTATTCTGAATTCACTTCAAATGACCTCAGTCAATTAAATGAAATTTGATGAGTTGTATACCCCATGGATTGTTCTTTATCTTGTTGACAATCTATACTTTGTTTCGCCATGCCTGCTTACCCTCAGATTCTCTATAGTTTGGAATGGCTACATAATGTTCTTTCTTGAAATTGAAATGGGAATGTGTATTGGATAATTTTTTTTTTTTACCTTGAACATGGTATTCAAATCTATATTTAATTTATTCCTCTCTACCTCTCTCATGAAACAAATTCAGGTTAAGTTGCCATAGTTATCTCCTTGCACACATCCATCATAAATAGTTTTTTGATTTTATTCCATGGAAACTTGTTCTTTTTGAACAAGTTAGGAATTAAATGCCTATTCTACTAACTTGAAATGTAACAAACTTTTATGGGATTTCAATTGATTACATTTTTCCAAATTGTTCTCTTTGCTACATTGAAATATTTGCTCATGTTTACAAAGTATGGTCTAAATCATAATTGTATTGGTTTATTCAGTTTTCATTTGACATTTCAATTCTAACTATTTGAATACATATTGTAAGCCGCCATCTTCAATTTGTGATATCGATTGATATATTTATAAGTGTAAATTATTACTAATGGCATTCAATTTTAAACATGTCATTGGATATAGGTTTGTATAGGTGGTGGATAAGTATGCTATATGTTGCATGTTATACATGCTTATCTGTGAAATTATACCTAGATTGGTAGCTTTGCTACCCATGCATGTTCCTTCCATCCAGCCAATAGGAGTAAGTCTCACCTCTTTTTGATTATTGCTAGTATGAAATCATTTGTTTACACAGTTCTCAAAATATCAAATTTAGCTTTGAATAAGCATAAGCTTCATATAGATATAGGTGTCTAATACATATAGAATAAATCCTTGTCTAGTGGCAATGGTGGTAAAACTCTTTGTCTTAAATTTCAATGGAGATAAGCCTTATTAGTAATTCATCATATATAAAGTTATACATTTCGATATATTGGGATTGTCAGTAAATTGTTTACATCACGACATTTAGATCACTATGAGTTCGATACCATATACTTAGGTTGCATGGGTATGTGTAGGATCATCATGGAAAAAATAGGCCCTTAAGTGGTGAAAAATTCAGAAAAATCAAAGTTAGGCAACTTGATGTAAAAATTTGAATAAGTTATCTATATTATTTCAAAAATATGTAAGAATAGAATCCGTAGCAAATTGAATGTAGTTTCTAAACTAGTAGGTTTGTTTATAAAAAAAAATCTATTTAGTGAAAATTTTAAATTTCAATGCAAAGCATAGAATGTGACGCATGTTTCAAATTCAAAAACTATGATACCATTTGAAAGCTATAGATGTTTTTCAATCATCCTATCAATCGGGGCTTTATTCGTAATTCAAATAGAAAATGAATAATAATTATTTATTAAATTCAAAGTAAAGCATAACTTATATTGGTGGAAAGCTAAGAATCTCCTTTAAAAACCCTTTTCGTTTCATCAATTTTGGGTAAGAAAAAAGTTGTTAGCCACATACCCTACACATACCCATCATATCGCCATTTTTTGGCCCATCATGATCTTGCACATACCCGCATATTAAATTACATGAATACCACCTAGATCGTCGTACTGTTGTTTGTAAATTGGTATATATATATGTATGTGGGCCTATAGATTAAAATATTTATGAATACATTGTGATATTTAAATGTATGACTTTGATAACAGGTTTCTTTATTAAAACTTATAAACATAAATATGTATGTATATATATATGTGTGTATATATATATATATCTATATAGAAATATATATATATATATATATATATATATATATATTTGTATATATATATATATATTTGTATATATATATATATGTATATATATTTGTATATATATATATATATATATGTATAAGTATACATTGACATCAATGTTTATAAAAATATCGCTGTATAGTAATTTATCACTCAGGTAATAGTATTCTATTTAATACATGTATATGTATACACATATACATATGGTGTTTCTAGCTAAAGTATATTGCTGCCCTTAATTCTAATTGAATATGTTAGTTGAATAAATAAAATAGGGGAAAAACAAGATAAGGTACATTATTGATTTATTTGTAATTAAATACATGAAGAATTTGATTATATGGAATAATATATTATTTGTGAATTAATATGGACTCTTAGTAAAAATGAAATGGTTGCTTGTAATCCCATTCTAAATTCTGTGTTCTATTATTGCTTTGAGTTTTTGTATAAAGTAAGTGAATGATTTTGATTTGGAAATAATTATGGGTAATTGTGCAAATGTTAAGTCATTATGGGAAGTAGAGGTTCAAAGTATTCTAGAGGCTTGGGAAATGTGTTGTGGGTGAATTATTGTGTTGGACCATTGTGTTGATTGAAATTATACTTGCTATGTGTTACTGTGGATTTTAGCCATGCATTACTTTCTTGTTATTATGGTTGTGTATGAGAGCAAGATGGTCCATGCCTTGCTCGATATATATATATATACTTTTGTAGTTTTTTGTTCCATGTACATAAGGGCTATACCCTACTAATTTTATTGGGTCTCTTATCTACTAGTAGGGGGAGTGGCTCTCAATGGGGGTCAGTGCACAAAGGGGTGTCAGGGTAACACATGTGGGAGTTTCTTAACTTAGTGATAACAGAAAATGAATTAGGGGGTTAGGTAGTGCTCATTTAGGCTAAGTATGGGTTGAGAAGGCTTGCTTGAAAAGACCAATTTCCTTCTCCTCACGAAAGTAAGATTGGTTTTGCATGTGTCACCCTATGGGGCCAACAACTAGTGAGAAGCTATCAGGGTAACCGTAGATGGGGGTCGGTACCTAGTGAGAGGTTGTCAGGGTAAACCATGTCAGGACCATGTGATGACATTCTTCCCTCTACAAAATAGTATTCCCTTGTTTTTTCTCTCCCTTTGGTATGTGATTTCCTCGAGAAGCAACGCATGCTCTTTTGTGATGTGTCTTGTTGTAATGTCAGTTGTTCTCTATTTAGCCTTGTTTTATCAATTGTGTTCATCTTGTCCTTGTTGTTGTGGGACCGGGTGTTATCTCCTAGCATGGGGGATGGACCTTTGGGTTCCACATGGTCAGGTGGAATGTGCCTTGTACTCCATTGGGTTTCCTCACTTTGTTCATGTTCGTGAGACTACTATTGGGTATGAAGACTTTTGTACTTGTTTTAGTTCATGTGGATTATATTTCATGTACTTGTATTATACCATAAATCTATTGTATCATGTATTATGCTTCTGATGTACACTCCTCACATGTGTACGAGGAGAAATTGTTGTTCAAGATGTAACGATGTAATGAAGTAAATAAATGTTGAACTCTCTTATGTAATGGACAATTTAAAAGATGCTATTATATATATTAGTTAAATGGATTGATTCTAAATGATATCTATTGATCACATGTTATGGTTATTTCATATTGATTGTTCAATTATTAAATAGGATTATTAAATAGAGTTTCATATTGTTGATGAAATTTGATTGATGTAATGGTTTATGACTCTTACTAGTATAGTTAATGGGAATCTAGTAGCATAGTTGCAGACTTTAGAGGACTAGGTTAAAATTTCAGCTATTGTTTCATTGCAATCTTGTGAATATTGCACTTTCAAAAAAAAAATTTATTTTTTGGTGTGTCCTCTAGGATTTCGCGGCAGGGCATCATAAAACCCCTCAACCCAATAATGGGAACAAAATTGGCCAGGCTTTGATACCATCTAAAATGAAGCCAAGTAAGTGGAAGCAACTTCCTACACCAATCTAAATGGGAGAGGTGATGCAAAATTTTCATACAAATCCTTATTAGTTATAGTTATTAGATGCACATTCATTTACTTAATTAAAATATGTAAAACAAGATAAACCAAAACAACAAAATTTACATGGAGAAAACCCTTTCGGGAGAAACACCACACACTTTGAAAGAACAACTCTTTGTATTTTCAATAAGAAAAAGGAGGTTACAACACAATCATAGACCTAAGCTCATTCAAGATTCTTCAACCAGGGATAACATTAAGAAACCCCCCCGCTCGGTGAATGTGTAAAATTGTGGTGAATCTTGTATACTTCTTGATAAAAATATTAATTTTAGTGGTGAATTTTTCCATTTTTCAGGAAAAAATAATCTCGATTGGCAAATATTTTCTAATCACTCATATTCTATGGAAAATCTTTAAAAATTACAACATTTTTTAAACCAATAAAATATTTTCATTGGCGAATTAAAACTTTTTTCAAAATAGAGAAAAAAAATTGCTGGTGATTAAAATATTTTTTTAAAACCAAAAAAATATTTTCATTAGTGAACTAAACCTATTTTTAAATGAATAAGAATAAATATTGGTAAATTAGCATAATCTCAAACTAATAAATAAAGTTCAGTGGTGAAATGTCAACACAAATCAATATAACCATGATCGTTAGATGAATTTTTGATGGACAATTGTAGTTGCATTCCAGAAGTAAATCTTTGAAGCACTAGATTTGTGAATTGAAACCTCCAAAATAAAACTAGAACCATTAGATGCGGACATGTGGCGAGATCAAGGCTCATCACTAATCATGGTAATGAACCTGATGGGTTGAAGGATTTTGGTGATGAGCGATAGAAGAACTTAAGTGGTAGAAATATGCATGTGCATATAGTTTCTTTTAAAAGAGGGACCACCTAGGAAGAACGTAGGACCAAGGCTTAAAAACTTAAGAACGTTTTACACAAAGAATGTAAAGGCCAAACAAGGCTAAATTATGAACCTTATAAAATAATTGAATCCTCAGACCAATGTAATGAAGGAAATATGTGTGAAGGATATTCCATATCTATAGCTAGATTTCAGTGTAAATCAATATAACCACGACCGTTTGATGAATTTTCAATGGAGGGTTGTAGTTGCATTCCAAAAGTAAATCTCTAAAGAAAGTTAGAATTGTGAATTGAAACCTTCAAAATAACACTAGAACCGTTATATTTTAAAAAAATGAATGGTTGAGATTTTATTACTTATTAAATCACTTAAAGTCATGACAACCAAAATAATATTAAGGAATGATCAGAACCATCAAAGGAACTATATAAAGGTTCAAAATATTAAAGAAATATTAAGGAACTAGTGTTAAAGCCCGCACTACTAAAGGATCCTTTTAACTTTTAAGAACATGTATTTTTTTTAATAGTTAAATAGTTGCTAAATGGGGCAACTACCTATATTAATCAAAAAGAGTTTTTACATTCCTTCATTTCCACAAAACATTAAAGACCCAAGTATTGAATGGACATCAATGATTGAGGATTCAAGTGTTGAAATAAATGTTAAATGTCACATCAATGATAGTGGTACTAGTGAATTTAAAAATGTTAAGTGTGAGTATTTGATGTCATACTCATTGTCTTCGTTCTAACTTTTATATATACTTCACCAACTTGATGTTCTTCATAACATTTATTGTAACACCTGTCATGCAAACCCCAAAGGAAAACAACTACACACACATTTTTTTTTTAATAACACAAAGTAAACATATAGAGAACCATTATAAATTATTACATTACACGATAAAATCTTAAACATCTAAGTCCTTTGGGGTACGCGAGGTCACATCGCACAAAACTAACCCATAATGAAAGATTCATATAAAAATAAATAACTTAACTAACTTTACATCCATCATAATCATTAAAATAACCATTTGCAAGAGATAACATCCAAACATTCATAAGCATAAATATAAATACATCACATGATACAAACCATAATAACTCTCATAAATCATCAATGATTACAAGGGTGCATTTACATTACATCATCTTTTAATACATTACATGTTCACATACATGAGTTACATCAAAACCTTCCATACATGTGGGATAAATACATCATACAAGGAATATCATAAATACATTATGAACATTAGGTACATCTCCATCTGGAAGATATTGTGAAGAATGAACGTTGATGGGGAACCCAACGGGTGTAGAGCACGTTCCACCCAACCACATGGGTTTTAGAAAAAACCACCCCCCATGCTCAGAGGTGACAAGGAAGTGACCATGACCAAGTATGCCAACAAGACTAACTCCAATAGCAACAAGAGATTACGTAGATCATAAATGACAACAACCAAGATCTAATCATAATAAACACAAGACCATAAAACACATCATAAATAAATGAAAGGCAACAACCATTCACCACTTCCAGAGGGAAGTCAAAAAGCAAAGCATAAGGGTAACTAGTGGAGAGTGTCATCACATAGTCCTACATGGGTTATCCTGGCCCTTCCTCCTACATGAGGCATCGGCCCCCATCTATGGTTATACTAGCCATTCCTCCTACTTGAGGCACCGACCCCATAGGGTGACTCATGCAGAGCCGTTAACCTCTCATGAGGATGAGGTAACGACCTTGCCAACCACGACCTTCTCAATCTACCATTAGTCTGTGAAAGCCCTAATGGATAGATGAGGTAACCAAGATTATCTTATTATGTTATTACTACCCATCTCCCTAATTCTTTTATTAGGTTTTCACTTTTTAATCTAACTCCTATGTGGATTATCCTGGCCCTTCCTCCTTTTGAGGCACCGACCCCCACGAAGATCCACTCTCCTTGGAGACCCCAAAAACATATACAAAACCAAGGGTTGTACCACATAACATGAACATTAAATCTTGATAGAAACATATGCGAGGCATTACCCATCTCACTAAAAGCACATAATCAGAGTCTCAACAAAGTCCCGTACAACCCTTTCAAATAATGATACCAAAAAGACTTGCCACAATAAGAGCACATAACAAGAGAAACATCGACCAACAATAAACTCAAGCCTCTGGAAACCTAAGGTTCACAATATTCCTAAGTGGGTTCCTAAAGCAAACTGGGTTCCCACATCGAGAAAGCCAAAGCTGAATTACAAGATAAAAATACATAGTAATTTAACCCATAGCTATAACGAAAACAGACTCCTAGAATCAACAATTCATTCTATTATAGTCACAATTAATTAAATAGATTAAATTCTCACTTCCAATAAAATAGTTTTGAAATAAAACAAAATAATAATTCTGGTATATGTGATTTTTCCAATTTTCAAGAATAAATTCCACTCATAATAATAAATACATAACCACAAAGGAAACTATACATCTATATATATATTTATTTTATTAAACAAAACATCCCTATATACAAATTTTGATAAATTTGTTTTATTCTGTTATCAAATCTAGGTGAGAAAACTTTAATTATAGACATGATATATATATATATAAATTGAATTAAAAAAAAAATCATTTAAAAAAAAGAACCATTGAATGGCCGCGACCGCGCGTAATCCAAGGGACTGCTCATAGTAGTCCGATGGACTGCTGTGGCAGTCTCTTTGACTATGAGCGCAACCCATCACTATACGGTTGGGCAGGGGTACGACCAAGGCTGGGCCCCACCTAGCAAGCAAGATGCATTAACCACCGACAGTGTACTTCAGCCATAGACAAAATTAAATTCACAAATAAATTTAATATATATGTGTGTGTGTGTGTGTGTGTGTGTGTATCACCAGGAACATAGTACTGTAGAAATTGGAAATCGTATTTGTTTATATATATATATAGATATATAATATATATATATATATACATATATGTATATCCACAAATCTGTGTATATATATATATATATAAACACATAAATCCATTCATTTTAGAGAGACAATAATTTTCCCATAATAGAATTATAAAAAAAATCCAGAACATTTTCAGAGATTCAACAATAAATTTCTCTCAATTATTTATTACCCAAAAGATTTCTAAAATCCCAAAAGATTTTTCTTTTACAGAACAACATATTTGCTATTTCAAATTTAACAAACAATAAAAGATCAATAAAGGAACCTAGAGTCTTGTGCTTGTTGAGGAGTTGATGAAGCTTTCCTTTGATTCCAACCAGCCTTTTTGATGAGCTCTCCTTTCCACCTTCAGAACTTCTCCACTAGTTTCCCTTGATCAACTTTTTTTTTTTTATCTATATCTTTTATTCAGAAGAGCCTCTTTCCTAGAACAATGAATGGGAAACAATTTTTACAAAGAAACCAAGAAAGAATGCAAATTATTATAGAACTGCATATTTTTCTTTGAACCTTCTGTTAATTTTCCTGTGAATGAAAACCTCTCATTTTTGCTATTAAATAAAAAATATATCCTCTTCTTTTTTCAAAAACTTTAAAAAAAAAGGATGAATAGAAATCTTCTATTTCTTCACCAGCTTTTCAGCAAAAAATCTCAACATTCATTGGTCCTTTTATTCTTTTCTTTCTTTTCTTGATTTTTTTTTAATTCGAGTTGCACTTTTTGTTTTAATTTCAATTTTGCTAATTTATACTTGCAATTCACACAATTTAACTTATTTAATTATATTATTCCATTAATTATCCTCAACATGCTATTTTCATTAAATTATCTAAATACCAATTTAAATAATTTAATTTACACCTTTCAATTTATTTATCTTTAATAAATTACATGACTTTTAAGTTAATACTTTTATATTTTAATAAAAACTATTCCACTAACTATTATTAGCATTTATTTTAATCATTTAATTATTTAAATTACATCATCCTACAACACCAATGTAAAATAAATAACATAAATACATTCACACAAAACAACTATCATAAAATGCAAAAATGACTAAGGTCAAAGATGCACAATACTACTAACAATATAATGGGTTGACAAACTTGGGACAGGGTGAATTCCTTGTCATCTTTGTTTCAACTTCATGCCCATTGGGTTAATTTGATGTTGGCCTTGCCCTGCCGAAGCAGGTGGAATCGAGACTCTATTCTCGCAATTCCTGCATACAAACAAGGTTGTGTACAACATGTATATATAATCAAATACATCACATCGTGAGAAGGAATTGCAGCGTAGCAGGGCACTCGCAAATGAGTGGTGCTACATTGTCCCCTCACCAAAGCTATAATAACAACTACAACATCCAGTATAAAGTAACATTGCTAAACTAAACCGATCACATCATATCATCATAAAATAATTACTATTCTATTGCATCACAATATACTACTAAAATAAAATTAAACATCACCAAATCACATGTAACCATAATGTCATATCATAATATCCATGTCATCAAATAAATTAGCATAGTCATCAAGCAGTCTAAACTGTCCAATCCACCAATCCAACCAATAAATAGTAACTATCAAGGTCTTAAAGTATCAAGCAAAACCACATAAAATATCAAGTCCAAACAACAACATGAGGGGTATTACATTTATAATATATTTGGATTTGATTTCTTTCTTCTCTAAATTCTCAATTTAACTATGATATTATGGAGTCTTTATGGCCTGTCATGCTACCCAAATATGTTTTGGAGAAAAGAAGGGATGATGCATACAACAGACAAAAGTTGGGTATGGTTTTTATAATTCCTTGTGTGCACATTGAGGATGCTATAAGAACAATTGTGGGTAGGGAATGGCTTTAGAGCAAACGTCATGCTCTATATTCTAAGGTAGCTTTGGCTTTCTTGTCCAATTGCATGGAAATTTTGCTCGATAAAGATTTGGTGAAGATGCTGGCAATATGTTATTTGCAACATTTCATTTACTCTATTTCTTCGTTGGAGTTGGCATTGGAGCATTACAATTTTGAAAGCGGGTTAGTGTCTATTGGTGGAATCTTTAGGAAAGTGGAATTGCATGCTTCTACAACACAGGCTCTTGCCCTAGTTAATATGATATGGGGTCTACTATGCGATATGAAAATTGAATCATTAAAGAGTCTCAAGGTTTGGAGGAAGGTTTTGGGTGATTCGCTTTTCTTCTTTTCTATTAGTTTGTTAAATTTGATTCACATTCTAGTCAAGCACCCAGTTGATGGCCTCAGCTAATGTTACAAAAAAAAATAGTAATGAATTGTGTGGCATGTCATGTGTCTATATTTTATTGTACAGCATAACAGTTCTTGTAATATGTACTTTGTGACTGGTTTTTTATCATGGTTAGTGGATTTTTGGCCACACTGGTTATGTACTATGTACTCCAGTCTTTAGAAATAGCTACTTAAATGAAAATACTTTTCATGGCTCCATTATTGTAAATCCTTTTTGCTTTAATCAATATAAAAATGTGGCTTTTAAAACTAATAGTAATTATCAACATATAGTGTTGATCAGAAGTGAGTGAAATTTATTGTGACTTAGTGGAAATTGATAATGATTAAGGTAAAAAAAGCCATTTAATTCTTTCTTTTTAGTGTGTCAAATTAATCTACCTTTCATTTATTCTATTGAAATTCTCAATGTTAGTTTTTGAAGAAAGTGTGGCTGTGGTACTGTGGGCGGCGACACAAATTAATGCCATATGAACATCCAGAGCGATTGATTGGATAGATTTATATTGAAAAGTGCACAATGTATTGTAGAATCATAGATGATGATGTCATTAATCCAATGATCTAGTGAAACAAGATTTGTAATGATTTCATATCATTTGAGTGGCACTGGCAATTTTGACAATTGACAATTGATAGTTTGAGGTACAGTTTGCATGTAGCCAGGTTGCCAGAGTCTAGACATCAATCAAATCAAACATTTAAATTGTAAATGTAAGGCTTAAGTTACACGAATCGATTATGTTGGTTTTTTGGTTTGCATGGATCATGATTATGATTATACCCAACCTCACATGTGACACGTGTGAGGTGTATATAGGGATCAGGTTGGTAGTGGCACCATTGGCCCATAAATAAGGATAGTGAGCACAAATGAAATCATTCATTGAAGGCTAAAGGCTTTACTATTGAGTACAATGTTTGAATTGTCATAAGGGTTTTTATTTTTTAGGGTTAATAAGGATTCAAGAAGTAGTTGATGTGGTATTATTGGGGATAATCTAAATTCTCATATCTCTAGTTATGTAGTTACAGAGTAAAAGACCAATTTCCTTCAAGTTTAGAATGGGTGGAATTGGAAAGAAGTTGATTTGGTTGACCTGACTTCTTAGACAGGTTTTGAACTAGGATGAAGAGCTCTGATGGAGATAAGTGCTATCCCAGTGCATGGAGGTTGCAAGTAGAAGATGGTAGCAATTTTACTACCCCTTATCTTTTGTATGACTCTGGTTCTCAAAGGGGATAAGTACATTTTGTATCTTCATAACTCCCCTTTCCCTAGCATGGTTGGACAGGAAAGCCCCATGCATTTATTTTCAGTTCCCATGGCCTACCAAGCAAGTCCCATGCATTTATTTTCAAAGCACATGATTGACCCAACAAGTCCCATGAATTTATTTTCAGAGAGACATTTGTATTACATTGTCACTAGTGGTCCAATAGAAGCTTGGTGCTTACATTTTTATTTGTACTATGTAAAGTAACATATGTTTTTTATACCAAAGAGTAGCTTCGCACTTGCACGCTCCACTCATCTTAAAAAATATATGTAATAATGTAACATTGTAATTAAGTTGTAATAAAATAAATAGTTGTGTTATTCTTCATTATTCATTTACAGTAAAGAATTATTTTGTGAGTTCATGGTCTATGAATCTATTCAAATCAGTTTTTTTTCCTTTAAGAAATTAAGTATTATCTATTTATGAAATAATTGCATGTAGATTTAAAACCATTACCCTATAATTTTGATGTGGAATTGTGATATCTCAAGGTGCCCAATCTATTAGCCAACAAAAACATAAAGCAATACAAATGAAAAAATAAAGTTTCCATCAAATTGAAAAAGAAACATTATACACTAAAAGTTGTCTCTCTTGTTAGGGTTTACTGAAATGTTATTGATTTCTAATTTTTCATTGACCTTCTCTCCCAGTTCCCGATATCATTATTCATTTTATTATGTCCTTTGCAATGTTAAGTTAATGCCCCCCTGGCCTTGATGTCAATCCTAGTGCATTCAAGTTTAAAACAACTTTAAAACGCCTGTGTTTATTATTTATATCATAAATTACTCAACCATTCGATGAACATTTGATGTATGGTTGTAGTTGCATTCAGGAATGAAATGCATAGAGTTCTAGGCTTGCAAATGTAAACCTCTAGAATCACCCTATAACTGTTAGATTTACAAAGATCAAAGGTTTAGAATTTTTTGTCAATGCAGGACTAAATGGCTTGTTTTAAATGTTATTAGCCATGTACTAATTGTGTAGTCTAGAAGCAACACCTAGATGACAAGATGTTTCATTCACTTTAATCTTTAAAAAAATCACTTTCTACTGCTAAGTGATTTTATTTTTAAGTGAGAGGGTCAACACACGGGGAGATTTCAATCTTCAGTTTGCTCATTGCAGTGCACCATCCTATTCTATGTTCCACAATTCCACTTCCAACAAAGCTCTTGTCATTATAGTAACCCAGTTTCCATGATTGTCAACATTAATCTTTTCAAGAATAAAAATATGGGTAAGTGAAAAAAATCTTGTGGCTATGTTTCATCATTTGACATTTCTTAAAATATTATTTTGTCAAAATTTCAAGTTTAGGTTTAGGGATAAGAGACTTAACAATTAAGAAAACTTAAGGAGGACTAATAGGGAATTCAAAATTTCACATTGTATAAGCATGTCTACCACCAGTACCACTAGAGCAATGTCGGATAAAAAAATGCATTATGAAAAATTGCTTAGAACCCCAGGTTTCACTGATGAATACCATGATATGATCCTAAAACTTATGGTAGGCGTACCTCATAACTTAGATTTTCATCTCAAAATAATGCCATCTCATAATAAGGCTGCAAAGCAAATGCAAGTTAATAGTTTTAGTGCACCATGGGTAACTAGATTAGGGCGCATGATGTTACATGAGGTTTTCCCTTGCCCATAATTTATCATGGTCAACGCCTAAAATTATTATGATAACAAAAGAGAAATTGTTAATAAAGATATCAAAAAGGAAGTGTTATCCATTAATGTAGAAGAACTTGGAAAAGTGTTGGGGTTTACAACCAAAGAATTTGCAAATGTCCACATTGACCTAGAAAAGATTGCTAGTGATTATGAAGCAGTGGATGAAATGAAGAAAAATTGTTTCTTAAATAAAATAGTTTAGGATAGAAACAAATTGAAAGGTGATCATAAGCCTCCTTATGCTTTGGATATTTTTAAACCATGGGTTTAGGATACTATTTCCATGCTAGCATTTTTCCTCAGACTGGATAAAAATTTGGAAGTGGGTGCAAGCCTCCTTGAAATGGTATATAATATCCATCATGGTGTTCCACATGCCAAATATAATTTTATTGAGCACATTCTAGAATCCATGTATATATATTTTAAAATGATTAAAGGAGGTTCCACCAAGATATTTAGGTTCACAAGCTACTTGTGCTATCTTTTTCTATTCAAATTTATTGGAATGTTTCAGACCAACAAGCTTTAGATTCAAACCTATAGTAATGATGAGGAAAATAAAATGGCTCCAGTATATGAATGGACCATTGAGATAAGGATGCATGATTCTCTAAGGAACTACAGTCATTTTGTAGACTAATTTATGACCCCATTGCATCAAGAAATTATAAATACTCCAATGTCTAGATTGCCTATGTCATGTAGAAACTACATTCAACTAGAAAAATAAATACAATTGGTTCATTGGTACTTAATGGATTGTGCTAAGGTTTTATGGATCAGGAGTACAACCATACAAACTTCCAATTCATGTGATAGAAAGGGTTTTTGCATTGGAATATGTAAGGAAGATGCATTGTACTGATGAACTACACTTTCACAATCAACAAAAGAAGACCTTATTTCCTTCTTTACCCTTTTCATGTGGAGGGTTCACATTTGAGTGAAAAGAATTTAGTGTGGCACATAATATTTTGAATTTTTTTAATTTTGATCCTATCTATCACTGGCAGTATGATCCATGTGACACCATTAAAGAAATGATTGGGGCCAATAGGAATGTTGCAAGTAGAATTCAACATCAAAGTAAACCCTTGCTTGAAAACTTGAGAAACAAGGATTCTTGGGATGAGGTCAAAATTGCAATGCAAAAAAGTGCTGATGAGAATGGTATTTCTTTTGAACAATTGTTAGCATTGCACCAAAATACAATTAGGAGGCACAACATTTTTTATGAAAAAAGTGATACACCATCTAGTAGAGTAAAAATGCTAGATTCTCTAAAGAAGGAAGTTATAGATAAAAAATGGTCATGATAAAAAATTACTACCTTTTTGTCTATGAGCAAGGAGGTAGGTGATCCAAGAGCTCTTGCAGAGTATGGAGATAACAAAGAAAATTGTGAGTTTAGAAAATTGTGGAATATAGAGAATCCCGATGAATATGAAAATAAAGAAATTGATGATGAATGTGATGATGATAGGGAAGAACAAAGCCATGTCAATTTCAAACTTGGTTTAAGTGAGGCCACAAAAGAAGCATATACTTCAGGAGTAGCCATAGCTTAAAAAAGGGTTATGAAGGTGGTCCTTTGGGGTCCCAGAGACAAGGCCTTTGGATGGTAACAAATGTAGAGCATAGAAAACCAATTGATAAATCTGGCCTTGGGCTTGGAGGTGAAAAAGTAGACCAAGGGAATACAAGTCAAGTTTTTAGAGCTTCAAATCCTTATCCTCATGGTCAGATACAATCACAACTAGGACATGCCCATGGTGGAGAGCTTAGTGCAACTTGCACTACCTCTGGTGGTGATGGTATGGGTAGTAGTACTAGTAGTGGTCAAAATGTGCTATGAAAACAAATTACACACAAGAGGACAACAATACAAGATACCATAGAAACACCAGGTGATCAAGGCATATAGAAGAGGCAAAGGATTTTGATAGGACCAAGTCACACTACCAATGGATCCACCACAAAGGAGTTATTTCTACGCACTCCCCCATTGCTAGTTAGTTTGAATGCAACATCATTAGCAATTGCAAGTACTCATATTCCTTCACCATTCAAGCATTCCATTGTTCCTACATCCCTAGGTTTTGATTATATTGAAGAGTTTAAAAAGAAATCAAACTTGAATAAAAAAGAAAAGAAGCAATTGATGAAGAGTGTGTCTACTATAACTTCAGAGCTTGCAACAACCATGGTATTACCCACATTTGACACATACAAAAATCATGGAGTACACAATTCTTGTTCCCGTAATTAAAAAAAAACTAGTAAATCAAATGGATCAATCTGAATTCTAGGTGAACAATATTCAATTGGATTTTTTTGGACTCAAAAATACTAAAAAAATTAATGTATCAAAGAAGAATATTGAAATAAAAAAGAATAAAAAATCTACCTCTACATCAACAAGCAAAGAGGATAAACAAAATGAGAGAGAAGTGAATGAACTGAATCAAAGGCTAGATGAGAGCAATAAGAAATATGATGAGGAAAAATCCACTTCAAAAAAATTAAGAATAAGCATTGTTAATGAAAATGCATAGTGGGAACAAAAATTAGAGAAAGAGAGAAAAATAAATGAAAGATTGGAAGTAGAGCTGATGGAAGCAAAAAATGAAATTTATTTTTTCCAAAACAAGTTATTTGCATTTTGTAGAGAAACAATGAGGCATATGAAATGAAAGATCTGGGATGAAATAATGCAGAGGATTGATCATTTGTGTGACATGTTTGAATTGATTGATGCTATTAGACAACATTATAAGAAGCTCAACAAATATTTAGTGGTCAACAAAAATGTGCTAGAATTAGAGAAATCTACAAATAAAGTTCAACAAACAGTATACAAAGCCAGTGACAATGTTTTGAAATCAAAAGGGATTGCTAATCTACTTGCTACATCAATGATGTTGTCATCTATCATTGAAAAGTATTTGAGAATGCGTGAAACAAAGGAATATTTGTATTTGGTTGCATACAAGATGAAGAAGGTGGATGAAAAGGTAAGAAACTTCACAGAGCTTGGTTTTCCAGAGGCTTTTGACACAAATGAGTGATTCGTTGGAAATAATGATTTTAGAAAGAAGATGGAGGGTGTAAGGAAGATTGATTTGGACCAGTTTTCTTAGAACCCAGATGTGGTGAACTATTTGGATTCCATCAAACCATTGCTAACCTTGAATTTGAAATTGACTGAAGAATCCAAGACAAGTTCCAATTTCAATCATGAATTGTTAACAAATCTTCAAGTCAAACAACATCAGTTAGAAAAAATTACAATTCCACCACCTGAACAGTGGAAGTTGCTAGAAAATGTGATACAGTGATTTGATTTTTGATAATATGAGTTTCCAAGTTCCAACTTAGCTCAGTGCAGAGTTGTCTTTGAGCAATATTTTGCATTTCCAATGCCTCTATGTATTCCTTCATGTGAAAATCAATAAAAAAGCTCATATTCAAACTTCAGTAATGTGTTGATGTTCAATTATCTATATTATTTATTTTATCATTTGAAGAAAATGTTTAGTAGTGGTTTTAACTACTAGATACACATTAAATGATTGTTGATGCTCATTATTGTATATGCTACTATTACTATTGTTAATATGTTATTAAGAATTGAGTTGAGTGATGAATCACTGAGTACATGTTAAAGTTATACTTTTAACACAATTAAAATATGGACTATAAGGTGATTTTAATTCCAGGCATCCATAATTTTAGTGAAATTGCATTACAATTCCAACATTAATACTCAAACTCCATGACTACTTATCAGATCCACTAAAAATTTATATGAATTCATGGTTTAATCAAGGTACTTTAATTGGTTCATTAAACTAGATCTAGAATTAAAACATATATCAATGCATAATGACAAAGAAGATTACTGAAAAATCATTGATAAAATTTCATTAATAATTCATGCAAAATGTTATAGCTGGAAAGATGATAGACTCAAAATAAGGGAGAAAAATAAGCTTTAGGCCAAGATGTACACATGTCACATTTTCATTTGACATAATATACCTATAATTTCCTTAAGAAATGGTTACAACAAACCAAAACATATTCTCATGAGAAATCATCCACTCCCTGGTTACAACATGACTTGAACTAGCTGGTCCTTGGGACCTTGATATTTCCACTTATTGTTTCCATAATGCTAGCTCTGTTTCAAGTTCAACAACCTTTTTGTAACTCTTATTAAATTCATTAATAAGCTCATTATACTTACTTCTTGTTATCTGTAACTTTTAAAATAGTGTTAACAATTTTGAACTTCCCCTCCTTTCGTCTTGGGTCTTTTACCTCATTCATTTTCAATGCCTTGCTATTTATTTCTCTTGGTGAATGCTCAAAGTCGCAGTTTTGTGCTTTTCCTAACCTTAGTCACTAGTCCTTTGAGTTTTATAACCTTGTCACAAAGTTCTAAATTTTCATAACTTCCCAATTCCTTAACTTGGTTCACCTTGTTGAGTTGCAAGTCTTTGTTGGTCATTTTGTAGTCAGTGAGTCGGAGGTTTCCAAGACTTCAAAACTTCCAACTTTGGTTCTAAGGTTCCAAGTTTTCACGACAATGTGACATTATAGACTTATCTTGGCTTTCAAAGGCGTCGTCATCTCATTGAATGCTATGTATAAACTAACCTTGAGTTGTCTTTTTCATGAATTTCAAAAAGAATGTATGTTTAAAGGCTATCTTTTCATGGAATGAAATTGAATGCCACATTTAATGCACGTCCTATCAAAATAATGGCATAAGTGGGTGTCAAAGTTTTACTAAGTAATTTAGCTTGCATTCTCATTCTTTACCAATTCCAGTACTTCTCAAGTGCAAAAATTCTATCTCCAGGAATTCGCGCTCATGCAGAGTGGAATTGAAAATCGTTGGTTTGGCGTGAGGGACACTGAAATTGGGCACCTCAATTTGGAGGAGTTTTTGGTGCACCTGGAGAAAAGTAAGAGAACAACACTAGAAGATATAGTTCTGCAGAGTGGTTTGGCGCATGCAAGAGGTTTTCCTAAGGCTATACAAAGCATCGGCTTGGTGATTGCATGCACAAGGGGCTACATTCTAGAGACTCAAGAAATTAGAGTTGTGGACGGGTCAGTCATTGCAAGAATTTCTCTTGAAGTAATTTCACGTGCATTAAGAATTCTAGAGAGGGAAATTGTAGAGGAAATGTTTGTAGCTATTGGTGATGAGTTTTTCAGAATGAGTGAGGAATGGTGCAAAAATTCCATTGCGAAAAATCAATTGAAGTCCGAGAAAAAGGGTAAGTATTAGTTTCCCTCAAAGCTTAAAAGGGTTCATTTTAAGGATGAAATTTTAGATGCTATCACCTTGCAACATTATGTGGTTGGAATGCATATTTAGACTATTTTGAATTTTGGATGTGTCATTTTATTCTATTGATTTATAGTGAAAATGAATTCATTGACTAGGCTGAGATTATTAGCTATCATTTAAATGAGCAATTGATAAATTTCTGGCAAACTGTTGCCTTCCACATGTGCTTATACCTGGTTTACATTATAGCTAGTCAAGAGGATGTCTAGGCAGGGTTGGAACTGCAAAGCTCTCTAACACTAGACATGCTTGTGTATATAAATTTTCCATAGCTCACTAAGGAGGTTGGAATGAAGAATTTCTGCCACATCAATGACACTTTTTTAGTGGAAATTGTGAGAAGAATTGATGGAAAACCTAAGCTTCAGGTTTCACCTAAAGTGACTGCTCAAGTATTGAGGCTTGGAAGTCTATACATTTAGTTCAATAGATTTACTTATCTTAGAATTAGAGGTTTTGAGAAGGCTCCATTGAAATTTCCTCGTTACCCAAGTGATTTCCTAGTTTTTCTTGAAGTTTTCCAATAGATGGCCATTGTAAATGTTAAATATTTAAATATGGGAAATAAGGGGTATGATTTTCCATTGTCCATGCCTTCATTTTCTTGCAAAATTAATAATATTGCTAGGGGTGTGGAGAAATCCTTGAATGAATTTAATTTTCAAAATTTTCCCATGAGAACTAATTTTGATAACAAGGGTTATGTTAAGAAAAATTTATATCAAGCTAGTAGCTATGAAAATTTCCCTGATATTGAGGATTTTTGGGAAGACTGTATAGATGAAGGTGAGGTGTATAGAAGGAATTTCATGAGATTGACCCTAAGGAAAATACAAACTTTTGGTATTTCTTTCAATATTCTAGAAGATGCACAAGAAGACTCATTGATCTTTGATCCCGCATATTGGGCCTCCCTACTGATAAGCCCTTGTACTAAATTAATTGGTCAGAGGATGAAGTTTCTGACATAATGGTCTTGTTGATGCAAGGATTTTTGGTTATGATTCAAATTACGCTTGATCCATGAAGAATCGAAGCATAATGAAGCAACCAATACTCAAATCTCAACAAGATTAGTTAATCAAAATTCAAAGTAAACATTTTATCAAAAAACCTAACATGCTAATATTTTGAAAGCCTTAAAGAAAATATCTACTCTAATCCATTGAAAATTATCTTGTTGTGGAATTGGTGTTGCATCTATGTGGACTGATGACCTTTTCCCAATGCCATGATAGTGAGCTTGTTTTAGTCGATTCTATGGAAGATAATCGATGAAACTATGATATTTGGTGTATGAAAAACCTAAATTATGCACAAAATGAACATGATGCAATCTTAGTTACCATAATTCTATATTATAAATGATATAATTATGCAATTTCTAAGAAAATCTAAGCTAATTTAAGCTAAAATGATGCTAAAAGATGAAAATCCTAATATATTTACAAACTAAGATGGATGCATGAAAGCCATTAATGAAAGATTAAAGCTATTTATGCAACTAAAATGAACTAAAAATAAGCTAAATGTGTGCAAATTCAGAGTGTGGATGTGAGTAAATTCAACAACATGACCTTGCAATAAAAGATCGATCTATTTGTCTCCAAATAGTGATCTATTTATAGGAGAGCAAATGAAGAATGAATGGTTGAGATCAAAAAGCTTAATCAATATTTCAAGATGAAAGAGATGAGAGGCATGGATCATGGATTCTCATCAATGGATGAGAATGCAAGATGAGGATTAATCAAAGGCTCACAATTACTCAAACAAACACACTTTTGACTTGCTCACACAGGTCAAAGGTAACTTGCTAGAAAGGTAAGAAGGTTAACATGCTTTTGAAGCTAAGTGAGTTGATTGGAGGAGAGGGAATATTACCTAGAATATTCCATTAGGGTGAGGAAAAAGATTAATTTGTAAAATTAAAACAAAGTTTTAATTGTGCAAAAAGGATAAAGAATAAATTCCATGGTAATATTCCCTTTGATTAGAGGAATAATTAGTTGATTTGCTAATTAAACAAGGTTTAATTTATGCGATTAGGGTATTAGAAGAATTAAGAAACATTTATTAAATTAGATAATTTAATAAATAGGGGAGGGGTGAAATGATATTTAATTAAATAAGATGACTTAGGAGATTAAATTAAATATTTTGATCTATTTAATGAGATGAAGTGTTAGTGCGAAAAGAGGTGAATTAACCTAATTTAATTAATTAGGCCAAATAGACGAAAATGATGCAATTAATTAATTAGATATACTAATTGAATTAATTAAGAAAAAAGAGGATAGATAAAGAGGAAATGATGTTAATAAATTTGATTCGAGTGTATGACATCGATTAGGACATTTTTCAATGTTTACATTTTTCCCCTCTTTGAAGTGAGGTACATGTTGCTTCGGTTCAAAGAACAACACTTCAGATTAAAAATGCTGCCCAAATCAATTTTTTTTTTTTTTTTTTTTTTCTGATTTTATTTTAGATGTACCAATGGAAGGATAAAACTGACTCCCTGCACCCTCAAGAAATTGGGAAAAATTTTCAAATTTTGGGTTGATTTCTTGATAAAGGTTAAAAAGTTTCCCCAAGGGTCCAGAAAGGTTCCAAGATGCAAGAATAATGCCCAAAACGTAAAAAATGATGCAAAATTGGTGAAAATGATAATAAACCCCATTAAAAAGGTTAAATTAGGGCAAAAAACTCTAATTTTCTAGGTTAAATAGATCAAAAGGGCTAATTTTCAACTCATTTGTGCATTCACACTTTAGATATTATTGCAAATTGAGCTCTGACCCTTCAACGAAATTGTGCATTGTGAGCTTCCCCGACACATCTCTGATTGAGTTCATGAGTACCAACGGCTTCTAGGTGTAGGACCACCATTATGTGATTCAAAACTTGGTTTAAAATTTAAAATTTTGATGCATTTATTACCTGTATTAAAATTTAGAATTTGGGGGCATCGCTATATAGCAATGCCCAAACTTCAATCAGTGATGCTCAAAAGATAGATAGTGACGCATATGTATATGACAACACTTTTTCTAATTTGAAATTAGGGTTTCAAATTATAAATGGCGACGCTTTTGTGTTTGGTAACACAATTGCCAATTTAAAAGTTAGGGTTAGGTCATGCCAAAGTCTAAATAGTGACGCCATCTTGTATGGCAACGCATTTGTCAATTTGATATTTTAAAATGCATTGGGTGTCATTGTTTGAGTTTTGAATATGGTGATACATTTGTAAATAGTGACACATTTGTGATTTTCAAGCAATAAATTCCAAATAACCTCAAATTTTGATGATTTCCAGACATCGTGGGCTTCATGAGTGTAGGAGGTGGGTATGTGCAGGATCATGATGTGCCAAAAAGTGGCAATATGATGGGTATGTGGCTGACGACTTTTTTTTTACCCGAAATTGATGAAACAAAAAGGGTTTTTAAAGGATATTCTTAACTTTCCACTAACATAAATTATGCTTTACTTTGAATTAAAGAAGTAATTATTATTCATTTTCTATTTGAATTATGACTAGAGTCCTGATTGATAGGCTGATTGAAAAACATCTATAGCTTTCAAACGGTATAATTGTTTTTGAATCCCAAAAATGTGTCACATTCTATGCTTCACATGCTATAGGATTAAAAAGATAAAAAATGAATTTCATGAAGTTTTGACCAAGTTAAGGTGGTCGCAAATGGCACAGTAGTGATCATCATGAAAAAAACAAGCCCTTAAGAGGGGCAAAAAATTAGAAAATCGAAAGTTAGGCAACTGATGCCAAATTTGAATAATTATCTATATTTATTTAGTAAGAATAGAATCTGTAGAAAATTGAATGCGCTTCTAAAATACTAGGTTTATTTTAAAACAAAAATCTATTGGTGAAAAATTTGAAATTTTGGGTCGCAAGAGGTATTTAATTGGAAAAAAAATGGAAGAAGAGGTTCCGTTCAGCCAAAATCAACCACAAAATGATGTTAATATTTTGTATTATTTGCATTATGAGGAATTCTAAGCAACTGATGCATTGTATTTTTTGTAATCTTTTTTCCAAGTAAATAATTAATTATGAATTTTTACTACAACTTTTAAAAAAAATATAAAACTCATCCTCAACACCTTTAACTTGGTCAAAACTTAGAAATTCACTTTTATTTTTTAATCTTATATTATATATGAAGCTACAGAATGTGATGGATTCAAAAATGTGATACCTGCCTGTAAACTATAGATGTTTTCAATCAACCTATCAATCAACACTTAGTTGTAATTCAAATAGAAAATGAATGAAGAATTATTATTAAATTCAAAAAGCAAAGGCATAATTTATGTATTATGATGGAAAGCCTGAATCCTCCTTTAAAACCCCTTTTCATTTCATCAATTTACTAAAAAAGTCGCCACCCTACAAATACAAAGATATTGCCACTTTTGCCCATCATGATCTCGCTTTATACCCATAATATATGAGTTTTCTTTATATTTTGTTGTAATAAAAATTCATTACTAATTATTTACTTGGGAAAAATTACAAAAACATGCATCACATCTGACATGAGTCCTCTACTATATAAAATCTTATAAAAACCATTATCATTGTATTAGGGTCAGATAGCATTAATTCACTTTTACCACTTGTTCAACACATTTGAAATTCCTCAAATAGATTTTTTTTTAAATGAAACCTAGTAGTTTAGAAACTACATTCAATTTTCTATAGATTATATTCTTACATATTTTTGAAATAATATAGATAACTTATTCAAATTTTTATGTCAAGTTGGCTAACTCTAATTTTTCTAATTTTTTTGCCACATAAGGGCCTATTTTTTCCATGATGATCCTGCACATACCCAGGTCATCCCACCATTGGTTTCGAGGGAGCATAGACCCATAGTATTGGAGAGATTAGGTGATCTTTTAGAGTGGTGCTAGGAGCACAAAGGAGAGATCAGGTTATGGTACGTTTTGTACACACTAGTGATTAGGACCCACTTGGCTATGATGACAATGTTGTGTGAGAGATGGAACAATGAGACTTATTCTTTCCACCTTCTGACGAGAGAGGCAACAGTGACCTTGGAGGATGTGTGGCGAATATTATGGTTGCCTATCCATGGTGATCGTGTGATCTAGGATCTGAATGCTAGATTCAATACCTACTTAGAGGTGATGGAGATGGATCAGATTGTATTGGTCACCTCTTAGATAGATCTAGAGACATATAGAGGTTAGGTGCCAACCATCAGATTGATTGTTGCAGCCATCATTTCAGGTTTGGTGGCTCCAAACAAATGCAACCGATTCTTCAGTCCAGGTTAGGTCTTGGCTTGGTAGCAAATGTTGTACCAAAGGACTCTTTTTACGTGGGGTCCCGTGATGCTAGCCTCCTTATATCATGATTTGCATGATTTTGTGTACTACAATGGGTGAGCCATTGGTGTAGGTGTGACACTTCTCCATATCTGGGCATGGGAGCACATTATATTGCTTCAGCTGATTGTGTAGATGGCAGATGTGGAGCTAGATGATCCTATCATTTGGATATATCAGGGTGCCATCATGCTTAGGCACATAGGATAGATTGGGCTCTTGTACTGGTGATGGGTGATCGATGGCATGACTATGTTTTGGTGATGACCATGGCTTCAGATGCTGTCATGGTATGATGATATACAACAACTATACTTCGCTAGGAAAACCTGATATATGCAAGGTCGTGAGCACATGATCATTGAGCAGTACCTTCTAGAAAGAGTGGCCAGATAGTTTGGTGATATCTAAGACAAGCCTGATGATGGCTATATATCCATTTTTGCTAGAGCGGCCAATTAAGTTCCCACATGGGGACCCACTATTCTGGTACTAGAGGTCGTTGAGAGTTTTTGCTAATTGGTTGCCCAGCCTTGGGGATATGATCAGGGTTAGACCATTGCACAGACTACTCCCATGTATGATGGATGGTTCATCCCTTTGAGGCAACTTACAAATCCTATAGGGGCTCCTCCTAGAGGGAGACCACAAGGCAAAGCAGTTACGGGTAGAGGACATGGAGCTCAGGATGGCCATGATGGATAGGTTTTGGGGGCTCCTCTAGTAGGAAAACAACCTCCAGTAGTGCAGTTGTAGCTAGTGCCACCACCACCACCACTACCGGATGCCAGAGATGCATAGATACAATAGTTGCAGTAGTAGGTGTAGGTGTTGATAGGTGAGCAGGACCAGGCCCGCCTACAGATTTTGGTTTTGACTGTTGTGCGAGACTAGGCTCAATAGCAGGTGGTTGCTATGATAGCCAAGAGCGATGCATCTCTTCAGAGAGTTCAGGCAGTCACATGGGAGAGAGACCAAGAAGTGGCGAGATGAAAATAGATAGAGCTTATGGTAGCAACCACACATGGTCGAATAGATTGTACCAAGAGGCTATCATGGAGGATGAATATTATAAGTAACATTATTTTTAGGATGTTCCTGCGGCTCTTCGCCTACCTGATTTTTCTCAGCGCAGTGATGCACATCCCCGTGCAAAGGAGAAGCCTGAGTGATAGGCTGGAGAGGGTAGCAGCTCCACCAGGGCTAGCTCTTTTTTTATGTATAGATACTTTTTGATTTGGCCCCATTCTTTATACCGATATACATTCATGTGATCCTTTTTGATAGCCTCATGGATATTGTACTTATGATCGATGTACATACACTAATCTAGATTTTATACCATGACACATTTTTTGATATATATATGATACAAATACAGATGATTCATGCTATGATGTGTTCATTTTATTTAATGTATGGATGGCTTATGGATGCTTATATATGATCATGTATGGATGAATTTTATTTTATGCTTATGTGATATGTGATGTTATGATATTGATAGATGCGATGATATGATTCTTTTTCATTATCTTTTCACAATATGATATGGATGGATGATTATGATATGCAGATGTTTTATGGATGAAAATGATGTGGATGCATTTATTTTTGTATATTTTCTATGCATCTTTTATGATGATGATGATGTATGCATATGGATGTATGGATGCAAATTCCTATGATATTCAACGATTTAAGATGCATAGAATAACCAATCTATATTATTCAGCACAACTTAAATGATAATGCAAAATGTATGACATGATATGATTATGATTATGAGACAGATGCTATGATTATCATATGATTATGAGATTCTTGTATGTTGATGGTTTTTGGATGCAGGGTGGATGCATTAATGATGTTTTTGTGTGTCATGATGCCAGGTTAGCACAGAGAGAAGATAGAAGAATAAAGAATGAATAACCATTGTTGATGATGATTGCTTCAAAAGATCCAACAAGTGCATGATCCATTAAGACTTTATTAGAGATGGTGACGATATAATGCAAAAGAATACATGATGACATGTAGGATGAGATGCTCACACTTTCATATTAGAATTTTTTGTCATTCCTTATTGTTTGATATAAAACATAGACATGATGCATCAAGGTTTTGATAACCAAGACAATGTTGTATCTAATGTAATGGACTTTGACTCAATAAGAAGATAGGATAGTTATTGTTCACATCTTGAAATACATAAATGTCCTTGGAATGTAAGTTAGAAGCTTAGAATATATTGGACCAAAGCATAAACAATAGTCAATAACATACTCCAAATGACCTTCCTACACACAACTAACCAAGTATTCACCAAGATTATTTTACAAGAGTATCCACAAGCACAACAAATGAAAGATAAGGATTGATTCCCAATTCCTTTCTCTCTAAATTGTTTTCTATAGACATCATCGAGAGGTCCTCATAATGGGTCATTAAGATAAATCTCAAGAAAAGATCAAAGAAAAATAGTCAGTGTTATCTATAGCTCCTACCTTGTTTAAGTCTAGCTAAATTGATATCTGATACTAATGTCCATCGCAGGAAGGATACATCCTAGGACATTTTGATCAGAGATTGTTTGATGTTGGGATGATGATGCTAAGATGAGCTATTGCTATAAAATTCACTGAGGTATTTACCTATGATTTAAACTCTAGATTTGACTTTTGGGTTCACACTTTTACGACTTGCTATGTTTGTTTTCTTCTTGTTTCAGTAAAGGGTGAAGGTGACGATCATCTATTATGGGTGAAATTTTATTGTGGGTGAAAGCGAGATGGGATGGATGGGATTTTGGATTTTCTGGAATGTTTGAATTTTTTTTTGTATTTTTGAAATTTTTTGAGGCTGTTTTTGGTCTTTTTCAAAGTTTATGCGAATGTTTAGGTTTTTCTAATTTTTTGAGGTTGTTTAGGGTTTCTTGAATATTTGAGGCTTTTTAGGTCTTTTGAACATTTTCTATTGTTTTTGGATTTTCAACTTTCAAATGTTTTTGTGTTTTCTAAATATTTGGATGCTTTTTGGGATTTTATGAGTTATTTGGATATTTTTGGGATTTTCGAGAGTTTTCAAATGTTTAGGGTTTTTCGAGATATTTGGATGTTTTTTGGGATTTTTGAGAGTTTCTAGATGTTTAGGGGTTTTCCGAATTTCTATGTTTCGACCAAGAACCTAACCTAAGAACCTATCCTAGGGGCCTCGGGGGCTGATCAAAGATTAGCCTTTCCTACATTATACACGCAGAGACCATGCAGTTTGATTGACTCGACTGATTTATAGGACCAAGATATGAACAGACGAGAGATGATAGCTAATTACAACAAACTACTAAATGAATGACCTAGGGTGTCTTAGGGGTTGATCAAAGATTAGCCCTACCTACGTTAAAGCTCAGAGATGATGTAGTTTGACAAGAGCCATTATTTTTTGGATATTTTGATATTTGACCTTTTTAGTGTTTTGATGTTTTCTGGATGTTTTGGATTTTACATTTACAATTTTATGAATGTTTTTGGTTTTTTGCTATACAGGATTTTGCAAATGTTTTCTAATTTTCCAGATAAGATTTTATGAATGTTTTTGGTGCTTTCTGAATAGGATGTCCCATGAACTCAAGATATACAAGAACTCGACTGTGACATATAACGAAATTCCCCTAGTGTGATATGCTAGCCCACTTCGATAAAGGAAGGATAGACTGACCTTGGGAATATGCCAAGTAGTGCCAAAGAGTTCATGATACCTTATAGTGACAAGCCATCTTAAGGACACAGATGGGGGATGAGTGGCGATGAAAAGGATGATAGGTCAAAAGAGCCAAAGAATAAATGGAGATACCTTATTTATGCAAGACACATGTTTGCCAGGTTTTCACCAAGGTACTTACCCAAAGCGCCACTGAAGTGGTTTTCACTAGAGGATGATTTTTTTTCTTTACTTTTTTAATCCTTTTTCTCATTTTTTTGGATTTTGATTATTTTTTGAATTTTTTGCATTTTATGATTTATACCCTTCATGTTTAGGCATAATTTTTTTTAAGATGCAAGTTGTTGATTGGTTCCTACAAGGGTTCACCTTCAAGGGTTAAAAATTGGTATGATCCTAATCCATAGCTTGTTGTGATGACAAAGGGACCCAACCAATTTGGCTGAAAGTTTCCTTTGTTGTCTTGATCTAGAAGGTTCTTCTGATTTTTCTTTTAGACAAGATCACCTACTTGGAATGATCGATCTTTGGTTCTCTTTTTATAGCTCTATTTCAATCAATTTTGATATACTTGGAAGTGATTAAGGGCGTCAAGATGATGTTCATCCAAGAATTCTAGCTCATTCAGTCGAGATAATCTATACTCTTCCTTAGTTATCAGATTATTGAGTGACACTCACAATGATGGGAGCTCAACCTCAATAGGAAAGATGGCTTCTGATCCATAGACCAAGGAGAAAGGGGTTGCTCCTATAGGTGTGTAGATACTTGTTCGATAAGCCCAAAGAGCGGGATTTAGTTGCAAATGCCACTCATGACTAGCTTCATTGATTGTCTTCTTTAGGATTTTTAGGATAGTTTTGTTTGTTGCTTTTGCTTGGCCATTACCTTAGGGATAGTATGGTGTAGATAATCAGTGTTGTATATTGAATCTTTGAAACAACTCCTTCACATCCTAATTTTTGAATGGGGTTCCATTATCTAAGAGGAGGGTTTGTGGCACACCATGGATAACAAAAAATTAGGTAATTCGAGATAAACTTGGCTATTTGTATTCCTATTATGTAGGTCATAGGAATGGCTTCAACCCACTTGGTAAAGTACTCAGTGGTGGTTATGATAAACTTATGGCCGTTAGATGAGGTTGGAGTGATTTTTCCTATGAGTTCAAGTCCCCAATATGAAAAAGGCCATGGTGTGATCATCGGTTAGAATTCTTGAGCTAGAGTGTGAATCAGATGCCCATGTTGTTGACATTGGATGCATTTTTGTACACACCCTATCCTCAATAGTTTCTTAGCTAATGTCATATCGCTGGAATGGGACCCACATGCGCCATCGTGTACTTTTGTTAAGGTAGTTAAGGCTTCCTCTTGGTTAATACATCCTAGTAATGTCCCTTTGATGCTTCGATGATAAAGGGTATCACCTAGGATCATGAATTGGGATGCTTTTTTGACAAATCTATTTGTAAGGTTTGGGGTGATATCCGATGGAAGGGTTCCTTTGTTAAGGTAAGTAAATATGTCATGGTACCAAGGGGATCCAAGAACAATAATGACACACGCGAATTTAGATTCAGGGATTTTGAAAGTTGGTATGAGAAGTTATTCTACCAAGAATTCACATTGAAGAATGTTGTTTGGAATGTCTAGTAGTGATCACATTGTTTCCATGGCATCTGCTGCTCTATAGTTCATGCGAGGAATCTTCTCAAAAGTTATGTCTATAAGAAGATATTTGAGATTCTTCACCATTTTCTTGTATGGATTAAGCTTGTCATCTTTGGTTTGAAGGTCATCATTAACTTGGTTGATAACCAGCTGTGAGTCTCCATAAACTTTCATCTCTTGTATCTACCACTGAACTGCTATCTTGAGACCTATGATCAATTATTTGTACTCAATAATGTTGTCGGTACATGGGAATGATAGCCTGTAATAATTTTGGATACAATCACCTTGGGGGGTGATGAAAATAATGGTTGCTCCTGATCCATGTTGGGTGAATGATCCATCAAAATATATCTTCCATTGAGCTATTAGATTAATAAGGAACACTGATTCATTAGGGAACTTAGATATTAAAGGGTTCTCATCATAGATAGGTGCTTGTGCTAATTGTTCCATGATCACTTGTCCTTTGATTGCCTTGTGCTCCACATACTTTATGTCAAGCTCTATCAAGATCATTACCCATTTAGCCATTTATCATGTGAGGGTTGCTTTGGATAACATATATTTTAATGGATCAATCTTTGCGATGAGCTTGATTTGATGTGACAACATGTAATGCCTAGAATTTTGTGAAATGAAAACTACCACTAGGTATTCTTTCTCAAATGGTGAATAGTTCATCTCATAGCCTACCAAGGTTCTGTTGATGTAGTATATGGCTCTTTCCTTTCCATTTTCGTCATATTGTACTAAAAGAGCTCCTAGTGCTACTGGTGTTGCTGAGATCTATAGGATTAGTGGATTTTTTGGTATTGGCAACATGAGCATAGGTGGTGTTAGTAGATAATCCTTGATTTTTTGGAAAGCTTTATCACATTTGTCATCCCATTTGTAAGTTATCCCTTTATGAAGAAGGTGCGAAAAAGGGTGAGTCTTATCTAATAGCTGAGCTATGAACCTTCTGATGGACTGCAACCTTCCTTGTAATCCTCTCATTTGTTTCAATGCCTATGGTGGTTCCATGTCTAGGATGGCTTTTACCTTTGCTGGATCAATTTCTATCCCTCTTTTTGAAATGATGAAGCTAAGAAATTTTCCTAATGTGACCCTAACCACACAATTTTTTGGATTTAGTCGTACCTTCTATTCTTCAATCCTATCAAAGATACATCCTAAAACTTATATGTGTTCACTTATCTTCTTTTATTTTTCCAAAATATCATCCACATAATCTTCAACTATTTTGTGGATCATTTTGTGAAAGATGAGGGTCATTTCTCTTTGATAGGTAGCTCCTACATTCTTCAAACCAAACGACATCACGTTCCAATAGTAGATTCCCAATGGGCAAGTAAAGAAGTTGTATGTTGATCTTCTTTGGAAATTATGATATGGATATAGCTTGAAAAGCCATCCATGAGTGACAACATTTTATGCCCAACTGTTAAATCTACAATGAGATCAATGTTGGGAAGAGGGAGCCATCCTTGAGATATGCCTTGTTTAGATATATGAAATTAGTGCATATTCTAATGCCCCCAGTGGGTTTTGAGACTAGTACTAGGTTTGAAACCCACTTAGGATAATCTATCAGTCAGATGAATCCAACGTTAAGAATCTTTTGTAGTTCTAGTTTAACCAACAGTGTTATCTATGGGTGCATCTTCCTTAATTTCTACTTGATTGGTTTGGCCTCAGGATAGACTGCTAAGTGATGCAAAACTACTTCTGGATCAAGGCCTAGCATATTTGTATATGACCATGCAAAGTTATCTTTTCTCTCTTTAAGGAATGCTACAAGATTCTTTTGTTCTTCATCTAATAAGGGTTCAACATAGAATGTGATCTTAGGTACTTCTGTTGTTCCCACATTGACTAGTGTAGCCTTTTCTCTTAGTACTGCTGACTTCTCTAGATGCATTGCACTAAGGGGAGATTGAATCCTTCATCCTTGGGCACCTCAAGGAGGTTTTCATTGTCGGATGTGTCATTTATTTTTTACTATTTTGGGATCAGAGAGCACCACTACGTGGTTTTCACTCAAGGATCTGCATGTTAATTATATTTCATTTATTTTGCAACTGAAAGATTCAATTGTTTCCCTATAGTATGCCCCTGTATCAAGCTCTATGTCAAAGCCTACTTTGTGATCTTCCCATGATAAGTTGTCTCGGAGTCCCATAAATTCTGAGATTGCTTCGTCTTTTTTGAATAAATCTAGAATTGGTGGTTCTTGTTGGTCCATGTCAATGAGTTTTGGGTATACCAAGCATATTTCAATTGGTTGGTTGTTTGAGATGAAGGATGTTATGGATATCATGAAAAGGGTATTGTTTTGAAATAAGTCAGCAACATTAAGAGGAAAATCATCTAAGGTAGTATCACATGATGTAGGTGAGCAAGAGGAAGCCTCAACTCGTTTAGCATAAATACCTTTTCCAATAAGTGTGACCTTGCTAGTAGTACAACCTAAGCCAATATTTTTTAGTCATTTCTTAGGAATGATGGGTTCTAGTAAACCATTGTCAGTCTATCCTAACTTCTCATTCTTGCTATACCCCATGCTCTGCATTAGTTGTAGACCTTTGTTATCATCTTCCATGGGAAGGACAAGAATATGTCAATCTTCTTGATAGAGGAGTTTAAAGATATCTTGCTCATGGACATCTTCTTGATTCAAATCTACCCATTTGGTGAGGGTTGTAGCTGCCATCTTGATTATTTCTTGTTCTTTGGTGCTAGATGTTGGTTTCCCATGGTTTTGAGGAGAAATATGTAACTCTCCTAAGACAAATATTTCTTTCAATATTTTGTAGCTTCCACAACCATCATCTTGGATTATGGCTTTGACATTGGGTATTCTTTTCACAATTGGTACTTGTGAGGTTGAGGTAGAGGCTAGAGATGATGGGTCAACAAATGAGCTTGTTAGTGTAGGTCCTTCATCATTTTTGGGTATTTGTGGGATCTTGTAAAAATTTTCCTCAAGGCTCTTGCAATAGTAGAAGGGCTCAAGATCTCCATGGATAGTGATTTCTCTACCCTCAAAAGGAAACTTTACACATTGATGATAGGTTGAGGCTATAGATTTTAAAGCATGGATCCATGGCCGACCAAGTAGAATGTTATAGGGAAAATAAGATCAAGTACTTGGCATGTAGTTTCTGCAATGAGAGGTCCCACTTGGATGGGGAGCACAATGATTCCTTGTGATACCCGTTCTTGATCATCGTATGCTCTGATGGTGGTACTCTTTGTATTCTCAATAGTATCTTTCAAATAGCCTAGATGCTTGATCAACTGTAGGGTACAAATGTTTAAACTAGCACCTCCATCTACCAATAATCTTTTGACCTTTTTTTTATGAATGACAACCTCGAGGTGTAAAGCATGATTACGAGATGGTTGCAATGGTAAATCCTATTTAGAGAAGGTGAGAAGATGGCTAGCAATATGCCCTACCATAGCTTGAAACTGATTGGTATCAATGTTCTCGGGAACAAAGGATTCAGACAAGGATTTTTCTAGTATTTCTCTATGCGGAGGTGATAATCTCAAAAGTTCCAAGATTGATACCTGAGTGGGGGTCTATTTAAGCTGATCTACAAGATTTTAGTTGCTAGGATTAGAGGTAGACAAGGTAGGTTGTATCCTAGATTTGAGTTGGAATGGCTCCATGAATAGTTATTTTTCCTTGTCTTGTGGTGACTCCACATTCTATACTAGCTCCTTTGATGGTGACAATAGTGATAATGCTATCATAGGAAGCAACTTCATTGGAATAAGTATGTTGAACATTGGTGTAATCCTTAGCTTTTCCATGGTTATTAGATTTTTTATGATCAGGCATTTGGGTCTTGTATATCTTGGATCCTAGTTTCTAGATGGTACCTCAATAGATATGGTATCATTCTCTATGATATCATGGATGATATTCTTGAGTTTCATCCAATTTTTTGTTTTATGTCCTTTGATTTTATTAAAGTCACAGAGACCATGCTCATTGTACTAGGATGGCTTTTCTTGGGGTTCTTAGTAGTGTTCAAAGTTAGGAAGTGTTATCAAATTTGACTCTACCAGTTTCTTCATGATTGTATTGATGGGTTTCGATAACTATGTGTACTTACGTTTAGGGTAGTTGTTCTTGTTATCAGTTGGGCTTGGTTGCATGTTGGTGTTATTGATTTAATTATTCTGAGGTGGTACCATTTGTTGCACAGTTGGTTGGATAGTAGCAACTTGATTGTGATTGGGTCTAGGAGCACTTAGTATGACCTTAGTATCTACCACATCATCATTTGTTACATTTTTTTTTTAGCCCATACATGAGGTTTCTCATTTGAACTAGTTGAAGGATTGTTTTCTTTGTAAGCTTGAGTGTTTGCTTGTGAGATTAAGGCTCTTTCAATGTCAAGGACTCTTGGAACAAGCTTGTCATAGGATGTGCTGCATTGCATTTTCAAGTGGAATGATAGATTCAGATCAAGGTTGGCTATGATGATTCCCACTTCTTGTTCATCAGGAAGAGGCCACTTGATTTTACTAGCTCTTTGTCTCCATCGTTATAAGAAATTTGTGAAAGTTTCTTCTGGATTTTGTTTGAGATTCTACAACTCTTCTAGACTAATGTTCATATCAAGATTGAAGGAAAAATGATCGATGAATTTTTCAGTGATTTCTTGAAAAGTTTTGATACCAAGAGGAAAATGAGAGAACTATTCCATAGTAGTACCTATTAAACTCCAAGAAAAGAGGCACATTAGATATGAATCATTGTAAGCCAATTCCATGCACATGATGTTGAATTCTTTGATATGGTCAACAAGACTTCCTCTCCCTCTGTATTTGTCAAATTTAGGGATTTCAATACTAGGAAGAAATGGTACCATTGCTATGTTTCGATCAAATGGGAAAGGACATAAGTTTAATGTATGATGTTTCTTTGAATTTCCCATGAGAAGGTCATGCATTTCTTGTGAGAGTGCTTTCATTTGTGATGCGAGATCATCTTGCTGATTGGGTGGAGGAACATATGATGGGATGAGAGATGAGTTATATGGGGTGTATGAAGGTGTGAGATTTTGTGAAAATGATGAGTATGTTCTTGATGTGTTTGGATTGATGATGTTTGTATGCAGGAAATAGGATCCTTGTTGTTGTTGTTGGGAATACTACTAAGCTAGTAAGGCTTGTTGTTGAGCTTGCTATTGTTGTTGCACCATTAGGGTTTGTTTTTGGGCTTGTTGTTGTTGTTGTGCTAATAAAGTTGCTTGTTGTTGTTGCGTGGCTTGTTGTGTTGCTAAAGATGCTTGTTGAGCTTGTTGGGAAATGGCCACTTGTTGTTGTTGTTGTGCTAAGGCTGCTTGTTGAGCTTGATGTTGTTGTTGTGCTAAGGTGGTGCTAAGCTTTATGTTGTTGTTGTTCTAAGGCTACTTACTGAGCTTGATGTTGTTGTTGTGCTAAGACTGCTTGTTGAGCTTGTTGGGAAATGGCCACTTGTTGTTGTTGTTGTGCTAAGGCTGCTTGTTGAGCTTGATGTTGTTGTTGTGCTAAGGTGGTGCTAAGCTTTATGTTGTTGTTGTTCTAAGGCTACTTACTGAGCTTGATGTTGTTGTTGTGCTAAGACTGCTTGTTGAGCTGCTAAGGTTGCTTGTTGTGCTTGTTGGTAAGTTTTTTGTGCTTGTTGTAGAGTTAGGGAATGTGATTTCAATGTGGGATCAGGTGGTTGTTGAGACATCTACAAAGGATTAGTAACATTGATGTTTTGAGTGGTTAGTGGATTGGTAGTGAAAATTGGATGATTCCCTTGGTTTAACATTCCTTGTAAGATAGTGGATTGAGGGGGAGGAATGTATGTTTGAGGTGCTGATTGATTTGGTATAGAAAAGGGAGCTATTGGAAAGGATGATGTCATTAAATTTTGCAATGGAAATGACACACTAGGACCTTGAGTCCATTTGTTGAAAATATTTCCTTGTCCTATGTTGGGAGGATTTCCTTGTGTAAAAGATGTCAACAAGCGATTTTTTATCAAGGTACTCCCATAATTGATAGAACTTGTAACAAAGAGATTTCTTTGTGGTGGATTAAGAGTAGATGATGTGGTAATGATGGATGGAATGGATGAACCCACTGGAGGGTTGGATAAAGATGTCCCTAGTTGTGTTGAGGGTTGATTTTGTGATATAGTATTGGCATGCCCTTGTTTGCTTCTTTGATTTTTTTGGTCTGTACTACTCTGTGCGATGGTAGGTACACTTGTGGTACTCATAGATGTGGATGAAGAATGGTTTCCCTAAAATTTCAAAGTGGTGGTAGAATAGTGAAGTTCGTATCTTGTTTGGACCTTTTGGGATGGGAGGAGCACCAAAGGTAGGTGTCCAAATGGAAGTGGGAGGTGGAGGATATGTTTCAAGAGTACCCACAAGTGTATTAATTTCAAATGATAAGGTGTGACCAAAATCTTTAGCAATGCTGGTTGCAAGACTAGGTATGTAAGTTTTACTTGGCCCTTGTGATGGAGTTGTGAAATCCTCTATTAAAATATATGCTACAAATGTTTGAGATATAGGAGCTACACTTTAAAAAAATTGATGTTCTAAAAGTTCTTCCCTCGTGAACTCAAAAGGGTTATTGGTGACGTCTTCAATTTGTATGGTCTTGAAGGAGATGATGGTTGTTGTGAAACATGACTTCTAGGGTCAAACTCTAAAGGATTTGGATCACTTGAGGTAAATGTGACTTTTTCTTTTTCCATGATTCTCTTGTGTTGTGATCTCATCTTTACCATAAAATTGGTGTCAGCTATGGGAGAGTTGTGTTGAGTTTTGTAATGTTTGAACTCTCTAGTTGACTCAAACCTAGGTAAAAGGGACGCTCCAAGTATTTTGGGAGAAATAATGAAAATGTGGTATGAAAAGATGAGTGATGTGGGAAGTGATCTTTGCAAGCATTTTGGGACAACACTTTTGACTTAAGTTTGATGTTGTGATGTTGGGATAAAGTTTGCTGATGAACTTGGAAATATTTAGGGTAGGCTTGTGACCTTCAAGATAAACTAGTTCAAAGATTATAACTATCTCAACTAAGTGCATGGAAAATGATACATTTCACATACAAAGTAGCTAAGGTAGCAAGTTGGTGTGATGTTTTAAGTCCCAAAGTGTTAGTGTATTTGAAATTTTGCAAAGATAGATGAGATGTGATGAAGGGGTGAATGAAATTTTGGACCCAATGTTGACCTAAAGTGAACCTTTTGTTTTGACAAAACCACGGTAATGAGAATGACACACTATAGCTCTAAAATGTTCAAATCCTAAAGAATGGTTTTTTAGAAAACTTGTTGATCTTCAAAAAGTTGAATGTTTTGGATCATGAAGAACGTGTATAAGCTCTAAAATGTTCAAAGTCCTAAAGACTCTATGGTTTTTTAGAAAACTTGTTGATCTTCAAAAAGTTGAATGTTTTGGATCATGAAGAACGTGTATAAGTCGTGGTTTCTTCTTATAGTGCATTCATAACAGTTTATCAATAATTTTTTTCTGTTTAGATAGAGTGCCTTAATGCGGTTGTTGATTTTTTTTACACTAGAATGTCTAAGTTTATGGTGACAATCAATTGAATTTCATTTGGGGATCTTTACTTTGTGTGAGACCATTTGAGAAAGTGAGCTTTTGTTTTGATAAGATGATTCTAGATCCCTAAAATTTTTAAGTCCTAGAAAATGAGAGGAATGAGGGGAATGTTCAAACCTGTTGTAGCTCTTCTAGCTCATGCATATAAGTTTCTCAGCAAAGTGTAACAGTTGCAATAAAATATTGAAGCCCAATTTTGACCATACTTTGTTTTATGATTCCTATGTCTAAAATTGTAGGTTGAAGAGTTTCTTCTACAAAGTTTGACCTTTTGGTGAATTATTTATAGGAGTTGAGTATCATGAAAAAGACCAAGATTTTGACTCCAAAAGAACACAAACAATTTAAGACTGTACCTTGAAGCATGTCTATAAAATTTTGTTACCAATTTGTTTTTATTTTTGTGAACTGCTTGAAGGTGTTTCTTAAGTAATTTTGGAGTGAGATGCCTAAGTCTAAAATGAGGTCCTGTGGACTTTGGTTTAGGAATCCTGATTTTTTGTGAAATCATGTGGAAACACTTTAATTTTCTAAAAGAAAGGGATATATTTATTGCCACGTGGGTGGTGGTAATAGGGGTGTTCCAACCTCAATGTCAACATGTTCCTCTTCTTCATCTAAAATGGTTGTTGTGTTTCTCCACTGTGATTTTTTTTCCTTGTTTTCAAAAGTGAAGCTTCTCAAACTGCTAATGTGATCTATTTCTTCACCATTTATGAATTCAAAGTTTGGCTAAATTATAGCACCTAGAAGATTAGGTTGTTCAATGGGAGCAATTGGTCTCCAAATAATCATGTGGGGTTCATTTTTCAATTTATCTTTGCTTAAGTGATTTTATTTTACCACAAACACTTGTCTTTTGATTATGTTTTCAAACTAGATGTTTATGTTATAAACATCATAACTTTCACAATGTCCATTTCATGAAAATCATGAGATTAAAGCCATAATTGCCTATGTTGTCTTTGGTAAATATGGGTTTGAGATTAATGTCAAGATATTTACAAATCACTAGGAATAAATCCTTAGCACAAGTAGTAATATCGAGGCTAACTCAAGAAGTCCATGTTTAGGCCAAAGTGTTTGAAATTTTGGATAGTGATTATTTTTGGATCATTTTGAAATCAAGAAAGGTGTTAAACTGACTCATAAGCATTACAACCCTAGGAAAGAAATGGCTATAGTTTTTTGTATTCCCACTTGGATTTCTCCAGTTGCGCTTATTCAGAGTGGATGATTAGAAGCTTGACCACACTGGCTCCCCTCCATGGCACTCACTTCTATGGGTCAGCCAAGCTTCAAGTTCTCATGAATCTCCCATGAAAAACTTTTTTATCTCTACTAAGAATCGCAAATATGTGGGATGGCTTTGGAGGTTCGACCTCCTGACATTAACAAATATTAGGGATTTTTGGCTACTATACAAAGGTTCATAATAAGGGCATCAAATTTAGAGGATAAAATGATAAACTCCCTTAAAAGGTCTCTCAACCCTTAGAACAAGGGCTTTTTTATGTCATCATAAATATACTGGAGAGAGACTATCATGCATCACGCCTGTTGATTCAAAACTTTCCTTGCACCACAAATTTATATAGTGGTTTGGAAGAGCCTGGCTTATGCTTGTTACCGCTTGGGTCATTCCCTTAGGGTGAGTAATTTTTCCAACCAAGGAAGACCCTAAAGGTGAAGAATAGCAAGTAAGTACATCCATAGTTCGATCATCTTTGTTTACATGGAAAAAGAGAGAACACACACTGCGCCTTTCCACACCCTAGCATGGTTGTTCAATTTTAAACCCAAATTTGAAGTGTGGAGGTGATTTTGCAATGTGATAGAGAATGTTTTTATTTCTTGAGATCACCAAATGGCATGAGAGAATTGCATATGCATTCACTAGAAAAGTTGAAAACCACAAAACAAAACAAACGGTTTTCAATTTTATCCTTCAAAGTAATAATGAGTTAATTTTAAGCACCAATTGAAAAATAAGTTTTCGTTGTTTAATTTTAAGCCCAATTGAAAGATGTCATGTGAGGGTTCATTTTTATCCAAATTTGAACGTTATTTTAAACCCAATGGAAAATTAGTATGTTGCCTAAAAACTAAAAGTAATAAAGCATGAAATCGGGTTATAATTGCCCCAAAGCGTTAAACACTAGTTACAATTATAGAATGTTTAGATAGAAGAGAAGTTATTCAATTTTGATCCATGCTTTAAAACTTGCAAAACCTTATTAGTATAACAATGAAAACATAGTCAAACATCAGTCAGTGATCAGATAATCAAAAAGAAATTAAGTCACATGTTGAAAGACAAACATAAAGTTTCTTACGCTAGTTGAGTGCCGTTGTACATGATGGCATCACAATTTGAAATTTGGGCATTGCTACGGTGAATTTGAGCATCGCTTTATAGAAAAGATAGTGACCAAAATCATGTCACTATAAACGAATGTGTCATGATTTGGAGTTTGAAAGTGTCGGTCTATTGGGGATGAGCGTTGCCATTTTCATTTCACAATACTTCAAATTTGAATAAGCATCGCTATATTTAAATCAACATCAGCCAATTAAATATGTGTCACTGTATCAAATTTATTAGGCATTGCTATATGGCGACGCTATTGGAATAGTGTCATTGTTTTTGGTTTGGGCATCATTGCAACCTGCAAAACAACAAAAACATGGATTTTGAGCTAAAAAATAGCTAAATGATCAATTTTCCCTCCTTCTAACGCCATAATGTTGATGCGAGGATTTCCAGTTATGAGCCGAATTATGCTTGATCCATGAAGAATCAAAGCATAATGAAGCAACCAATACTCGAATCTCAACAAGATCAGTCAATCAAAATTGAAAGTAAACATTTTATCAAAAAACCTTACATGCTAATCTTATGAAAGCTTTAAAGAAAACAACTACTCTAATCCATTGAAAATTATCTTGTTGTGGAATTGATGTTGCATTGATGTGGACCGACAAACCTTTCCCAATCCCGTGATAGTGAGCTTGTTTTAGTCAATTCTATGGAAGAGAATTAATGAAACCATGATGTTTGGTGTATGAAAAAACTTAATTATGCACAAAATGAACATGATGCAAGCTAAATTACCATGATTCTATATTATAAATGATCTAATTATGCAATTGCTAAGCTAATTTAAGATAATTTAGGCTAAAATGATGCTAAAAGATGAAAACCCTAATTTATTTACAAACTAAGATGGATGCATGGAAGCCATCAATGAAAGCTTGAAGCTATTTATGCAACTAAAATGAACTAAAAGTAAGCTGGATCTATACAAATTGAGAGTATGGATGTGAGTAAATTCAACAGCATGACTTTGCAATAAAAGATCGATCCATTTGTCTCCAAATAGTGATCTATTTATAGGAGAGCAAATGAAGAATGAATGGTTGAGATAAAAAAGCTTAATCAATGGTTCAAGATGAAAGAGATGAGAGACATGGATCATGGATTCTCATCAACGGATGAGAATAAAAGATGACGATTAATCAAAGGCTCACAATTACCTCAAATAAACACTCTTTTGACCTACTCACACAGGTCAAAGGTAACTTTCTTTTGAAGCTAAGTGAGTTGATTGGAGGAGAGGGAATATTCCTTAGAATTATCCATTAGAGCAAGGAAAAAGATTAGAGGAATAATTAGTTGAATTGCTAATTAAACAAGGTTTAATTTATGCAATTAGGGGACTAGGAGAATTAAGATATATTTATTAAATTAGATGATTTAATAAATAGGGGAGGGGTGAAATGATATTTAATTAAATAGGATAGGTTCATTTAATAAAATAAGATGAATTAGGAGATTAAATTAAATATTTTGATCTATTTAATTTAATGAGATGAAGTGTTAGTGCAAAAAGAGGTGAATTAACTTAATTTAATTAATTAGACCAAATAGATGAAAATGATGCAATTAATTAATTAGATAGGCTAATTGAATTAATTAAGCAAAAAGAGGATAGATAAAGGGGAAATGATATTAATAAATCTTATTCGAGTGTATGACATTGATTAGGACATTTTTCAGTGTCTACAGGTCCTTTTTTCCCCTATTTTGAGAAGAACTTCAGACTAGTTGAACAAAAAATGGCACCAAAGTGCAAGTTCTCCCCATGAGGAAAGAGTTTCATAGAGAAAAGAGAAAGGGGTTTTACAAGCCTATGGCATAAATATATCAGTTGAAAAGTAGTCAATTAGGTCATCTGGCACTAGCTCACAGTCAAGAGGAGATGGTGAGAAGCCAAAAGACATTAGGGTAAAGCTAAAATCAATTTGTGAATAGGATAGTGTACCCTCAGTACCTAAGAAAAAGGCTAGTCAAGAAAAGCCAGTGCGTACAAACTCTGAGGGTATTTTTCAACAAATAATTGATGATAATTATTTTCCCACATTCTTTGAAGTTCCCCCTTCTCCAGTACAAGATACTTCTGTTTTTGTTCAATCAATTGAAAAAAAAGAAAATGTAAGTGTTGAAAGTAGAGACACTAGATTAGTGGAATCTTCCCCAACATGGTTAAAGAAATTAGTTGAGAAGTAAAGAAAGAATATTCCCACAATGACAATTGAAGTAGATACAATTTCCATGCTGCTACAGTGTCACCAGAAGCCCAAAAAGACTAAGAGGATGTCATGAAATGTCACTAATTCCACTAGTAGGCATCAACTGTTGGAGATTCCTGATCCAAAAAAGGACCTAAACAAAAATGAGATAATGGAAGCTGACTACAAGGCTACTCATGTTGATATGGGGCCATCTACTTTAGAAGGTGATGTATATCATGATGATTACTTTGTTAATGCATTGATCAAAAGAGAAAAAGAACAAAAAAAGGAGAATCTTCATTTGTAATCTCATATTCTTTCTCTAAGAAATTTTATTTCATCAATTGTGACTTTGGCCTCAAGCTCAAATGTTAAAGGTATTGATTCTAACACTGTGTAATAGGTCAGGAAAAATTTAGGTTATGCTAAAGGTGCTAGCAAATGGATAGAAGGGATTTATCAGGATAGCATTTTCTACATTATTAAATTTAGGCAATTCTATGTTAATGTGTTTGATAAAAGAAAGGAATTGGTTGTTGAGCTCCAATAGATCATGAGAGAACATGGTAGCACATTTTTTCTTTCAAGAGAAATTGCAAAATTACTCTTCGTGGAGCACACTTTGTTAATAAAAGAAAAAATGGTGGATGAACCTAGAGAAATTGATCCTAGTTGGTATTTTTCATTGGAGTGGAAATTGTTAGTATATGAAGATTATATCAAGGAAATCAATAAAGTGTTGGAAAAATACTTTGACATATTAGTGAAGATCAAGGAGAAATTCAATGCTCTTGAAGTGGACCTCCTAGATGAGTTCGATGAAAAGG
This sequence comes from Sequoia sempervirens, assembly GCA_007258455.2. NCBI lineage: Eukaryota > Viridiplantae > Streptophyta > Pinopsida > Cupressales > Cupressaceae > Sequoia > Sequoia sempervirens. The sequence continues at coordinate 368,432,242 of VDFB02000008.1, read as the reverse complement.
TAGTGGATGTTGCAGACATGACGAGGGGATTTAAAGAGGTGTAGCATAAAGAAGTAGGTGATCCTGAGATAGCCACTGGAAACTCATTCAGAAAATTTGGTAGCTTATAGACCTATATGAGTGCATTTAAGGCTGAAAGTGACAACATCTATGAAATGCTAGTTGATTCAAACTGTGGACTTTCAAAATGGAAGACAAGGTTTAAAATCACCATGACTCTAGGAAGCAAAAACATCACCGCAATTGTCACCAAGTACCAGGAATATAGGCAAAGAGTAAAGGCATAGGACATCGAAACAATTGAAAGAGAAAGAGTCGGTACTGGGACCGCTGATTAGTTTTTAGTTTTTATGTTATTTTCTTTAATTTGGATCTCTTGATACTTCAAAGACTTTTTATTTTAATTTCTAAAATGGTTGTCTTCAAGAAACTATTATCTAGACAATTTGTTTTACTCATTAGAACAAAAAAAAAACTCTACTATTTTTACTGCTTTTATGTTATTTCAATATAGAAAGAAAATGGTGAAGTTCATGCATACATAATCTTTGAGTTATGCTATGTGGATCTATACTGCTTTTTCTAAGTAGTTTTCCAGTGGATTATCTATTATTGGAATGACATATTTTTGGTTGGTTTCATTGCTGTGGAATTTTTATTTGTGAATAAAGATTTTATGGTGATGGATGCGTAAGGATTTCTCAATATAATTTAGGTGATTTGGTAGTTTAATATTTATTAGTTAAGTTGTGTGGATTCCTTTATAAGTTATTTATCTTGAACTGCTAGCTTCTGTTAGCTTATAAGTTATGGATGTTGAACTGTTATCTTATGTTCAAGGAATGGATTAATATTCCCTTCAGTTATTTATCATTTTCTAGTGGATTATCTATTATTGGAATGATAGATTTTTGGTTAGTTTCATTGTTGTGGAATGTTTATTTATGAATAAATATTTTATGGCGATAGGTGCATAAGGATTTCTCAATATAATTTAGGTGATTTGGTAGTTTAATCTTTTATTGTTTGAGTTGTGTGGATACCTTTATAAGTTATTTACATGTTGAACTATTAGCTTTTGTTAGCTTATAAGTTATGGATGTTGAACTGTTAGCTTTTGTTCAAGGAATGGATTAATATTCCTTTTAGTTATTTATCAAAGATTGTGTTAATGGCAATGCAATAGGAATTTATAAGTAGTGTGATAAGTATTGTTCTTTAAAAATGATGCAGAATCACATATCAAATTCAATACCATAAAATACAATATAAAATATAAAATATCACAATTTCATGGAATACAATATAAAATATTATCAAATACAGTTTGGAGTATGATTCATGAAGTGTTGTATAAAATAAAATATCATGAAGTGCAATGATTCATAATTTCATTAAATATGTAATATAAAATATCATCAACTATAGTTTGAAAGAATGGAAATTGATTCATGAATTGCAGTATAAATACCTAAAAGATGCTAATTCTCTTCCATTTCCCAAACAGAGTCAGGGTCCTCAAACTAATGTTCATCTTGAGATAAAGTAAAAGAGTCATCTTGATTCTAAGTCTACTCTTCATTTTCTTCGGCCTATGTCTCAAATTCAACATTCATTGTGTGATTTGTGTCAATGTCATTTGTCCCAATCCCATTGCCACTACTAGTGTCACCAATACCAATGTTTGGAATTGGAGTGTTGTATAACCCGGCCCCTCTTCTTTCACATGTGCACCTCTAGATTGCAAGTGCCCTTTAAAAATGATTTTTTTTGACATTATATGTAGTTCCTTTCATCCTCAAGCATTTTTCCAAATTCTTGTCGAGTTTGTTTCTTAACTTTGATTTCAAAAATTCCAATGTACTAAAAACTCTCTCATCCTCCACTGACCCCAATATCATTGTTTAACATAAATCAACAAGTTTGAAATATTCTGATATCGAATCACATAATATTTCACTTTGACCTAAGTTTTTCCAAACCTTTTTAATTGATCCCAGTTTAAAGGAATTCTCCATGCCCATGGATTTATACTAGTCCTTCATAGATATTGCAAAACTCCATTGTTTTCTAAGCTTTGCTTCACTTAAAATTTGTTCTATTGTCTACTCATTGTATGTGACAATTTTCAAAAATTATTTGATCAAGATTTTTACTTTATCATGAAAATATTTTAGGTTATCTTAGTTTAACCAAAATTAAGGATACACAATACCCATGGCTTCAAGTATTTCATGTCGAGGGAATCTTTCACAAATCTCTGAGGAAAGATATTTTGCAATTTTCTTGAAATTATAACTAACTGATTTAACAATGTTGTTAAAATCTTCCTTGTTAACAACTACATCTCTGCTAGAGTGCCTGGCTATCTTACAATGGTACATTGGTATCTTATATCCACATACACAGATACATAAGTTCATGCTTGCATTAAACTGTAAATAATTATTATAATTATTCAAATAAATATTTTTTTTTCCACATGAAATAATTTGGGCCTTCTTTTGTTAGATCTAGATATAGATGATCGAGGGCCAAGCATGTATGTTTATGTAGATTGAAATATCCATAAATATACAGAGTTCTATCTTGGGCTTTCTTCACAAGATTTTTCATCACATCCAACATGGGGGGAAGACTAGCTAAAGTCAAGAGTGTCTCTATATCACTTAACCTATGTAAGAGGTTAGGAGCTTTGTCTACTGTGTTGTGATGCTTGTACATCACTCCAATCAAGGATTGATATTTTGAAAGAACTCATTGTGTTGGTCCATGAAGAGAGATTCATTTGGTATTGAGATCATTGAGAAGCTTTTTTCTTGGTGTTATTCTTTTAGGAAAATTTTGAAATTATGTGAAACGTTTGGGACTTCCGAAGAAGTATGCATGGATCTCATGGACTAGTTTTTCAATTGATGCTCTAGGAAAATTGTTTACAATTTTGAATGCTAAATTCATTTTGTGGGCCATACAGTGAATGCCATGCATGTATGGTGCACAAGTATTTTGTAACTTTGTGCAAACACTGCTCCTTTGACCTTGCATCACTATAGCTCCATTAGCTCCTACACACAACAAATTTTTAGCAATTGTCAAATCATCCATACCTGCAATTTCATTCAAAGATTACTTGACTAGTTCAAATAGATTTTGTGATGTTGAACTATCCTTCATTTTATGAAAAAAGAGAAGATGAGCTTGGTGAACATGTCATTCCACAGTATACAAATGCATACATATGCAAGAAGTATTGTCTACCATAGTAACTTCATCTAAACATAATGCAATGAAAGTTGACTCTTTTACTTTCTCCTTTAAATCTTCCTTTCCCACTACAACAAGACAGTTTTCCCATTCCCATCTAGCATTTACTGACCAATGTTAGAAGGGAAAGTGAGGAACACCCAAATAAGATAATAAACTAGAATATTCTGGGTAGTCTGTGATAGGACACCCTCTAGACAAAACATGAAAAACAACACTCATCTTAACACTTTTTGATAGATTTGCTACTTCCATTGGTTTTCCAAATTGAGCCTCAAGTGTACCTTGACGTGCAACAAGCTTTGAAATTCTTTGGTCATGATCTTCATATTCTGTGGTATACCTAACATGAAGAAATTCTTCCTTTGATTTCCATCGTAGCACTGTTTGTTCCTTTCCGTCTATGATTTGTTTTTCATAAACTTTACTGATATGATTTTCTATAGTGTCAAGCTTTAGCTGCAACGTCTCATATATTACACATTTCCAACTTCAAATCGTACATTTGGCCAATGTTTCACTTTTAGTATCATTTTCTTTCCCCACTGGTAAAATGAATGGGTACTTTGACAACAAACCAAGTTGAAAATTCCTTGGCATTTCCCACTCGCACCCCATTTTTGAATTTCTTTTTCTTTTGTTGATACCAACATCATCCTCATCCAAGTCAATTATCTCATTTTGGCTAACTAGGGCACCCCTTGGAACATCTTATGTGGTATTTCCATCCACATTTGACACATTTTGATTTAACTCAATGACAATCTCACCTTGACCTTTCAGTGGCAGTGAGGTATTGTGAATGCCTTCTTCATTAATATTTGGTGGAAGATTTGATGATGTCTAGCTCCATTTTGGTCTAATGGATTAGAAGCTTTTCCAATTCCAAAGTAAGACTGTATGGTACACCTCTAAATTTTGGGCATTTTGATGGCCTCCCATTCTCTTCACGACCCTCAAGATTAGGAGTCTTACCCTTGCTACTCACATATTGATCTCTCACTTCAAATGAAAGCTGGAAAAAAATGTCTTCTTGTTTAAGGAAATATAATATAGATCCCATTCCCTACTCAATATTATCTTTAAGACTAAAGCAAGAATGGAAAAGAGATAAAGAAATCTTATTATTATAACTAATAACACTATGAAAAAATGATCATTGACCTTAAGTCTACGTTTTCGGCTTTCGCTGACTTTCGAATCGAGAAGTAGAACCTCAGAACTGAACAAAATGTGTAAGAATAAATCACATTTTCAATTGTATTTATATTAATCCATATTTGGAAAATTCTGAAGGATTTTTAAATGGTATATTAAAAATTTGGAGAATCTTGCATGCTTATACAATGATACATTGTGATTTTCAAGGAGAAATGTGTCCTTAAATGTAAATACTTATTAATTTTATTGGTGAAATAGGTCCTCATAAGCAACTATTTATAAATTTTAATTGGCGAAATGGGTCTTCACAAGCAACTATTTGTAAATTTTAATTGGCTAAATGGGTCGTGATACAATGTTGTTTTAATAGTATTGGCAAATATGTAGGTGTTTTATTACCATCTTCTAGGATTCCAAGCGAAAATATTAGTTGGTCCATTTGAAATGCGTAGTTTGTTATGGTGAATTTGTTGCTTAAATATTCCTCATAAAATAAATCGTTGACGAATGGACATGCATTAGACCGATAATTCGTAAAATTTGGGTGATTTGGACACCCTATTGAATGTGATTAATTCACCAATTTCAACTTGGCTGATTTCTAGAATTCACCAATTGGTGAAGATCTGCTACTAAAGTTTTCCCTATCTTCAACTACAACAAGATTTTTAGAGTGATTCTGGTAGCATAATGGTATTCGTGAATTCTTCAAACTTGTACAACTATACAAAATGGATAAGTAACAATTAAATACAAATCCACAGGAGAAGATGGATGCCTAGGATTTCCACATGGAAAGAATCCAACAAATTCATGCATTTCTTAAGTCCCCTTGACATGCAGAACACTTGCATTTATGCAACAACCTTGCAAAAAGTGTAATTCCATAGATGGGATCCACTTGATTGGAATTTACCATTTCCAATGCCTATCCCCTAATGCATAGGACCCTTTTTAAAATACAATGCACTTCCACGCATGTATAGTAACCTCAATCACATGGGGACCACCTATCATAGTTTATCATACATAACTATTCCATTGTTATAATTTTTCAGAGCAACTTGTCATAATCCATCATAGAGTGAAATATTATGTATAAAATATGAAATATGCCACCAAATTAGCCTTTCTATTTTGGTGAACCTATTTTTCTATGTTTCATTTTTGTGAACTTGACTTTTGAGCATCATATCCTTCTAATTTTGGAGTCCATTACAACCATAGATTTAGGATTTGGATTAATTTTCATTGCATTGCATTGATTTGCATCTCATTTAGGGTTTTAGATTTGCATTTTTACATTCTTTAAAATATAGATTATTCAAAAATCTTAGTAATTTTGCATAGTGTTTACATAAAATTACATGACCAATCATTTACATCAGAAAATTGAATCAAAATTGCATCTCAAATGAGGTCTTCTTGCTTGTCATTTAGCATCATTTTGCACGTGCATTTAGATATGATTTTCTAGAAATATGAAATTGTAACCAACTATTTGAACCCAACATCTAAAAACATAAACACAAACTCAGAAATATGTAACTTAATTTTTAAAAACCGTGGAGAAAGATCCATTCACCCATGGGAAAATAAGTCCCTGATTAGATATTTTTCTGCATTTCTAAGCATCAAAAATATTATTTTTGCATTTAGTTTGCTGCTACAGTTTCTAGAATTTCTATTTTATGAAATTGTTCATATTAAGGATAATTTGTCAAATCCACTACATTTCTTAAAGTCAAATTTGCATCATTTTCATATTTTTGCATAGCATAATCAACACATTAGCTTTTGACATACGTGCATTACACTTTATATTCTAGGGTGTTTGATTTGATTTTACATATTCTTCATTTTGAGTGCACCTTGGGTTTGTGAAACTTGTATGAACTTCACAACTTGGTGTCCTATTTCCAATACCATCATGAGACATAGCTCAAAGCTTGAATGTCATCATGTGATACACCACTCACCATGGATCTTAGGTTTTCTAACTCTTTCATCCCTACACCCTTAATATTGGTGTACATCGGGTTATGAATAGTCCGCTTGTGGCTATCTTAACTCCTAATTAAGTCATGTTATCATTATTATATTATTATTTAGTTGGTTGGGTGGGCCTAGGTGATATCCTAGGCATAAATAGGTATATATAGGAGGTTGTGAGTCTTATTTCATCATCATATTGTGAAGTGTGTTCTCATTAGAGATATTTGGAGGTTTTCCCCCTCGAAGTGGCTTGTTATTCTTAGTTATTATCAAGTATTTGCAACTTATTTCATATAATATTCTTTTATTGTGCAATTTATTTCATAACAAGTGGTATCAGAGCATGATCTTGGCACCATAGAGGCAAGGTTTTTTCTCAATATTGGAGGCAATTTTGGGAAGAGCATATCTTTTATATTTTTGCAAAAAAAATTCTGATTTTTAAAGAGTTTTTGAAGAACATATTAAAGAAGCTAGAGTCTAGATTTCAGAGGAATTGGAGTAGAATTGAGCAAATTATTGGATAATTAGTGTTTCTACACAATTTATTTGAAATATACATATCTCTCACATATTGTCAAATTGGAGCCTAATTTTTATTAGGTTTTTGAAGACATAATAAAGGAACTTACAATAAAAAATTTGGAGGAATTGGATTAGAAATAAGCAAGTTATTGAAAAATTAAGGTTTCCACATATATCACTCTCAAGGTTGCAAATATGCTTATTTCTTGGAGATTTCTCTAGGTGAGAGTTATTTTGGCCCTAGTAAGTTACATTAATAATTTCAGAGAATTTAAGTTTCATTTGTGTGATTTATTTCAAAATTATTGGTTCCCATCATGACAGGGCCTACAACAAGGGGCAAAAAGAATGTTGTCACTCTGGGGAAGACTCCTGATAAGGATGGGGTAATAATAGAGGATATTACTCCTAGCGAGGAAATCAGTAAGGTCAAGGAAGAAATTTCCTCAATGAAGATGGATATGTGTGACCTAAGAGGAGATATATCAGATATATGAAACATGTTAAGAACCTATATGATTGAGCCAAGAAAGGAGTTCTCAAGCAACCAAGGTGAAAATTACAGGTCAACTAACATTGACACAAGTTTTAATACTCCTGTGGGATCTAGGAATTTATTTCCAAAGGTGGATATGTGCAATTTCAATGGAAAGGATCCTCTCACATGGATAAATCAAATGGAGAATTTGTTCAAATGAAGTACACCAAATCCCAAATGAACAAAAGGTCACTATGGCTTCCCTATACCTAGAACCAGATCAATTCATTTGGTATAATTTTATTTGTACTCATCAAAGGAAAAAGGGTCTCACCATCTCATGGTCAATTCTTATGGAGGAAATCCAAGCACAATATAGCAATAGCATGACAGACAACTTCTTCAACCAACTTGCTAAACTTCAACAAATAGGATTAGTTAAGGATTATATTCAACAATTCAAAAATATATCCTTACGAGTATATACAATTATAGAGAACTTGAATGATTTATTCTTGGTGGGTCTCAAGGATCAGATTCAACATGATGTATCCATGTTCAGTCCTATCTCTATAAATGAGTCTTTTATCTTAGCACGTAGGGTAGAGGAGAAGTATTTGATTCCTAAGAAGCAAGGGGATAATGTGACAAGAGAGAAAGGATATTCAACACATTGTCTTCCCCAACCTACTAGGTTGACTCCACATCAAATTAAGGAGAAAAGAAAAAAATGGTTGTGTTTCAATTGTGATAGAAAATATAGTTGAGGACATAAATGCAATTAAAAGAAATTGTTCTACATTGAAGGTCTAAGTGAAGAAGAAGAGGAGAAACCCATATTAGAGGATGAAAGGGAGTCAAATGAGGAATCAAATGATTGTAAACCAATCATTTCTTGTCATGCACTCTCAAGTTTCAATGCTCCACAAACTCTCAAGGTGGTGGGGTTCTTAAAGAAGAAAAAAGTAACAGTGTTGATTGACTCAGGTAGTACTCATAATTTCAACAACAAAAAGTTAGCTACTCATCTAAATTGTTTTATATATCCAACTCCAAAGTTTTAGGTTTCGATTGTAGATGGTTGTATAGTTAGTTGTTAAGGGAAGTGTCATAGCATTATATTATCCATGGGAGATTATAAACTTGATACCCCAATGTATGTGATATCCATGGGTGCAACATATATTGTTTTGGGAGTACAATGGCTTACTACATTGGGAACGATTGAGATGAACTTCCAAAAACTATTCATGAGATTTCAATCAGAAGGAAGGGTAGTAGAGATAAGGGGTTGAAGGAAAAATCCCCACAAATGGTAAGCTCTCATCAAAATTCAAAGCTACTTAAGAAAGGAGTGGATGGATTTGTGGCCTAGCTATGTTCATTAGAAGTCTCTCAATCTAATGCTCCTACTCATCAAGATTTACAAGCTATAACTGATCGTCACTCAGTTGTTCTTAGAGATATTCCTAAAGGACTTCCTCCTAAGAGGTATCATGATCATGCCATATAGTTAGTTCCAAGGAGCCAACCACCAAACATTAGGCCTTACAGGTATCCACACATACAAAAGAGTGAGATAGAAAAAAATGTTGAGGAGATGCTAGAGACATGAATTATCAAGCATAGCCAATGTGCTTACTCCTCACCTGTGGTGATGGTACATAAGAAGGATGAAACTTGGCACATGTGTCTAGATTATAGAGTTCTCAACATTTACACCATTAAAGATAAGTTTCATATTCCAGTCATTGATGATTTGCTAGATGAATTGAAGGGAGCTATGTATTTTACCAAGTTAGATCTTAGATCTTGTTATCATAAAATTTAGATTAAGGAGGAAGATATTTGTAAGACAACATTTCAGACACATGAGGGTCATTATGAATTTTTGGTGATGCCATTCTATCTTACCAATGTACTATCTACATTCCAAATTTTGATGAATTCCATTTTTTAAGAAGTTCTTGAGAAAGTTTTTGTTAGTATTCTTTGATGATATATTGATTTATACCAAGACTTGGGAAGAACATTTGCAACATTTGGATCAATCATTACAAACACTTGAAGATCATCAACTCTATGCTAAGCCATCAAAGTGTGCTTTTGGTCTTAAGGAGGTGGAGTATTTGGGACATATAGTTTCACATGGAGTAAAGGTGGACCCTAAAAAAATTAAGGCTATCATGGAATGGCCTATTCCAAAAACCATTAAGAAAATGAGGGGTTTCTTTGGATTGACAGGGTAGTCTAGAAGATATGTGAAGAATTATGGTCGTATATCAATAGCCCTCACCACTCTATTGAAGAAAGATTCCTTTCATTGGAATGAATCTGCTAATACAACATTTGAGAGATTGAAGGAGGCTATGTTTACAACTCCAATGCTTGCCACTCCTAAATTTACCAAGGAATTCATTGTGGAATGTGATGCTTCTGGAAATGGGAAAGGAGTAGTTCTCATGCAAGAAGGTCGACCAATTGCTTTAGAGAGTTGTCAATTAAAGGGTAAGAATCAACTAAAACCTATTTATGAGAAGAAAATGCTAACAATCATTCATGCAGTTAAACAATGGAGCCCTTATCTAATCGGTAGACAATTCAAGGTTAAGACAGATCATGATAGCCTAAAATATTTTTTGGAACAAAGACTATCTTCTGAAGAGCAACAAAAATGGGTCACTAAGATGTTAGGGTACGACTTTGGGATTTTATATAAGAAAGGGAAGGAAAAGATTGTAGCAAATGCACTTTCAAGGAAGGATGAGAAAGATGAAGCCTTATTGCGTGCCCTTTCAATATTGCAAGAAAATTGGGTGGAGGAAGCCAAAGTAAAGTGGCAAAATGATGTTGCGACAAGTAATCTCATCCAACAATTAAAAAGTGATCATAGTAGTGCATATAGGTTTTGTTGGAAGGGAGATACTCTTTGGTATAAAGAGAATTTGTATCTCTACAAGAATTCCACTCTTAAACACAAGATTCTCATAGAGCTAGATGAGTCTCCAGTTAGTGGTCATTCAGGATTTTTGAAGACATATCATCGAGTCAAGCAAGATTTTTTTTTGGAAGGTCTAAAAGGTGATGTTCAAAAATTTGTGGTTGAATGTTTGGTTTGTCAAAGGAATAAAGGGGTGACAATTAAGACACTAGGTCTCTTGCATCCCTTATCTATTCCTAGCCAGCTTTGGGAAGAGGTATCCATGGACTTCATCATAGGGCTTCCCATAACTAAAGGTCATAACATCATCATGGTAGTAGTTGATCGCCTCACTAAATATGCACATTTCATTTCATTATCACATTGATTTACAAGAAGTGCAGTGGAAAATTATTTTTTGGAGAATATCCAAAAGCTACATGGTACACCTAAGGTTATGGTTAGTGATCGTGATCCTATCTTCACTAGTCACTTTTGGAAAGACTTATTATTATGTTTGGGTACTCAATTGGCTCATAGCTCTTCATACCACCCTCAATTAGATGGGAAAATTGAGGTTGTTAATAAATTTTTGGAAGGATATCTACATTGCTTCACTTCAGAGAAACAATCTCAATTGGTAGATTGGATACCACTTGTAGAATGGTGGTATAACACTTCTTTTCATAGCTCATAAAAAATATCTCCATTTTTGGAACTTTATGGATATCATCCTCCTTCCATCACATCATCAATAAAGGTGTCACCAAGATTTCAGGTAGTAGAGGACCACTTGCTTCATCAACAATAGGTACTTTCAGGACTCAAGGAGAATTTAGCAATGGTACAAAATTGAATGAAACAACAGGCAGACCAACATAGTAGTGAAAGAATTTTTGAAGTTGGGGATTGGGTCTTCTTGCGATTGCAACCTTATAAGAAAATCTCACTCAAGTAACAAAAAAAGAATAATAATTTGTCTCCAAGCTATTATGGGCCATACCAAATCATGCAAAACATTGGTAGTGTTCTCTACAAGCTAGAGTTGCCACCAACAACAAAGATGCATGCAATTTTTCATGTTTCTTGTTTGAAGAAGGTAATTGGGCATAATATTCCAACTCACAAAACACTAATAGAGCCTCATGAAGAAGGAAGAATCATTTTGGAACCAGAGTGCATTTGTCAAAAATTCACAAAGAAGTTGATGAATAGAAATCTCACTGAGTATCTCATCCAATGGAATAATTTACCAGTTGAATATGCCACATGGGAGGATGAGAAGTTCCTTCAAAAGAATCCAAAATTGATTAGCATTGAGGAAAATGCTTCTTTGAAGAAGGGGGCATGCTACGCCCTTAATATTGGTGTACATCAGGTTATGAATAGTCAGCTTGTGGCTATCTTAACTACTAATTAAGTCATATTATCATTATTATATTATTATTTAGTTGGTTGGGTTTGCCTAGGTCTTATATAGGGGTGTCTAAGTTGGCCTAGGTGATATCCTAGGCATAAATAGGTATATATAGGAGGTTGCGAGTCTTATTTCATCATCATATTGTGAAGTGTGTTCTCATTAGAGATATTTGGAAGTTTTACCCCTCAAAGTGGCTTGTTATTCTTAGTTATTATCAAGTATTTACATCTTATTTCATATCATATTATTCTATTATGCAAGATATTTCACAACATTCATTCACAGTGTTGAATCTAGTCAACCTACTATGGACCATACCCTTGACACTTGATTTCCCTTGACCTCCCTACCCACAACCAATGTGACTGATGTTGAAAAAATTATTGCTAGTGTCCCTTAAGAGATCCTTAGAAAAATGGATGATGAATTAGACAAATTGCAAAACTTTTTTAGTTCTGAAAACATTGCTGGTACTATGATTCTTGTCATAGATAACATGAGGAAAATGCTTAAATATGAATGTGGAATATGAGTCTTGTGTAGTCTCTCTTACATCATTAATCATGACATGAAAAATTATCCTATAAATCCTTCATTCAACTTCATTGAAGTTCAACCTTGTAAGGGCCAAACCAAAATGCCCCTTGACATTGCTTTCTCACAACATGACATAATCAAACATGCACCTGATGGTCCTCTTTAAATAGCTGGAAGAATCAATGAAAAACCTAATTATGGGATATTAATTGATGCCATCTATGTAGAGAATGTGATAACTGAAGAATTATTATTTCTTCATGAGCTTTATCAAGATACTTATGAGCAATCAAAAGCATGGATCAAAATGCATAATGGTTTTGCTTGCCCTATGCTAGGTTCGATCACTCTTCCTCTAAAATTTGGACTGAAATAAATGTCTCATTTTCCATCATCCCATCATTAGAAAAATTTCATGTGAAGTTAGTCTACCCATGGCTTCTTTCCATGAAATTAATCCCATCAGTAGTACATAAATGCATAAAGTTTCAATTTGGAAATGATATTTTTACTATGCACCAGAGTGGCTTTAATCCTATGTCTTCCTGTGGGAATTTTTGATTGAATTTCTTTTGGCCAAACCTATGGAACCTATTAGGTCTCACAAGGACTTCTTTTTCAAATCCTATCAAAAATTTAAGGAAAAACACATAGCAGAGTTATCCCTTAGCAATATGCCTCAACCCATGATTGAGCCTCCCATCCTTGATGAGACCATGATTGAACCAAAACCCCTTCCAAGTAACCAAGACCAACCTATGACAAATCCTTCACCTATTTCCTATAAGAGACCTTGAGATAACCAAAGAAGTCTCATTGTGCCTCCTCAAATCAAACAAGTTTATAAAGTCAAAGAGAAATTGGTTGAAAAACCTCCCATGGTTCCTTATGTTCCTACCTTAAGGGAAGAAAAGAAACCTATGGTTGATAAACCCACTACTACATAATCACAACTTGAAAACTAAACAAAAATAAACTAAAATTTTAGAGAGCGTAGGTGTACATATTGTGCTATTTCTCGTCTAATACAAGAAAAACATGAAACAAAAAATAGAGATCAAACAATAACTCAAGCAATACATGATGATTCTCCACCTTTTCTGCAATAAGAAAATCCTATATCTTAACCACAAAAATAGAAAACACCTTCCATGGATATTTTCATTAGACCTTTTGTTGTGATTAACTTGGATGATGATAATAAGATTTTTAAAATTGATGAGGAAGTACATAATGAGTTAAATTTATTGTTTTCCTCTTCCATGAGATTAAATGATAACAACTGTGATGATCCTCCTAAAATGAGTGACTCACCATGTGTTGAACTTGGTGATTGTCCTAGTTTGGCACATGATGTTATCCCTTTGGCTAGTTTTTTTCCTTCCACATATGATGAACAAGATTGGGATGCAGATGACCTGATATAGGTTGAATCACATGTGCCTTACTAGTCTTTTATTTTTCTTATTTTCATGTTTTTTATTTGATTGCATGTGTGTAATGCGATCCCCTGTATTGTTCTATTTGGTATATCTTTATGTTCATTCCTCTATTTGTACATGCATTCTTCTATATGTCGTAAACCTTTATCTTTTCTCTTGTCTTGTGTTTTCCTTTTTGGGATGACACAAGCCATCAAGACATTTAGGTCTCTTCCATGATGACCCAAAATATTTTTCTTTTTTTTTTCGCTCTCTATGTGTCATTCTTCCAATTATACAAGTATTTTGGGAATGATAAAGTTTATAAGCTCTATATTATCATTGTAGTAAATATAACCACTAACCCCAAATTCGTTGATCACTCATGTGTTTGGGATTTCATTTGGGGGCAACCCATTTTTCATGATGCAACTTCAATTGGAAACATATGCTTGAAATAGGGATTTCTCAGTAGGCACTTATGTCTCCTTTATTGTTTAGCATTTATCATTTTATACTCTAAAGTAATTGCTCACAACATGGTGTTAAGAAATTTCTTTAAAGCGGGGGCCTACATTGGAATTATCATTTTTTTTTTTTACTATAGCTTATGTTTCATAGTGTTGTCTTCTTACTTCTTGTGATGTGTCATATTCTTGGTGGTGCCATTGGGTTTGATGTCCTTCAAGATTGTGACCTTTCTTGGCATACAAAATTTCTCTTAGTGGTGATGCTATTCATTTGTACCATAGAAAAAAGTATTGCTTGCTTGATTTTTGAATAAATGATGATAAATTGGAATTAATGAGGCCTTGATTCAATGTTGTGAGGTGTTTTACACATCCACACTAGGTCTTGGACCCTTTCAAATTGAATAAAATGCAATTATTAATGTCTTGTAAAGGTGTTGTAAAAGACTTTCACGCCTCTCTAGACTTAATGAACCCATTTTCCCTTAATTCAAAATTATAAAATATGTTTAATTTCATTATCACATTAATCCATAAGGCTTGTAAAATAAACTTAATGTTAATCTAGTGTTGTAATGTGTTTTACACATTCACATTAGATGTTATGCCTTTCTAGGCTAAGTGGACCTCATTTTAGTGTTGCAAAGTGTATTTAGTCACACTTTAACATTGAAATTTGTGTCTCTAGCCCTAATTGACCTTTACATCATCATTAATAGGCCCCTACGACCCCATATTGTGCATCCTAAGGCTTAATTTGATGAAATAACTGACATAGTCATCATATAAACCTGATTTTCTTACTTCTTGGCATTCTAGCTAACAAAAATGGCCCTTGTGGGACCCATTCGCCATTAGGGGAAAATTAGTCCCATCTAGGTGGGACCCATTTTCCCTTGATGGCGCATGAGTCCCATTTGAGCCATTTTTAGGGTTTGAGAGGGAAAAATTAGGTTTTAAGTTTAATTTTTCTCCATGTCGCCCTTAGGGATCTAATTAGTAGGTAAATAAGGTGAATTTCCTATAAATATAAGTCTCTAAACCCTAATTCATAACACATTCATTATTCACTCATCACTCATCATGTTCTTAAGTCAAGCAAGCTAGGGTTTCATCACTTCAAGTTATCAAGATAACATTTTTCAGACATTCAAGGGTAGATTCTTCATATTGTTGTAGCAATCCAAGATCTATCACCATGTCAAGGTACTAATTCCTTCATTTCATGTTCATGCCTCATCTTATCTCTTCATTTGGTTTAATTACCTAAACAGGGGTTTGACCAAGGAAAACCCCCATGCCCTAAGAATAAATATTTTCTCTATCTTTCCTTGAGTGATTGCAGATTTAGGTGCTTGGGTGGATTGAACATGATTGAATATTGGGTTTCCAACTTGTTGAGGTCATCTACACAAAAATTTATTTACAACCTTGAAAATCAAGTTTTTGGATCTGGACACTTGTAGGTGTAGATTGAGCAAACTTAGAGATTTAGATTCCATTTTTGAGTTTTCAGAAAAGCCAAAGTGGACTAATTCACCTAGAGTGGTGAATGAGTCCCAATGTACTTATTTCCTAAATATTTTTGTAGATTTGGACACCCATTTGGCTAAAACAGACCCTGGTGTAGTTTTTCAGAACTGGGACTGATTCTCCTAGTATGGAGAACGAGTCCCACCAGGCCTAAAAATCAACATGTTTAGAATTTTAGAGTCATTTCCAATCTTCAACAAGTTTACATGTGCACACATTAAGTTTCATCATTTTTTGTTACAATTTACCTTCATTTCCAGGTCATTTAGTTTAGGTTTGCATATCACAATGTGTTTTTAAAGATCTTGCATTTCAAAAGTTTTACATTAATAATCAATAAATTTCATTAGTTTTTTGCTTTTAGATAATTCTATTTAGACACATTTCATTCATATTTAGTTTAATATTGAATTTTTACATTGCATTTTGGCTCATTATTTCCCATTTTAGGTGAAAAACCCTAGAAGGGCTAGAAAGACATTCAGGTTCCAAAATATTTGTTTGCAACATTGCATTCCCTAAGTTGTGAATCTTTTAACATGGGACCTTACATGAACTAAGTAAAACCCTTTGAACATTTCTTATCCTATTTGTATTTTTTTCATAAGTGTTTAGCATAACACAACTTTCTATCCTTGTGAAGCTCAAAATTACAACCTTTTTCATGGCCACCATGCATAACACAACTTCCTTAGTGAAGCCATTTTTGTTGATAAATTTTTATCATGATGCAGATTGCTAAGACTTATGAAGCTTGAAGTTTATATTGTGTGGTGCTTTATCAAAGTTATCAAGATGTATAACTTTGGTATTGTTACGGGAGCCTAATAAGATTCTCTCATTGGCCACTTTTGGGGGCTCACCTAGTGGACAATGAATTTCACTAGCCCGTGTGAGCGTGCATTGTTGATTGCATAGTTGATAGTGGGTTTCACTTGTGAACATTTTTTGGACAAACATCTAAGGCTTGATCCACAACAAGTTGGAAAAACAATCAAATCTTGATCCATCCCTTTTTCCTTTTCTTTCTTTGCGTCTTTGACATTGTATGATTGAGTATCTTGTTATTGTTACATATATATGTTTAACATAGGCATGTGTCTCTTTATGCCTTTGTTGGTTTTATCATGAGATCTTAGATCTTGAGGGCTTGATCATCCTCCTCAACCTTTGTCGTATTATCCTTCCAATAGTTGTACAATTAGACATCTCTTGATAGTTTATTGTCTACTTTAGTGTGAGTTTGATGCAAGGTCATCCTCTCACTAAAGTGGGGGATAAATGTAGAGTAGAAAAATGTGTCCCTTTACATTTTCAAACTTTGTTTGGGCCCTCCTAATTAAATTGGACTTAGTTAAATGCCTTACTAAGCCCTAGTTTGCATCTATAATCCTAATAAATTACATTTTCTAAAGGGGAAACTAGAAAATAATTAATGCCAACACATGACAATTTACCTTGAGCAATGTGTGTTCCAGGAATAGGGACCTAGGACCCATTCACACATGGGTGAATGGGTCCTCCCTAGTCCTTTGAACCTAAATTTAGAATATGTTTTTGCGGTAGTTTAATATCCCCAAATCCATATTTCAATGTTGTCTTGTAATATTTGAATTTTGGAAAATTAAGGATACATACCTCTAAATACAAGGTTATTTTCTAAGTTTCACCTAGAGAAATTTTATGAGAACTTCAAGAGCACTTTGATGAGAGCATTCCTCAAGCTAATATTATGATCAAGAGCATTCAAGAGAAAATTTATCAAGCATTTTATTGCAGCATTCAAGATCCAACCATCATGTCAAAGTCTTCTTGTATCAAGCATGTTTTTAGAACTAACATTGTGATGTAGGTTTCAAGATTTAAGTTCAAGCATTCAAAGCATTATTTCAAGCATCAAGATCCACATACATTGAAGTCATTTCATGCAAATTGGAGATCTCCATTCAAAGGTTTATTCAAGGGTTTGTTGAGTTGTAACATAGCATTATTCATTCATCGTGCCTTCTTTCATGCTTTATTTCAATTCAAGGTTTGATTACCAAAATGGGGTTTGAACAAGGAAAACTTCCATTCACCAAAAATAAAAAAAATTCCCCTCTTGTGTTTGTGTTACAGATTTAGACTAAAAAAGGATTGAAGACCTTTTGAAGTGCAAGATTGGAAAAGTTGTCAACCTTGTAAAAGTTGTCAAATTTGTTGTCAAATCATGAAATCTCACCTATAGATCTTATTTCTAACTTTTCGACACTAAAACTAGGACAAATCAGAAGCTACAAATCAGCATCAGAGGCTCCAAAACTATTTTTGAAAACACTAACAAAAGACTTATTTGCCCATGGTTGAATGAGTCACAGTTTTCCTTCTAAAAGTGACTTCTAGTGACTGGTAAACATCATTCTTCCCTTCTCAAATATGCAATAATTTTTCCATTTCTATCAATATTGAGCTTTATATTACTATTTCAAGCTTGAATTTGCATAAGTGAGTAGATTTTCTATTTTTAGTTCTTCTCCCAAAAGTATTGTTTAGGCTGAAATCCTTGTCCTCAAGCATAAGGAAATATGAAGATTCTCACATTGAGTTGATTCACCTAAGGGTTGTTAGTAAAATCTTTGTGGGGATCTCATTTCCTAATGAAAATAGGAATATGGGTCCAACATACCATTTCCCTTCATCCCACACACATATTTGATCACACCTACTTTTCTATGTTCCAACCGCAAATATAATTTTCCTCTAATATCTTATGATTAAATAATCTTTATTATTTACTTCTATAACTTTCATCCCACTCATTTGGAATATTCCCTTTTAATAAATAATATCCCAATCCTCCATAACTAAATAATCTTGAATTATTTAATTGTTCTAATTTCCCTCTCAAAGGAATATTCCCATACAATATTCTTTTTAAAAATATCTTATAATATCTAAATCTTCTCTTTCATCCCCAACCCTTCATCTCTTGATCTAATCTTCACCCTTCATTTCAAAATATCCTAAACCAATTTCCTCAAATTGTGGATATATTTTGAGTTCAAATTGATATTGATCCCTCATCTTCCTTGATTCACTCTCATTCATCAATCCTAAGATCTAATCTCAACCGTTGATCATAATCTTGGAAATATATAAAACAAACATCTTTTCTTCATTATTAGACACATAGAAACTTTGAATTTATGAGAACATTCATATCATTAAGAATTTGAGAAATTATTATTCATCTAGGTCATAATTTCATGCTTTTGCAATCATGGGAGCTTCTTGATTGATCAATCCAACATACCATCAACCATTAAAATGGAATGTAATGTTTGTACTTGGTTTGTTTTCATGTTTTGCTTCTGATTTTAATTACTATATGCTAATTTATAACCATGTATACATTCAATTTAATTTTTAAAGGAGGTTTGATCATTTATTTCTTTAGGTATTGTAAATTATAACCCTTATTTGATGATTCATGCTTCATTTTGATTTTCCACTAAACTCACTTCATAGGTGGAGGTCCTCATTCAGTATGTAACTTTGGAAGATAGCTTCAAAAGATTCCATGCCCACCTTTTCCCTATGTTAAATCATTTCGGTTACAATGTTAAGATGTATTTCACATTTTAGATTATGTCTTCTCTTGATTAGTCAATTAGTGTTGTTCAAGTTAAAGGAAAAAAATTGTTGTTACACCAAGGTTTGATCTTTAGGTTGTGTCGCTTCCAAGTGACCATAAACCCTTCCTTGGTCTTTGTTAAGAATAATTCCTTTGTGATTGGTTACCCTATTAAATCCTTGGAGGCCCCCCTCACCCCTGGCTTTGAATTGATCCAGTCCCACTCATTGTGAACTACCATGGTGAGAGGAAAAATCCTTGCCATTGTGGTCACTACCCCCAACTCCAAAAAATGTGTCTCATTCTTAGAGCCCACCCATATTTCTATCTCTAATTCTAACAACTCAAATGATGAATCCTGAAACCCCACCCCTATTGAATCTCTTGATGGTTCCCCTATTCATAAGGATATCTTCAAGGTTTCCAAATCCCCTCATCCCTCAAACCCCCCAGTCCCCAAAGATCCCCCACTCTTTGTGTGAATCTAGACAATGCTATTGTGGAACCCCAATTGGAGAATGAGGTTTTTACCAATTATTTCCCACTTAAAATTAAATTGAATGATCTCTACGAGGTTGTCAATGTTCAAAATGATATCTATTGGTGTATTTTTTTATTTTCCCTTAGTCCTATTTTTTTCCTACATTTTATTAAGCTTTCTTAGTAATAAAGTGAGTTTATTACTTGGAGATAAGTGATGTCTTGTCTCCTTCCTTAAAGGGCGGAACATTTTCCACTTTTAGAGGTCCATATCCATTTTTGTGGTTGATTCCTATTGGTTGGGTTTTCCACCTCTATCATCTCCTTAGTTCTATATAAACTCACTACCTGGCTTGTATTTGCATTGATTCATTGACCTTTGTATTGTATCTTCTTATCTTGGAAGTTCTTAATGCAACTCTGTTACATCAACAATACATAATCTCTTAGTGTCATGGTTTGCATTCTTATGTTTTTCTAGTTTATGTAACTTTGATTTTATCTTAAAAATTTTCTTGGATTATTCAATCTATTTGATATTTTTAACATGGTATCAATACTTTGTTTTGAGAAATCTAAGTTCATAGATTCCTAATTGAGAGATTGAGTTTTCTTGTAAAGATCTTGTAAATTCCCATATGCTCTTCTCTTGTGTTTTGAACAATCCATAGAATTAGAAAGGGTTTGCAAAGATTTTATAACTTCTTCATATTACATATGTGTTTTGTGAGATTCAGGCGATTCTAGCATTTCGGGTTATACCGGCAACATTTTTGACTGTTCCAACGTGTCCAAAAGGCTCAAGAAAGTTAGATCTAGCTTTTGTTCCATCCAAATTGGAGATCATTTGACAAAGTTGCAAACAAGTATTTGAAGCTCAAATTTGGTGAACAAGTTTTTCCATAAGCATTTTCGGCCAAAAATAACCTTGTCATTGCATTCAAGAGGCCAATTCCATCAATTTTAATATAATATTTACTTATCTTTGGCAAAAGTTGTTTTTGAGGATTTTTTTTTTTATATTTGGAATGTGGCCTCCTAGTGCTGCAGATACAATGGATTTAATTAAAAAATTTGAAAAAAAATCTACCTATTTCTATCAACTGGTTATTTTTTGAATTTTTTTTCAAAAAGAGAATAAATAAATATATAGCACTAAAAACTTTGTGTTAAGAACATAAGCACTTACACAAGCATTGCATAGGGGTTATAAATCCTATTGCTTTAAGCCACTATCTATAGACTGGTGGGTGGTATTAAGCTGCCAACTGCAATGGCTTACAAGTTCTGAAGTGGTAAACATTAACCACCAATAGTCAACGGCTATATAAACCACTAGCACAAAACTAGAAATTGACAAGAAAACAACTAGTGGTTTCATCCAAACCGCTATTAGTACTACACCAAAGCGTTGCCTCAACACCACCTCCACTAGGTAGCGCTACCAAAGAGCCACTAGGCCCCCCCTCAATAGACCAAATTGGGCCTTTTTTCTATTTTTGCATAACCTTTTGCCAGGATATTAGTTTTTTGAAAACAAGATATCATCAAAAAGCTAGAGATGAGAACTTTCCATCCATGGAGGTATTGAGAAGTTAATTTTTCTTTTTGTACCAGATATTTTAGGTTGAAGTTATTTGTGCCAATTTCTTCAACAAGCCATAGCTTTCACCCCGGTGCTCTAATTTTTAGAAACAAATATGATTTGTAAAGGTATTAGAGATTACTACATAGATATAAGGCCATTTTTTTCTAGATTTTGTCTTAGGTTCATTTTGTATCAAAATTTGTAATTTTGGCCATTTTGAGCCTATTGAGCATTGTATCTTGGAAAAGTATTTATAATCGCACTAAACTATAAAGTGCCAACCTCATAATATTTGGGTTGATATTTGATACTAGTGAAAAAGGTGGTGGTGTTCTTGGTATTCTTATGTTTAGTTTCTTTCTGCATTTCTTCATCATGAGTTCAACAACAGTTCCTACTCTAATTGCATACAACTATTTTTAGTGGAAATAAAATATGAATATTCAATTAAGAGGTCTTGGTTTGCATAAAATAATAATGGTACTAGAAACTAAACTAGCTAAAGATGAAGATAAGATTGAGTAGTTTGATAAATGTGATAAAGCATATGGAGCATTTTGTTTGTCTATATCTTCTTATTTTCTCTTTCATATTAAATCTTTGAATAATCCAAATGAAATATGAAAAAACCTAGAATTTCATTTTGGAACTCAAGATTCTATGAGAGGTCATATGTTGGAGAATGAACTAATCAGTTTAAATCTAGGCAACTTCAACACAATTTAGGATTTCTTCACCAAATTGAAATCACTAAGGCTACAATTTCCACAATGTGGAATTACTAAGAAAGATGAACAAATAATTCTAAGTATTCTCTCAAAGCTAAGTTCTAAATATTTAGTATTTGTTTCAACCTTCTATGCTACTAAGGATGCACGTAGGTATCAATTCAAGAAGTCATCATTAGATGATTTTGCTACTTCCCTCACATAGGAGAAGGATAAGCTAATTTAGATGGGCACTGGTCGCACCCATTAAAGGATATAAAAGTCATGGAAAATCCTAACCTGGTAATTGGACATTCCAACAGGCGACTTACATATTCTTATGGTCGTTCATTTACATTGTCAAACTAGGGAACATATACTTGAAATGGAGTGGCACTGTATGTGCACTAAGAACCAGTTTCAGTCATGATTTACTAGAAATAAATGCATGAAAGCAATTCTACTTATGCTATAGGAATGTAATGTGAAGCCTTCTAAACTTAATCAAAGTAGAAATCATAACAACTATGACTAAGAAACAAACTATGAACTGGCCTTATGCTATAGGAACAAACACAGGGATGGATTCCTGATGTTGTAGGAACAATATAAGACTGAGTTTGCACTGAAAATTTCAAGAATAAAATCTAACTTATGATCAACAAAAAATAAAAAACTAACTAACTAACTACAAATACTTACTAAGTGGGCCCCCTTAGCAAGCATCAACTAGTTATGCAAGAATTGAACTCAGAACTTCATCAGCTTTTATTCATAAACTCGGAATGATATACATTGTTCTGCTCATATGAAAACTAACACAAAACACTATCTCTCATTATAATACTAACTTTTTCATACTCAGGTTGCTCACTCGCACAGGAGGAACACTTATTTAAACCAGAAAAGAAACTAACTAACTAACTCTAATAGAGAAAGATGTGGACATAAAATGTATCCTAAAACCGAGGAATAGACTTCTCATAAATGAAAGCATATCCGTTCAACACGATCCAAAGAGAATTTAGCATTCCACTCTTCCCAGATTTAATGATCATTTAGATTTCTTCCCAACGACCTGGTCAGAGAGTCTTTGCTGGAACAACTTCCTTGACGTCGTGCTGCAAATGGACTTTACTACAAGACCAAGATCTGCTACGCTTGACTCATTCATGCTCCCTTCAACAACCTGCGATGCACAAGGCGACAAAGGTGAAAGAAAGCATGCGTGGAAAACAACATGATACATTCATTAATCACATATTAAATCTATTTCATCATTCAAAAACCACATGCATTATATCAGTCATTCGGGAGGTCAAACAGGGCAATTAATAAGACACATAGAGATGTTAATATGCAAGAATATAGGAATGTATTGCTATAGGATACTACCCAATTTCAGATAAAAAGCCTTTAATTAAAGAGTTAAAACATCCATTAGCAACAAAAGTAGGGATATTAAAAATACATCATAATACTCAAATTATGAGCATATTTTGAGCTCATCAGGCACTATTAAGTCTTCTAAGTCACATGCCTTGGCTATGAACCTTGGCACAAATGAACAAAGAGGAAAAAGTAGTAATAAGGATAAGAAACAAAAGAATAGCAAAGAGAAAAATTAAAAAATCAGCTACTCCAAAAGAAAGTAATGATACCTTATCTTCAAAAGGTGACAAGCCTAAGAATGAGGTTCAAATTTGCATGTTGTAAGAAACTTTGTCATGATGAGAAAAAATATTTGGAGAAACAAGTTGATAACTTGATGCATATTCTTCAAAAGAATAATCACAATGAACATTCCTAATTCCATCAAATAGAGTTTAAAAAAGGGTTCTCACAAGGCCAAAGACAATAGCTCAAGGGAAAAGGAAAGGGAAAGGCCATTGTCATAGTCGCTTCTCCACCACCCACATGGGTTCTTGATTTGGGTGCTTCACACCACATAGAGCTTCAACTGAATGTGAACTTGAATCTACAGAGCCATGTTCTATGCCTTCCATTTTGATGGGTAAGAAAACTATAGTTGAGGTATGTGGGAGAGGGTCTATTAATATCATGGGGGATGACAAATTTTAGGATTTTCTTTGTGTTCCCTCATTATCAACTAATCTCCTATCAATCTATCAAATCACTCACACAGGTACATGCAAGCGAGTTGAGTTTACTCTTTATTTAGTTATGATTCATGAGTTGCAAAATGATTCTATAGTTACAGTTATGAGAGAAGATCATCTTTCTTAGTTGTATTTGTTCTCTCACTTTGTTCCTTATCCTCCTTCGACTATTTTACTCACTCATTCAAATGATGTGAGTAATTTATGGCATTAGCAATTCAGCCACTTGAACAACCACTACTTGTAGCAAGTCAACAAAGTAGACATGGTTAGAGGATTTCCTACAGTTCTCTTTTCTAAAGGTGTTTGTCATGGTTGCATTCTTGGCAATAATACAAAAGAGAAGTTTTACAAAGGAAAAGCTTGGACAACCTCACATATTTTAGAGTTGGTACATAGTGATTTAGCAGGACCATTTCCGCAACCCTCTTTTATTAGAGTTTGATATGTTTTGAAATTCATTGATAATTTTTCATGGTACACCATTGTGTACTTTCTCAAACACAAGTATGAAGTATTTGATTCATTCTTGGAGTACAAGGCTTTTGCAAGGAAACAAACTAGAAAATCTATCAAAGTTCTATGTATCTAGCTAATGGGAGGGAATATGTCAACCATAGGTTTGTACAATATTGTGCTTCAGAGGGCATTGATTTGCAACATATAGTTCCCTATATTCCTCAAAATAATGGAGTTACAAAATGGAAGAATCAGTCCTTAAAAGAGATGGATAATTATATGATTCACTCCAAGTCTTTCACACCATCTTTCTAGGACAAAAGACATTAACTATGTGTACATTATATCTAGAATCAGGTTCCTCACAAAGTTGTCAAGGGGGTAACTCCTTTTTAAGCTTGGACCAATCAGAAACTATTAGTTAAACACTTTCAAGTGTTTGGCTCTAGTGCATGGGACCACATTCCAATAAAGAAACATAAGGCTATTGATCCACAGAGAAAGCCTTGCATATTTGTTGGTTACCTAGATGATGTCAAAGGCTATATGCTTCTTCATCCTACCATATATGAGTTTTTCATTGGGAGGAGTGTTTGATTTAAGGAGAGTTCTTCCAGTCCTTCTCTCCACACTTCCCCTACCACCATCAGTTTGGAGTCCTTGTATCATGATGATAGTTCTTTAGAGGACCATAATCCTTTAGATCATGATGAGGAGTCTTCTTCCTCCACTTTAGATGATGATAGTGATCATGAGGATGCACATAGTTCATCTTTAGAGGATGATGATTCTCCTCTTGATTCTCCTCCTTCTCTAGTCGTAGGGCCTCTTTGGGCTCGTCAAACATTGCAGTTAGCAAGTGATTGGGTAAGAGATCATTCAAATCATAGGAGAACAAGACCACATTTTTAAGATGCTCCACATGTCTTCCTTGCTTTACCTTCCAATCCACAGACTTTGTGGGAAGATTATGGTGTCTTCGAGTGGGATGCAATCATGCATGAAGAGTTTAGTTCCTCGGAGAGGAACCACACTTAGGATCATGTCCCAATTCCTAAGGGAAGAAAAATTATTCGATGCAAGTGGGAATATTGAACAAAATATGCAAAAAATGGGTTAGTTGACAAGCATAAGGCTTTCTTGGTTACCAAAGGATTATCAGGCAATTTTTAGGGATTGACTACTCTAAGACTTTTGCACCAGTCACTAAAATGAATTCCATCTGACTTGTCCCTGCTATTGTTGGAGTACATAGATGGAATGTTCATTAGATGGATGTGAAGAGTTCTATTGTTCACAATAATCTTCAGGAGGAGATATATGTGGAGTAGTCACAAGGGTTCATTCAAAATCCTTCACTTGTGTGTGTCATATTTGGAAGTCTCTCTATGGCCTCAAATAGGCCCTTGAGCTTGGTATGCCAAGATGGAATCCTTTCTTCTGATAGTTGGGTTCACTCAATGCCATAATGATATTAAAGTATTCATATTGCAATAGTATGATATTCACACCTTCCTGGTTCTCCATGTTGATGACTTGTTGATCACAGGAAGTCACTCATCCACCATTTGAGTAGTGAAAACCACCCTTCATGACTACTTTTTGATGTCAAAATTGGGCTTATTGCACTACTTCTTATAGATTGAGATCACTCAGTCTTCCTCAAGTATCACTATTTCACATTCTAAGTATACAATTGATATGGTCTAGGAGTTTCACATGGCTGCTTGTAAGCCTATACAAACTCCATTCTTGTCAGGGGTCAAACGTGAGGCTAAGTGTTCTTTACCTTTGGTCGATGGCACTTTGTATTGAAAAATAATTGGTAGTCTCATCTATCTAACTCATATGATTCCCAACATTTTATATACAATAGGCATGGTCTCTTGATTCATGCATGTGCCACATGAGCTGCACTAGAAAGTAGCTAAGTAGATTCTTCACTACATCAAGGGTAATCATAGTTATGGGATCATTTTCAAGTGGACATGGATTTTGACCAAGGTGGGACACACAAATTCAGATTGGGTAGGCAATTCTTAGGATTGCAAGTCTACTTCAAGGTATTGCTTCTCCCTTGGTTATGGTCTAGTTTTTTGGTTGAGCAAGAAATATTTTTCTATTGCTCTTTCATCTATAGAGGCTATATATCGAGGAGTAGTTAATGCTACCAGTAAAGCCATCTATCTTTAGAAAATTCTCACTAAGTTTGGAATTCCCTTTCGAAAGCCCACAACCATCTATTGTGACAACCAAAGTGTGATTGAGATCTCTCATAATCTGGTCCATCATTAGTGGACCAAGCACATTGAGATCCATACGCACTAAATTCGAGAGCTGATTCATTCAAATATCATTGATCTCAAGTACTATCTAACATAATATCAAACTATAGACATCTTCACCAAACCCTTCACTATGAGCAAGTTTCTTCATTTACAAGATTTTCTTGGGGTGTGGTTGGAGTCATCTTTGGGGGGTCTACATAGTGCTTCTCTTCTTCTCTCTTTATTCCGGGGGATGTTCTCTCTCTATTTGTGAAGGACTTCTTCTTCTTTTGGGGAGAATTGGATATGTACATGGGTGGGTATGTGCAGGATCATGATGTGCCAAAAAGTGGCAATATGATGGGTATGTGGCTAACGACTTTTTTTTAACGCAAAATTGATGAAACGAAAAGGATTTTTAAAGGAGATTCTCAGCTTTTCCCCAATATAAATTATACTTTACTTTGAATTTAATAAGTAAGTATTATTCATTTTCTATTCAAATTATGACTAAAGTCCTGATTGATAGACTGATTGAAAACATCTATAGCTTCCAAATGGTATGACATTTTTTGAATCCAAAACATGTGTCACATTCTATGCTTTGCATACTATAAGATTAAAAAAATAAAAATTGAATTTCATGAAGTTTTGACCAAGTTAAGGTGGTTAGACATACAAGTTTTAATAT
This sequence comes from Sequoia sempervirens, assembly GCA_007258455.2. NCBI lineage: Eukaryota > Viridiplantae > Streptophyta > Pinopsida > Cupressales > Cupressaceae > Sequoia > Sequoia sempervirens. The sequence continues at coordinate 368,404,593 of VDFB02000008.1, read as the reverse complement.
TTTTTAAAAGTTGTAATAAAAAATTCATAATTAATTATTTACTTGGAAAAAAATTACAAAAAAATATGCATCACATTGGGACATGAGTCCTCTACTTATATCTAAAATCTTATAGAAAAATATTATCATTTTATTGGGGTTAGGGTGGTCAGACAGACACCTACTTCTTATTTTTTCCCTGAAATTTAAGTACCACTGCATTGAAATTTCAAATTTTCACCAAATAGATTTTTTTTTTTAAACAAACCTAGTAGTTTAGAAACTACATTATATTTTCTACATATTCTATATATTCTTACATATTTTTGAAATAATATAGATAACTTATTCAATTTTTTATGTCAAGTTGCCTAACTTTGATTTTTCTGATTTTTTTGCCACTTAAGGGCTTATTTTTTCCATGATGATCCTACATATACCTCGGTACCTAACATGGCTTCATTTTTTAGGACCCATCATCATTTACATCATCCTAAGATGTGCTTAAGGGGGGTGTGGTGTAGGTTTTTATTTTTCTAGTGGGTTAATTTATTTTACCTTAGTCCTAGGTTTTTCCTACACTTAAATATTAAGCTTGCTTAGGATAATAAAGTGAGTTTACTACTAGGAGATAAGCACGATGTGTTGTCCACTTCCTTAAAGGGTGGAACACTTTTCACTTTTGGTGGTATCCTCCACTTTGTTGTTGATTCCAATTGGTTGGATTTTTCACTTCCATCCTCTCCTAATTTCTATATAAACTCACTACCTAGCCTATATTTCCATTGATTCATTCATATTTAAATTGTATCTTTTCAACTTGGAAGCTCTTAATGTAATTTTGTCACATCGACATTGCATAATCTCTCAAAGTGCTAGTTTTCATTCTTATGTTTTGCTAGTTTATATAACTCTAATTTTCTCTTAAAAAGTTCCTCAAGTTATTCAATCTATTTTAGGTTTCCAACAATATCCTCAAGTGGTTACTAGCCCATCTCATCATGGACAAGGATAAAATTCAAGTGTTAGAGGAGATTTTCCTCAAATTGAAGGTGAATTTGCTAGGTGAGGTTGATGATGAAGTCCATTATGGTCTGTTGTCATCCCTTGTCAAGTATTTTGATAAATGGGCTAATTGAGAGAATGAATTTGAGGAGCTCTATGCACCATTTGGAACTAAGGTGCTTATAGTAAATCATGGAATATAGCAAGGAAATCATTAAGTATACTATATTCACCATCCAGTTGCTTCAACAGGAGCTTCAGAACAACCATGGAAAAAGGGCTAGTGATGAAAGTTAGGACGTTGGTATCTCTAGGAAGAAGGGAAAGAAAGGGAGCAACTCTACTTCACCTAGTGCTTAGGAGGTCTAGTCTACCAACAAGGGGCCTTTGTCTTTTGATGAGAAACTCCAATTCCTTGATAAGGAATGGTAGGCCATGAATGGCCTTAAGCTGTTGGGTGACTAGTAGCTAGGTTGACCCCTAGTTGGTGTTTCTCTATGTTTTCCAATTTCTATCTTTTTCTAGTCTTTGTGTAATTTATCCTTTTAACTTTTTGGGTGTCTCATGTCTCATAACCCCCCCCCCCCCCCAACTTGGCTTCTATGGTATGTTTTTAAATGGGTACATGCCCTTCCTAACTTTAATCTAATTAAAAGTAATGCAAGATATATTATTCTCATAGGATACACATGAGTTGATGTCATTTTACCCAACTCAAACACAAGGTGAATCATCTTGTTGGTATCATCAAATGAGGAAGGTTACGAGTCATCTTGTTGATCAATTTACATAGTCTAAGAATCTTCTATATCATGAGACATATTACTATTTCTATCAATATCCTATTTATCATTAGTAAGGACATAAAAAGTAGAATCAAGATCATCATCAATAATGCTAGAACTATCAAAATGAGATAAACATTTATATATTCCCTGGATAAGTCCTTTCTAATGCATTATATCAACACTAGGTCGATTTCATGAAGATACTCTCATATTTCACTTTGATGGTCTTCTTGGTCTTCTTGTTCTTTTTCGAGTTGAATTTAATTGTGGATTTATTGTGGTAACACATAACTTATGCCATTTTTAACAATGTATGCATCTAGATCAAATTTTAACCCACCTTCATGTTTACATTCTTGATTGACATAAATCTGATCGAATTGATTACTAGTAGTCATTGGACCAATATGCATATCCATTTGACAATTTTCTACTTCACAGTCAAATTCATGAATTTCACAATATGATGTGTTTGTCATTCCATCATCTGGAGGAAAGGATAAATAATCCATAATTCCATCTAGAAACATATTGTTCCCATTCCATTTTGGTTCACATTCAAAATAATAAGGCTATCATTACTTATAGTTTCAATAAGGGAAATTTATCATCTCCACATGTCATGAAAGTGTTAATGAATGAATCTATAAACTCACTTTCTTCATCTAGTGGATCGGAATTAGAATGGAACTCTCCATTAGATGATAAACCCATCCCACCATTTCATGTAGGATTGTCATAAAAAGGTGGTGGAATATGCATTACGTCACTACTATCCTCATTATTTAGATGATGGGGTGGAAAAATCTATCACCCTTTTCTCACATGCTAGTCATATAATCTTTTGTATGATTAGCTGAACGAATTGCCTATTGTAGCTCATCCTAATGAGTTTGATTGTATTCATGAAATCTGATTGGCTGTCTTCATAGTCTATTTAAAGATTGAATAACTCTTTAGTAGTGATCATTCACTTTAAGTACAAGTACATCTTTCCAAGGAAAACAATAAAATTTACCTCACAAATTTGATTTGAAATATGTATCTTACATCCATTTGGCATTGTGAAATATAATAATGAAATGGGAACACCTAGTTCTTACAATCTATGGTTTATTTTACTTTACATTAATGAAATATTTAACTTAAATAAACCATGAACTAATGTGCCTTAATCATGAAGATTTTCATCATACCAAGAAAAGTCATAAAGAGTATCAAAATAAAACTATTTACTTATTTATTCCTCATGATACCAATATTGGGACAATATTGTAGATACTTTAGTTTCTTCAACCTTGTCATCACTCCTTAGTGTTGCATCACAAATTTTTGTAGCTAAGACATATTCAAACTTGATTTCTAGATTGTGATAAAGTTTTAAATTCACTTCATATTCATTTCAAATAAACCATCAAATTGATAATTAAGCTCTCTAGTTGAAATTTTATACTAGTTTGATACTACAACCATATAAATATCATTAGAGGAAGAAACATTTACATTCATGAATACACCTTGTGTATCTTGACCCCAACATCAATCTTGCATTGAGTTGTCATGATTTTCATAAGAGTGATCATAATCACCTTCACTTGAGAAGTCATCATCCAAAGAACCTAACATATCTAGTGATGTGTCCTTGCCATATTTTAATTGTATCATTTTAGATGAACTAGCATACATAACACAATTTAAGTCTAATTGATTAAAATATTGTGCATGAGAGTGATAATATAATTTAACGTATTGATTATTTCATATTTTGAATGTGTGGAAAGTTGTAATTTATAGATTGAAATTATTGCAATTGAGTAGGAACCATTATTGAATAGGTACAAGGTTGTAATAGTTTATAAGTTGCAATGGTACAGTCACAGATGGAGGGTTCAGAAATAATAGTCCAAACCGTGTAGCTTAGATTCAACATAATAGAAATAACACAAGAAAATGATATGGAAATATGAATATTTATTGAATTGGAAATCTTACATGCAACATATGCCTCATGGGTGAATAACTAGGGCTCATAGGCCTCCTACAAGAGCATTCAACATTACAACTAGCCAAAGGCCTTATTATAGTCCCCTGAAGGGTCGAAGAAAAAATCTATCTATCAATCTATCTCTATATGAATGACTGGCTTCTCAAGGTCCAATAAGGGTCCATATTGGCCACAAGGGTTTACAAGACTAAATGAATGAACAACTGTGAAATTTAGCCTCATAATATGAAAGATAATCCATTATGAAATGAAATGTCTTGTGAATCTCCAAGAGAGATTGCATTGGACCAAAAATGCTTTTATGATGTCCCATTAAGCTCCACATGATTTGGAATAGATTCGCACTAAGAAATATGGACCAGGTCAGCCCCCAAATGCTTTGATAGTGAAATATGATAAAATTCTGAGAGCAATAACTTTTGAAAAACAAATGTAAATGATCTAAAATTTGGATATGTGATAGATATCGATGTGTAGGTGCTATATCCTACTCCACAAGCTAAAAAATGATACTATGATGAAATGTGGAATGGAATGTTGAAATTGATACTAAATGAAATGCAAGAAAGGAAATATTTTTGGTTGATACAAGATTGCTTTACAACTAGGGATGCTCCTGCATCATGCAAGTACTATGGGATTATAAGTCTCACTCCGATGGTGTGTACCATTTGTGATGTCATATCTATACTACAACAAAAGGAGAGATTTATTAAATGTATTATTTAGAGTAGAAACCTCTCAAAATTGTCTAATATTTCTTGCAAATAAAGAATCCAAACCCCAAAGATAATATTCTTTTAGCATAAAATCATTTATCACTCTATTTGAGGCTTGAACCCTTTGAAACAAGAGAAGAAACCTATGACTAAACCAAGGATTTGATTCTTTTGGTGTCCTTCTCATGGTTGCAAAGCAGACTAATGGATCTTGTACACTCATATTAGGATCAAATTGAATGAAGAATAAAATTTATAATTCAAGCGATTAAAAGATAGAATTTAGAAGACTCACATACCATTGAAGTTTTGTACCTTAAAGTGTTGAAAAATAGATGACAAACAACATCTTCATGTTCAAACTTAAGAAAAATCAATAAATCTTTGCAAATCCTCACATGATTTGAAGCAATTTTCCCAATATTGAGGAAGAATAAAGGAATCCTACTATGTGTATTGAAAGGAATCTCATGGAAACCCCTTGGTATGCACAAAGGGTTTCCCATTAAAGCTAAATATCCCTAAGATCTAACTCATTTGAACTATGCAAATAACCATAAAAAAATCCTTTTGGCCCTCCCTCTAGTGCCATTTTTGTTAGCAATTTTTGGAAACACTTGCAACATAGACACAAATTTAGACAAACTTAAATCTATCTTAAAAGGAAATCAAATGTTTAGAAAAAAAAAAATGATTGCCCTAGGTTCTAGTTGTCAAGTCTTGATGTTCTATTTCACCTAGTTGTTCATTGTTTTTCTATTTCCATGAAGGGAGTGATATGGTTTTATTCTATAAGCTACACTTTTAGGGTTAGTTTTTGATGATGAAGTTGTTTAAAGCAATTCAAAACCTTGAAATTGTATTTCTTGATCTCGGATCTGATAAAATTTAATTTCTCGAAACATCATTTAACAATGGATTTTCAATTCATCCTGCTATTTTACCTAATTCTAAACAATTTATAAAAGAAAGATCAAAAGAGATAGGTACAGAAAGAAGAATCCTAATTAGAAACTCTGCTATATTGATAAAATGCGTGTTTGAATCAATATGATAAACTAAATTTTATCTAGCCAAATTACATCATAATATCACAAACTCAATGCAATCTCCTAAATAATTTGGACAATTTAGAGTTGAATTTTTTTCATTAAAGCATCCAATTTTAGCGCATCTCTAACTAATCTTTTTCCATGGCTGCACATAGATAACAAATCAACACATATGAACACATTCATCATACAAGTTCCACTAAAGAGAGAAAAATCATAAAAATTTCTGAAAACATTTATTGTTGAAGTTTGAAAAACAAAAGACCAACAATTTCACCCCCTCCTCCAAGACATAATGAGTTGCCTTTTTATAGGGACAATACAAATGTATCAACAAAAATCAATGACTATAATTAATTTTGCACATATAGGTTTAGATCAACATGCAGTTTATTTCTAATCCATAATTGTCTCTTTTAGATTGTATATTTGACAAAATTAAAATTTTCTATAATTGTCTCTTTTAGATTTGCATATTGGACAAAATTAAAAGTTTAAAGGAAAACTTCAATTTGCATGCGCTTTTGCACTAGTTATATGTTCACAACTTCATTTAAACTGGATCACTTTTAGTCCATCAAAGCTTTTCCCTTTGTGTGTTGTAAAGAACTATGATTTCCATAACTTTTCCATGTGCAATCTTAAACCTTTGTCTCATTTTACAAGTACAATAAACATTTGAGAATTTTATTTTTTATAAGAATAATTCCATATTTTCCATTTCTACATGCCATCTTCGAGGACTCTCTTCTAGTTTCTATTTTCTATTATGCTCGTGCCTACTAATCTATATGCAAATTCTTGGTTCATGTAATAATTAAAATTCCCAGTTCGTATATCTCGTACTTTAGAATGATCATAACCACGTCCAAAACGCTTTTTCCTACACTAGTCGTCAATATTTATGCTGAGAGGTGTCTACAGTGGCATTCAAAAATCTGTGTAAATTTTTTGAAGCTGCATTTAAAATGACACACAGGTGGAAGTCATGTGCAACTACAGTAGATTTGATGAAACAAAAAAATCAAATCAAAGAGATTTAATGAAACAAAAAGAATAAATAAATAAATAAATAAATTTTTTTTTATGGCAAAGAGAAATCAAAGATTTTATCACAAAGATAAATCAATCAAAAAGAAAATTAAAAAATAATAACTCTCAATGTATTTTATATATATTAATATTTAATAAATGTATGCTAGTTACATGGACACAGATCCCTAGATAGCAACATCAAGTCTCATTGGAATTTTGATGATCAAATCTCGAACCCTATCTAGGAGGTACCTGACACGTCCAAGGAGATCGGTCATGTAGCCATAGTTGTGGGGAAAGTAACCAATCTGAAGTACATAAAAATATACATGTCTACCCTTTCAAGTTTGTCCATCTCTTCTAAAGCTAATATCACAGAAATGAGTTTCTTTAGCTCTTTGTCCATCTATGTCTGGTAACTCCATGGTATGTAGAAGTGGTTTTGCTGAAAGTATCAAGGAATTTATTTGCTATAAATATCTCCACTATAATAAATCTTCGGACATGATACTTAAAAAAATCATTTGATAGTCGCAACATGCATGAGTTTGTTCAAGTTGAATAGGAGCTTTGGTTTCTCACAATAGTCATCTTGCACGAAGAATAGTACTTTTTGAGGCTGAAGCCTTGTGTTATAGTAGTAGAAATGCTTTTCATAGATCTCTTTCTTCACTGGCACGAGTGAAAATAGGTTTCCAACATTTTCAATTCCATAGCTTTTCTTCACACATCTGTATGTACCCCTGTGTCTGACTCAAATCTATCAATCTCTTTCAATAACCGATTCAATGTTTGATCACGTTCATCGTTTAAACTTCTACTCCGACGCCATCCAACAACATCAAGTTCATCAATAAATATGATAAATGGTGCACATGCACATTTCCTAACAACATTGAAAAGATCTCTGATTTCAGCACCTCTTCTTCATCCTGTGCTTCTCATAATTACACTGAATATGTAGTTTGTAATTTGTATCGTACTTCAACGACTTGAAGATCCTTCTCTGCAATCGTAATAATGGATTTTTCACTTGCCCTGCTTTAATGGGCATGGACTTGGTATTATTTTTGTTATGTGCAACTGAACCTTTCGAAAGACTTCTGACACACAGAGAGCGGCCATTGAAATAGAGGAGAATGCGTGATTTACTTGTTACAATTTTCCACCTCTGCACTGCATATCCAATAATGAAATAGTAGAATGTGGACTGGACAAATATCTAATGCTCCAAAAAGAGCTCCAGATGATTATGTGCACTTCTTAGGGTCAATCATGGGTACATGTTGTTCCTTTGATACCCACGACGTTATCTATTTCATCAAATCCACTCAAATCGCCTTTACTTTAAGCAATGAAGAATTCTTTGATTAATTGGTATCTACATTTCTACTAATAGAAATTACTTCATATTTAAATTATTTTAAGAGACTAGCAAAATTTTCATCCAAATAAATAATTTGATCGGGCTCCTTAAGTAGGATCCTCCGTTCGCGGTCTATGACATTTAACTTCCTCGATTCGTTGATAGAATTAAGAATTAGAAGGAAAATCTTCTAAGAAACCCCTGTGCTTAATACTCAAAGAAAGCACCAGAATTTTGCATTCTGCCTGTGAAAAAGACAAGACGCGCCATCACTTAAAAGATAAGAGCAAGGCGACAAAAGGCCTATGGCACTTTCCACATCTCAGAAGAAAATCAAGACAAATGGCCTTCTCCTCCAAAAGAAGGCATCGAAAAGACCAAACTAATATTTGCCCTTTTCTTTAAATGCACAGGCTTGAAGTTTTCAAATGTCGACCACATCTCTGACTGCTCATTATCTTATTTATAGACCTGGGAAATATTATAGCATTTTAAACATACTTGTATAAGTCGTGGATTACATTCAAACCACGTCAATGGAATGCATACACACCGAAGAATTGAAACATATAGCTTCCTTTTGGTCATTGGATTCTATGCAAAGTGTAGAAACTAAAACACAGAATGCAATTTGTAACACTAACACTGATATTATTGCACAGAATATATAACTTCAGCATGATCAATGATGGAAGAAATGGGAAGGATACCACCTTTAAACCTATATTGAGATTCAATGAAGGTGCTATGGTGATTGACTAATCAATTCTGCATATTACAAGGGCTTCAGATCACCAACAGATCCTGCTATTTAGTTTCATAAATTTTTATTTGGCCTCGAGTAAACCCTACTATCATGGGGAATTTTGTAAGCTAAGCTATTCAAAATATGATGAAAGACACTCTTGCTTGTGCAAGTTGAGGAAACTGCATAGCTTGCTTCATATCGGGATTTGCAAGCAGTCGATACTTCCTCAATACGATATCTGGTGGCATTGATGTGAGAATACTGTCTAGGTTAGGTACATCTTTCTCTGCGTTCATTTTCATTAAGATCTTCAATTGTTCCATCAGAGATATTCTTCATGAGGACAGAACAACTTGACGTAGAGGACTGGCCACAATCACCTTGACTCTTAATCCACACTCCTAGGGGTTGTTGCATCCTAACTTTGCCCTCCTCAAAATCTTGTATGGAAATTTCAAATCACTTCCAATTTTTTACAGCATCTTACTTTGCAAGTCCCTGCTTATAACTAGGGTTGCCACATCATCAAATATGATGTCACATCAGCATGCTTTTTGTCAAGGTGTCCAGAAAGGTCCAAAGAAAGTGAGACCGATAGTTGTGCACTAAGTCATGTTTTATTGGTGAACTGATGTGCCATCACATGATTTGTTGTTTTTTAGATCCAAGGAATACATTTCATTCAATTATGGGTAGTCATCATCAACACGAGCAACTTTAATGTCACAACTATTGGTCCAATATTATTAAAAATATTGAACATTTAATTAACAAACACTATAACTACTATTGAAACATACCGAAGTACTAGATCCTCTCCCCTATGTTGGTGCCTTAGTTTAGGTGGTTTTGCATGGGTTGGAGCTGTCTATGCCTTTTTTATCTCAACCTTTAGCATTTCATCCTCGCCAGTGGTATGAGTTTTTTTTAACTTAATGGAATTATTGTATTAAAGAGCGAATATCTTATGAAGCACTTGAAATGTCTCCTTTCAACATCCATAAAATTTATGGCTCCAAGTACCATTTTATATTCTTCTAGCTTAGCTATGAAATCTAATGCTAATGGAGACGACATGCGGTCTATTCTCTTCCAAGATGTATATGGAGGGAAAAAATATTCAACAAATACATATTTTTGTGGCCTTTATGATTTTATCCCTTGTAGTTGACGAGTAAATTCCCTTGCACACATTTGATAAATAGGTCAATGCTAAGCTCCTCGAATCCGGCTTGTAAGCATGAGGTCCTTTATGCCTATTCTACTAGTTCCAGCTTCCAACTTTTACTGATATATCTGTTAATAACAGCTTCGCATTCTTCATTAACAACATGTTCAACGTCCAAAAAAGCCACATGGATTTTAGGGATTATTATCATTTTGCAATCCCTACACAAATAGAAATCCCAAGAATAATGTTAACCAAATGATTACAATCAACAATGGTATTTGTTATACACATTCCCTCATGGTGAGCTGATTTTCAGGAAAACATTTTAAATGCAACTAACCAATTCATACCAATGAAATGGGACATTTTTCTGTAGATTTTCAATTCTCTCATATTAACAAGATTTCATCAATTATGCCTTCTTTGCCCAACTATACAGGTTTATACCACTATTAAACATACTATTGGTTGGCCTCCTCCTTGTTTAAATTGTCAAAATAGTCAAGTTTCAAGACTCTCTACTCGCACTTGAGTGGCGTCTGACACTGATAAATAAGTATGCTCAAAACGAGGGGGTCAGATATTCAGATCTTCATTTGTGGAGCTTTAAAATGAGGTCGACAATTGATTTATTATTGGAAAGTGGTAGTGGTGAAGGACTATTATCAATTGGCCATGCCCTATTCCTCGCATTTTTTAAGGCACCTAAATGCATTCATAACATCTTGGTTTATCGTAAACTATAAGAATGCAGACCCACGATCTGGGCCTTCACTTTAATATTATCCACCAAAGTAATTTCTTCAAAACTTCTCAGGATTCTGCGTAAATTGTGCCATGCTTTCAATAATGCCGATGGGAAGATGTGGGCAAAGTTTTACAAGAAAAAATGAAACCCTCCAAAGGTAGAACAAACAACAATTGATTTAAGTGTGCTTTTTCTGGATTTAACTAATTATACTTAAATTCAGAAAAAACACACTTAATCAATATGGACTGTGGAAATTTAATGTATTTAACAATTGATTTTATTTACAAACATTGTTTTAGTGTGACTTTTAAACAAAAGAATGGATGTTTCAGGGCTGCTAGATTCTTGAGTTCGAGATAAGGTTTTTACAATCTTTATAAGGAGAATAGAGGTTGCGAGTTAAAATAATTTGCAATGTGACCTGAGGTATGTTTCCGCTTCTTTCATGATAGTTCCCAAGCTTTTCAAAGCTCCCAGGACCTCTATAGTTTTGCAGGTGCAAGAGTCTTGAAGAGGCAATCGTGTTGGTAACCTTGGTTCCTCCAACTCCTAAAAGGTAACTCTAATCTTATTTTGAGTTGCGGGGGTCACCGGGATTGGGGCAGACCACAGACTTGGGACTTAGGTTGTAGTTCTGGAGTGGGGCCTGATCCTTAGCTCAAAACATTGAAGTTAGGGGAGAGGGACCAGTAGTTGTGCAGGGTCCAATTGTTGTTATATCACTTGTGCTTATAATAGTCAGTCTTACCGCATATTTATACTATATATTGTGAATAAATAGTCCACATTTAAATAGAAAAATAACCAAATGTTGATCAAAATTGACACATACATGAACACATTAGAACCTATGAATGTTCTATAAAAAAGTATAAATACATTCATGAAGAAGTGAAATAAGTATTTTTTTTGTCTTAAATAAAGTATCATAACTATTTGTTGATCATGAAAGCTCACATCTCTCTGAACAACCTTATGGGAAATTCAGTGGATGGGGGATACATTGCACTCCACTGAATAACCTCCGAGATTTTAGAAGTCAGCTCTTTGTTCTTGGTTTGGGAAGGAAAAGGGAAGAAGGAATGTCAAAATTAAAACTATATAAAGTGATATGCTAAAATCTTTTAAAACATTTCAAATCTTCCTACGAGAGTATCAACTCTTAAATAATGAACATATAGTATCAAAGACCCTTCATTGTTGAGAAGAGAATGAGCTACTAAGGCTTATACGAGCACAAAGAAACATTCAGATCTTCTCATGGGAAGCACCCACTAAGGTTCAGCAGAGGATGGTACACCCAAATAAGAATAGTTACTAATGCTTTGAAACCTTTATGGAAACCATTTACTCATTAGCATAGTATGAAACTGAACACAAACTTTTGCAGTAATGAAAGAGTACAAAACATGATCCGATTGACCGTAGATTTATACTAATATCACAAAAGATGAAATTGAAAATGATCAATTATCAATATCATATCCATACATAGATGACACAAAACATAGTTTTGATTGAACAAAGAGCAAAGTGCACAACAAAGACCAAATAGACATAGTTTTATATGTTTTATCTTTCTATTACTTTAATTTAAGAACAATACAAAATGCTATGGTCAGGTATTCCAAAGTGAACACTTCCTTGAAAATTGATCTCTAAATATTGCTTACAGAAGAGTAATAGGCAACTCTGCAATGCTTTTTCCACACTGGGAGAAGCTTTGAAATTCCCTTTTATAGAATAAGGGAAGCAAACAAGCAAAAATCTCTGTCCCACCGCCTAATCACAAAAGACAAAACCCAAACGGTGGCATTAATCCATTGGTCCAAAAAACTCTCGTTCAAAGATTAGATTATGTTAGAAACTTGAAGTGTAATAAAATTTGAGTTGGTGATAACTGACTCAAATGTAACTCAAATTCCTCATTCCCATTCCTTTCAGTAGAAAAACCTGTGCAAAGCCTACTGAGCAGGATCAACAAGCACCTCTATTATGAAAGCTTTTTGACAAATTCCTAGAAAAGTCAAGGACCTTGCTTAATTAGGGAACCTGTGACATCCAAAAATCTGATCGCCTGCATAGACGAGCGGACAATCGACGTTCGTTAATATTCTCTAGCTGACTAAAGTGAGCTCCACTATGCTACATATTCTTCCTTTGGAAAAAATCCTTGTTTGGTGCATGTGGCACATAGGCGGACATTTTCGAGACCTCCTTACCGTCGCTTGCAAGAAAACTCGTGATGTCGACACGTTTCGCTTTCCACGCTTAAAAGGAAAATGTTTTACTAAAGATCGCACAACCACTATGTGTCACCATCGTGCACCTTTATATGGAGAGAGGGACATGAGCTGGTTCAAAGTGCGCTCGTTCGACATGTGGCGAAGTTTGACCGCTAATGCGATGAACAAAAATGGAAGAGAAGGAAAGAAGGGTTGCAGGGTTGCAAAGCCAATGAAAGAACAAAAGATGAAGAAACCAAAAGAAAACATTCCTGACCATTGTAGAGAAAAAGCTCTACAAAAACAATTGTAGTAATACCATTTGGAAAATTTAAGCAAGTTTGTTTTAGTTTAAGTGAATGAGGAAAAAAACAAGGGGAGATATAAAATTTCATACAATATTCTTTATGTCTAATTTAGTTACAAGAAAGGATTAGGGGAAAGGATCCAGGAGTTGAGCATATTTCAATAGTTGTTATAGTAGTTGTTGATTTAATGATCAATATTTTTAACAACATTGAACTAATAGTTGTGACCTTAAACTTGTTAGTGTTGATGATAACTACAAATAATTGAATAATATGTATTCCTTATATCTAAAAAGCAACAAATCATGTGATCCCATGCATCAACGCACTAATAAAACGAGATTTAGTGCACAAGTATTGGTCTCACTTTTTTTGGGGACCTTTTTGGACACCTCAATAAAAAGCATGCTAATGTGGCATCATATTTGATGATGTGGTATTGAAACCTTAGTTATAAGTAGGGGCGTTACCAAGCAAGTTGTTGTAAAAGTTTGGGAATTTTTTGAAATTTCCACATACTTGATTTTGAAATGTACAAAGTTAGGGTGCTCAACTATGGAATCCTCTCCCCTAGATGGTGTCAAGTGTCAACGTTATGTTTAATCTATGCATTCCCTCTTCTATTTATGTATGTATTTTCTAGGTATTGTTTAAGTTAGTTGTTGAGTTAAAATGAATTGCTTAATGTGGAATGATTTGATTTTGACTCTAATTTCTACTACAACTTTCTAATGTTTCTCAAGGTAAAACAATATTTAAGATTAATTTCCTATATTTTTTTTATGATATAATTAAATTACCATGATCACATTCCCTTGTACCTGGGTAAAAGTTGGAAGTTGGGTCCACGAAGAGGGGAAGTTTCGACCAATTTTTTAAAAAATTACAGGAAACGCGTATGCATTTTCAAAAACACGTATGTGCTTTGGATCAGGTACCTGAGCCTAAATCTGAATGCATATGCATTTAGATTTGGGTACGCACCCTAAAACACATACGTGTTACAAAACATGTACGCTACAAAACACGTACGTGTTACAAAACATGTACGCATTACAAAACATGTATGTGTTACAAAATGTGTAAGCATTCATAACACGTACACATTTTATAACGCATGTACGCATTTTATAAAGTGTATGTGTTTCTTCAAGCTATTTAATTTTTTAAATTAACGACTGTGTTATTCATTTTCTCGGCGCTTTTTGTCTGTGCGGCTGAGGGAGAGCTTAATTCACGTACATGTTTCTAAGGGCCCAGTTCAACCAAATTTTTGCTGCCACCTCCTCCTGTTAACACAATCGACCTCACCAACCTCTAGGTTGGTTGGATTTTTCTTTTTTTTGCTTTATATCTTGCATTTTTATTTTGTAATTGTTATTTAGTTTTTGTTTGTTTTGTTTTTTTACGTTCAATAGTTTATAGTTTTAAAATTGTATTTAAAACCAAAAACATCAACCAAACCAAAAATGTTAAATTTTAAATTGAAAACCATAATAACTTGTGAATGGTTGATCTAGACCTGCTCAAACATCATCAAACAGCCCAATGTTAGTCAATAAACAAGTATAAAACAATCATTCCCCATGCAATTCATTCAAATGCAATGAACAAGAAAACAAAGATAGAATATCAAATGAAAGCTTATTGAAATCCTATTCAAAACATTCAAACCAACATCCCATGGGGGAATTGGTGCTACTTTGATGTGGAAAGTAGCCCTTTCCCAATTCCTTGATGAAAATTGGTGATAACCTTGCTAAGATTGATGTGAACTATGAAAACGTAGATGGAAATATGGATGAACTTGCTCAAAAATCTATAGATAATGATCTTGCATAAAGTTGTGGATCCAAAATCAATAGAGAAGTCTTCCCTTTGTAGGAAAGAGGGATGGAGTGGTGATAAATATGAAGAATGTGGGACTGAACATGAACCAATGGCATTGTGCCACTTGTCAACATGCTATTGAAAAGAGGTGGAGCACATTTTGATCAATGTGCAAATAAATGCAATTAGGTGGAATTTGAAATTTGAAGAAGTGACTTGTGGAGGGAGAGTTGAAAGATGAGTTAATGCCACTTGGCTCAAGAAAAAGGACATATAAGAGCTATAAATACCATGTTGGAGGACAAGTCCTTTTGGGAGGGAGATTTCAAATTGGAGGAATATTCCAAAGAGATGCCATTTTTGAATGGAAATAGAAGAATTTATAAATCAAATAAATTGATTTACTTGTGCAAGTTACAAAATCTAGAGGATTTTAGGATTAGAGTTAGAGGTAATTAGGATTTAATTAACTTTAGATAGAATTAGTTGATATGACATTTGACTTAGATTTTTAGATTTATTTAAGTCCAGTGAGAGGAATAATGAACATTAGTAATTTAATTAAATAAATTTTGATTTATTTAATTAAAGATGAACATTAGATTTAAATCAAATAAAGGTTAATTTATTCAATTTAAAGGAGATGACTTTAGGATTTAATTAAAGAAAGCTAATTTATTTAATTAAAGAGAGAATCTGATTTAATCAAATAAATTGATTTATATAATTAAAAGAGGAACATTAGGATTTGATTAAATAAAATTAATTTTTTTAATCAAAGAGGAATTAAGATTTAATCAAATAAAGCTGATTTATTTAATTAAAAGAGGAATCTTGCTCAATTAATTAAATAAGGATTATTCAATTAATTGGTTAGTAAAGAAGCGATTTAGGAAGAACTGATGTTAGTAAATAAGGACTGAGTGCATGCATGATATTAATCAGGATAATTTGACCATCTACATTTTTCCCCTCTTTGAAGTAATGTACCTATTGCATTGGTTCAAAGAATAATCTTGCTGAGATCAAAATTCAAAAAAATTCTATCTTTTTCAAATGCCCCACTGCTGCTCTGGTAAGAAGAATTACACTAGTATACTACCTCCTCGAGAGATCGGAGGAAAATTTGGATTTTTGGGTGATCTTGCAAAAAAAGAAGACAAGCTGTGAGACAAGTCCAAAAAGGCTCCAAGATGTTGAAAATGCGCCAAAACATGGAAAAAGGGTGGAAAACAAGCTTTAGTTGGGTGAAAGTGAGATCGGGGGAAAAAAACCCTAGCTTGACGACTAAAATGGGGCAAAAAACCCTAATTTTCATGCTTAAATAGCCATGGAGGGGTCACTTTCCATTCATTTTTGCATTCACACTTTGCTAGTTCCTTCGTTTTAAGCTTTGACCCTCCTATAGAATGGCGTAAAGAGTGCTTCCCTGACACATTTCTGAGTGAGTTCAAATATACCAGAGACCTCCAGGTGCAAGACCAACGGTATGAGATCCTAAACTAACCTTTAATTTTTATTTTTGTGCACATTAATTACGTTTTGAATGGTCAAAAAGTCTAGCATCACTACAATTGCAAAATCGGTGATGCTAGGCTTCAAATCACACTGCTATTGTGTATTGCGACGCCATGCCATAGTTTAGATTTAGGATTTGAAACTACAAATGGCGATGCCATCGTGAATGGCAATGTTGTGACTCAGTTTAGGTTTAGGGTTTTCAAGCCAAAAGGGCCTGCATGTGCAAAGAGCGATGTTGTTGCCTAGTTTGCATTTTAAGAGGGTCAAGCATCACTGTTTGGAGTTTCCAAAGGGAAATGCCATTACAAATAGCAACATAATCATGGTTTTTGTGTCGAAAACTCCAAATGAGATCATATTTTTTTACGAATTTTGACGCAGTGGCTTCTTGAGTGCAGGAGGATAGAGAGCTTGTGCTTTCACACAAGCATCAACCCTCAGTACTGAGTAGATTGAATAGCCTACACGAGTTGTAATAGGAGCACCTAGGTGAGATCGACCTCTAGTACATTTCCTATGCACCCATTGTTAAGACCCACTTAGCGATGATAACTTTGGCCAAGAGGTGGCATAGTGAGACCTCATCCTTTCACCTTCTTACCGGTGAGGCCACTGTTACACTTGAGGATTTATGGTGTATCTTACAATTACCCATCCATGGTGAGTGAGTTATTTATGATATAGATGTTGGTGGCAATGCATGCTTCAAAATCCTAGAGGTTGAGGAGCTCACGCTTTTTGAGGGTCCGCTTGATCTAGACTATTACAGACAACAGGTACTAATTTTTAGGTTGATTGTGGCAACAATCAAATTAGGGTTGGTGGCTCCAGATTAGTGGGGTAGATATTTTAGCCTAGGATGGGGCCTTTCCTGGGAGTGGATGCTACAGGAGAGGACACTGTTTGCATGGGGACCAGTGATGCTAGCCTCATTATATCATGATCTTCATGAGTTCACCTATTGTGATAGCTGAGCAATTGGTGTTGGGGTCACACTATTACACATATGGGCCTTGGAGCACATAGTTATGCTTCAATTGAGGCTTACTGTGGTTGATGTTGAGCCTGATGACCTAGCAGTTTGGAGGTACAGGGGTGGCCTTACTTTTACACATACAGGACAGCTAGGCCTACCTCACTAGTGTTGTGTTATTGATGAGATGACATTGTTTACTTGAAGGTCATGGTTACATATGCCTACTTGGTACGATGATGATCAACAGTTGTTCTATGCTAGACATGATTGACTTATGTAGGGGTGAGAGCATAGCATGATCGAGCGCTACCTACTCGACAGGGTAGTGAGATAGTTCAGGGATGTGTGGGATCGCTCCAATTATCAGTATGTAGCCATCTTCGTGCGTACATCTAGAAAGACTACCTGGGACCGAACAATCCCAGCAGCCAATGCAATTAGCTCTTTTAGGTAGTTGGTGGCTAAGCCATGGGCCTATGCATAGGGACAGTCAGATTCGGGCACCACACATGCTTACGATGACTGTTTTAGGCCTCCACTTTGGCTTAAAGTCCTAGGAGCATCACTGCCACAAAGGAGACCCTGAGGCAGGACAGCGAGGAAGGGATAGGTAGGGCAGGATCCAAGAGCACCTAGATGAGGAGGAGGAGGTCCACCACCTTGCCAGCCAGATTAGAGAGACTAGTAGCCACCACAGAGGGACCAACAGCTGCCACCGAGGGACCATCAGCCGCCCCCGTAGCCAGACCTATGAGACACCTAGATACAGTAACTTCAAGGGAAGATATAGGGGCTACAAGCACAGGTGCACACCATTACAATAGAGAGGGACTAGGCCAAATAGCAAGTTGAGGCCCTCACTACTGAGTGAGATCATGAGAGACAACAGCGATAGAAGATAGAGTTGCAGCTAGCCCAGGAGGTCAGTAGGAGGCAGTAGCTAGAGAGAATGGCTACTGCATCATAGGGCATGATAGTTATGGTACAGATGTACTACGCAGTAGTATGGAAGGCCGAGTACTATAGGCTCCATTATTAGCAGGTTGTACTTATGGTAGGTTGGGTACTAGAGTACTCTTAGCAGACATGCATGAGACAGCTAGATGATCGAGCTGAGAGATAGGCGGGTGAGGGGAGCAACCATGAGGGCTAGCTCATACATTTTTGATCGACATTCTTTTTGGGACTCACAGGCTCCATTTTTGATAGCCCTATAGACATTTGTATATTGATTGATACACATACACATTATCCTATTTTGTACCATGACAGTTACATTTTTTTAATATATAATGTGATACGATCGATTCATTATGAGATGTGTCTACTTTATTTATGCATTTATGGATGGATGTATTAGATGCGATGTGATCTATATGATATGATTCGATATATGATTATGCAAATGTTTATGGATGCATTTCTTTTTTGTATTATTTCTATGCACCTTTATGTTGATGATTTATGAAATATGGACACAAATGTTTATGATATGCAAATGATTTTAACATGCTTAGACTATCAAATCTATATTATGCTCCTAATGGATGATGCTATATGTTATGATTATGAGATGTATGGGATGTTATGACAGGTTGGGTGCATGAATTTGGGTTACACTTTTGTGGAAAATTCCAAATAAAAATTGAAAATGGCATAATGTGAGTGCATTATAACACACTCACATTATGTCATTTTAAAAGCAAAAAACAAGTGAAAGTGATCCATTTTCTATTGTCTATTTTTCTGCTTTGCCCACAGCCAAAAACCATCATTTTTGTGCTCCCATTCTAGGAGGAGGCATTGTACAAATTTCATCAACAATAGTTTCTTTTTCTTTGCAAATATGGTGCCACAATGATGAAGAGGTGCAGGAGGTAAGTATTGTTTGCTATTTTTTTTGAATTTCTTAGTTTCAAGTTGATTTTGTTTGTTTTAGGTTAGGTTTGATTTTTTTTTCTAAATTGTAGGAGATGCAAATGATCCTACTAATCCTCAAAATCCTCAGCAAGAAGAGCAAGCAAATACTCAACAATAAAATCCTCAACAAAATCAACCTCCCCCACCAATCACTCAACACCCTCATGGCACTCAACAAAATTTGAGGAGTGAAATTGAGAACAAAAAAAAAATTGAGGATTTTATAAGTAGGTTGAGTGATCCAAATGCTTCAACCACAAAAAGAATAACCCTAGCAAATTCAATGAAATAGATGTTAAAAAATTTAGATTCAATTACCCAACAAATAATTGGATGGAAAGATAGGAGGCAGGCAGCTAGGGCATATTATGCAGATAAACTATCATACAAACAAGTAAAAGATTTAAAAATTACTAAAGGTGATTTGTACTCTTTATTCACTGACCCTAGAACACATCAAAATCTTAGCCTCAATCTAAAGAGGTTTCCTATTCATTGGTGCAACCACTAAGAGATTAGGAACCGTTTTTATGATAGGTGGTACTTGGTCTTCGATTACCCACCGTGCAACAATTGTGAAGTCCCCCAATATTTTCTTAGGAAACTATATAGTCAGTTCATATTGAACCAAATCCAAAATTATTTTGATATGAGGGAGTTCCAAGGGAGAGGTGGGGGGTCAGCTTGAGATAGGCTCGTTGCATAGCCAAATCCTACGTGGCAAGGGAGACGACCTCTTGCTAGGCCACCTCGTGAGCACATTGTTATGCCCGCCATTGCAAAAGAGAGTGTCAATGTAGAGACATTGCAGGTGATCAAAACTTTGACCCAGTGTGTCATCCATCATACTAGCCCTATTATACATTTCCATCTAGGGGAGTCTTCGGGTGGTGGCCTTTGAACCCATGTGTGCCAATCTTGCGGGGTGACTTGTTCATATGACCCCACCAGCACTCAGGAGGCTACTACAGAAGATCCAGTTGTTGATATGCATGATCTGTATGCATCTATAGGGATGGAGAGGATGGCTAACATTTTTCATCATGCATATGGCATATATAGTCAGGTAAAAGTCAACATGTTCATTGAATTTAATTTATTAAAATTTGATTTTGAAATGCAAGATTAACTAATTTAGTTTCATTATTTTAATAAAATTGTAAGGTCACAGTGTTGATACTAGATACACCGGTCCTCCACCTATCAGTGGGGTATGTAACTAGTAAACAATTATAAATTTATTACATGTTAATAGCATTGTTTTACGAATGGTATTCTAATTTGTGATTTTGGATGTTGAACAGGCTAATATTGGAGGTTTCAAGCAAACACCTCCTAGTGCTAGTGGATTTACTCAAACATACACGGAGGTAATAGAATAAAGAGAACTTAACTAATGAATTCTAATTAATATATTTGTGTAGTTTATATTCATATTGTTGGTTATGTTGCATTACACATCATTCAAACTCAAAGGATTACTTTAAATTCAATAACTAATAAATAGATGTTGATAGATGACAAAATTTCAACTATACAATATAGTTTTTTTATAAATTCAACATAAGCAACATGATGCAATTAATTCACATGGAGGCATGTGCTTGCAAAGGTGCACCAACACGACAAACTATGGATTCTTGGAAAAAATCTATGAAACCATAATAGTAAGCAATAACATAGACAAGGTAGTTAGTGATGCAGAGCATCATATCAAAGCACTCAATCATCAGGGTACATCTGACCCAATTAAATCAAGAGAAGATCAAATTGAATAAGCAACTAAAATTTCTTTCTCTTTTCATCAAAAATCACATTGTTTCATTTGCAAACCACGAGGCAACAACAAGCCTACTCATTTCAAGACTTCTTATTATCATCCTCAAGATTCAAACATCTTATTTATCAACAAAAATGGTTGATCCATGCACAAGAGACCTAATTAGAGTCACTAAACAATCCACTCTTTCATCATTCACCAAGGCACCCTTCCACTCAATTTGCTTTACCTAGGAAAAATAACCAAAAACCAATCTTTCATGTTACAACCCATATCCATTATATCCTAACACACCTTTTTCATCATCAATTTATCTGAATTCAAAGCAAAAACCTGATAAACAGCTCCGAATCTTTCAATTCCTTAAACAACTCACCAAATTTTCACTTTTATGAACTAGTTCCTCAAGACCAAGATACTAGAATCAACCATTTACACCTCAATCATTTCATCTGACTTCCAAGACATTACTCACATCATGTTTTTAACTGAAACAAACCTAGTACATATCCACATAATATTGATTTATCAAATTAATAAGTTCTTATGTAGTCAAATTACCATTTCCACCTTGGGACGTATTGCTACAACATATCAAATCATCATGTTTGGCCTCAAGGCCTTCACCAAACCATTCACACACCTTCAATATCTTCACATTGATGGTTCTATGCCAAAATAAACATTGAAATCTCTGTATTTATAGAATTACACACTTTTACAATCTTACCACCATTTTGCTTGTAGGTCACATATCCCTTAATCGGGTGATTCCTTTCCATTCACTTTGTATATCCACATTCCCAATGTACACTCAGGAGCCCTTTTTAACACATAATAACATATCAAAAGTTCTTAGTAGCTTGTTATAAAGAAATTACCAGATTCTTGAATTGTTCACTAGAAAGGGCTACTAATTTAGGCCTAAATTACAAATAAAGTGCTCATAGTTTATCACCAAAATACCAAAGGACTGAAAATAATCATTCATCATGTCACAAAATTGAAGAATCAAACATTTTTAGCAATAGAAAGGCTTCATAAATCCCTGATCCAAAAAACCCCTATTCTATGCACAAATCAAGCCCTACAAAGGAGGGTTTATTGCATAAGGTACTTACAAACCTTAAATACTCCTACCACCACCACAAACACCATGGAAATAGCCCATGTAAGCTTTATAAATTCACCACCCACCTTCATGCAAGCTTTTGCACTGAACACCACCCTGAAACCATGCTTTCCATGAAGGCAACTTTGTATTTCCTGTATGATTTAGCAGCCAATCAGATATTTCTTGATTTCCTTGTTCCTATACACTCACAAATTTCTTAAAACATTTTAAAAATCTTCTATACATTCCATCTCACCAATCTCCTAAATCTACATTGGTGGGATGGTGAATTCAAGCCTTAAATGACCCTCAAAACCCTTGACTGGTTAATCTGACAAACCACAAAAACCTTGGCTTTTAAATTTGATGGTAACTATTCAAAAAATCACTAGATGATTGTTAACACCCTACATAAAGTGAACAAACAAATATATAGCCCGTGCAAGAACTGAATTCAAGAATGAAACACAGTGAAAATAGGAACAAGGAACTTTATTTATTGAAAATGATTCAAGAATACAAAATCTATTCTTCTACCTGCATTTTACATGAATTTATATATATTCCTAATTAGATAATTGTCTTTTGAATCTCCCTCAATGAGTGAAACTACCTAAACTGCCTTGTGACTTTTAATATTCCATGCTTCTTTTCCTTTTTACAAATTTTCCCATCTTTAGCAACATTTGAAAATCTATTTTTTTGTGCGACCACCTAAGGACCTTAAATACAATGAAGTAGGTATTTATATGACCTTTACATGAATTTACAAATGGACATTCAATCTAAATAAAAAAAATCCTATGAGAGGCAACTAGTAACCTGGGTGCTTCTACACCAGTTAGTAGTTTGAAAAAATTCCTTGAAGAAATGTAGTCTCATGTGGTGATGGAATTCCATTCCATCACCACATGAGACTACATTTCTTCGAGGCATTTCTTCAAACTACTCACCACCTTTCCTATGATACCACATTTTTCATACATGTTCACCAAAGCATTTTATCAAACTACTCACTTCGTTGCAGTTGTTGCTATGGCTAAAAGCCTAAAATAGGTGTTTTCCAATAAACTATATGGATGCTTGGAAAAATATCTATCAAAGCATAATAATAAGCAATAATACCATAGAGAAGGAAATGAAATTTTTGAAAAAAATCCTAGAAGAAATGCGGTCTTATCCAGTGATGGAATACCATGACATGCATTTTTTTGTGGAATTTTTTCAAACAGTTCACTTCCTTCTCTATGCCACTATAGTTATCGTGCATGTCTATGAAAGAATTTAATCAAATGGTTCAGCGACTTGTTGCTATGGGTAAAAGACCTAAAACATGTCCTTTCGAACAAGATATGGATAGGGAAAATAGTAAGCATGATAATCATAAATATATAATTTAATACTTGTACTCAAAATTTTGTTCATTAGATCTCATACATTATAAGTCATGTGATGTGGATCACTATTGTAACTTTTTTTGTTGTTTTATTTTCAGATGTTGGTTGTGGAAACACCTCCAAATGTTATGAGGGAAATGGATATCGGTGTTTCATCTGCTATACAATCCTCGATGGCTCTGATAGGATAGGTATGAGGCAAATTACTAAATTTCAATTTACATTCGTTGTTATAGATGTTAGTTCTAGTGAAAAATCAAACCATTATTGATTCGTAGTTTAATTCCTATTTGGATGGTTTATACAGGGCTTGAGCATGCCTCAACATTGGTATGCAAATATTTCCATCGTGGAGGGTGATCGTGAGATGGCCGTAAGTGATTATTTTGTTAAATATATCATTTTTTATAATGTAATTTCTATATATTAATGTCTTTACTTCTTATTGTAATAGTTAAAACTTCACTAGGAGCTAAACCCTAGGAGGAGCAACAAGAGCACTCCTCAAGCATATCATAAATAAGTGATAGACTTATCGCCATTGGATCACCAAACAAATGGAAAGAATTTATTTCCAGAGCATGGAGAGAAATGAATTTTTTATTTGAGAGCCCTTTGTTGTATGCCTAGACATGGCAAATTTTGTACATATTTTGTATTAAATATATATGACATTGTATGCCTATATAGCATTCTCATAAGCCTATATGGCTATTTTGTAACTATATTTTATACTTATATCAACATATATTGATGTATGCATACATGGCTATTTCGTTAATACAAATCTTTTTTATCGATATTTGGTTTCCATATTTGAATTGATAATTTATCACACATATGTAGAGAAACAGTGGAATACTACAAAATAAAACACATTACACTTTTGTTCTCACTAACTTGATGTAATCTCCAACATCTCTCTTCTCTCATGCAAAGAGTTAGAACTACTTGGCCATGCCTTTGCATCATTCAGGAAGTTTTTCTCTTTTTGACAATGTCAAAAGCATGGTTGCATATAGATTAGGCAAAAGACTTTTCCTTTTAGATTAGCAATGCATGGAAGTTTGAAAAAGTATCCTTGATATTACAAAAAGATATGTGTTTATACCATAGCAGCAAAAATATTTTGGGGAAAAAATCGACAAACCAAAAGTATAATATTTTTTGAAAAAATCGGGAAAAAGTCTAGAAAAATTAGGAAAAAATAAAATTTTAAAAAAAAGGTAAAAAAAAGTAGAACAACAGATAAAAACTTTTTAAAATTTTTTTAAAGGCAATTCCATAGCATAGAGATATAGAGAGCAAATAAAATAAAGAGTTTAACTAATAAATTGTAAAAAAATGGGTTTTTGTAGTTTATATTCATATCATTTATTACATTGCATTGCACATCTTTCAAACTCAAAGCATTGCTTCACATTGCATAACTAATAACTAGATGTTAATAGATGAAAATTTTTCAATTACAATATAGTTTTTACAAAATCAACCTAAGCAGTTATGCAATTACTTCACATTGCAAGACTAATAACTAGGAGTAGCTGCCAATTGCATTTTCTTGTCATGGCATTCTATTAGACCACATTTCTTTGAGGCATTTTTTCAAACAATTCATTGCCTTTTCTATACTACCACATTTTTGATACATGTCTACCAAATCATTTTGTCAAATAGTTCACTGCCTTGTTGCTATGGCTGAAATCCTAAAACAAGTGCTTTCAAACAAGCTATGGATGCTTAGAAAAAATCTATCAAAAGCATAATAGTAAGCAATATCATAGACAAGGCAGTGAACTCTTTGAAAAATTGCCTCAAAGAAATGAGGTCTCATGGTGATGGATTTCCATGACAATCAAATGCATTTGATTGTCATGGCATTTCATCACCATGAGACCTCATTTCTTTGAGGAATTTTTTCACAGAGTTCACTGCCTTGTCTATGCTAACACATTTTTCATACATGTCTATCAAAACATTTTATCAAACAGTTCATTTCCTTGCTGCTATGGAAAAAAGCCTAAAACAAGTGCTTTCAAACAAGCTATGGATCCTTGGAAAAAATCTATCATAGCATAATAGTAAGCAATAGCATAGTCAAGGTGATGAACTGTTTGAAAAAAATGCCTCAAAGAAATGTGGTCTCATGGTGATGGAATGCCATGACAAGAAAATTTCTATGGATTTTCATGGCATTCTATCACCATGAGACCACATTTGTTTGAGGCATTTTTTCAAACAGTTCACTGCCTTGTCTATGCTACCACATTTTTCATAGATGTTTACCAAAGAATTTTATCAAACAGTTCACCTCCTTGTTGCTATGGCTAAAAGCCTAAAATAGGTGCTTCCAAAAAAGCTATGGATGCTTGAAAAAAATCTATCAAAGCATAATAATAAGTAATAGCATAGGCAAGGCATCGAATTGTTTGAAAAAAATCCTCAAAGAAATGTGGTCTCAATGGTGATGGAATGCCATGACAATCCATAGCAATTTTCTTGTCATGGCATTCATCATGCCATTCCATCACCATGAAACTACATTTCTTTGAGGCATTTTCTCAAATAGTTCACTGCCTTGTCTATGCTACCACATTTTTCATACATGTCTACCAAATAATTTTATCAAACAATTCACTGTCTTGCTGCTATGGCTAAAAGCTTAAAAAAAGTAATTTCAAACAAGCTATGGATTCTTGTAAAAAATATATCAAAGCATAACAATAAGCAACAAGCTATGGTCTCATGGTTTTTTTTACGCGAGAATCAGCGTGATTTTATTCACATTTTTTTTTGGAAATTTTGTTGTTTTAAATGACATTCAAGTTTATGGTGGTTTTGTTTTTTATATGATGATATGTGATATTCTAATCCTAATTCATGCTTCTAGGTTGCATAGATATATATTTTGTTTTTACATGTTTTTTGTACCAACGAACCCAAAATGAACTGAACCCCCCTCCAAAAAACTTTGGCCAAACCGGCGAACCAAACCCCCAAACCTGAACCTCAAAACCTATTCCAACACTCTTCATTCTACCTACAAAAAATTAATTTACCACCAAATTATGTTTCCCCTTGACTTTACCTACGTTTACTCCCTCAAACCTCTCTTTTTCATTCAAAGCCCTTATTTTCCCAACGAGGGCATGTCATGCCATAACATACTTTTAACCTCCCCTATCCTTGCAGACATTTTGAACACATCAAACCCCACAATCTCACTCTATTTCCAACCTATTCTAACTTATTTTCAAGCAATTTCTTCTTTTCACCTCTTCTAGCCTTGCTTTTAAGGGGCCTCAATTTTGAATTTTCAATAGAGGGAGTGTTAGTAATCTCTTCCAATGCCCTTAGTAATGCTATTTTCTTATTCCTACTCCCTATCCTACCTAAATCAGGCCCATATCACTGAGACATAGCCTGAACAATAGGTGGAATGCCCTATTTCAACATACTACACTCAAACCCTTAAGGGATCAATCCGATTGAATGTAGCTCAGAGCAATTATACATGTTTGGGTGAGAAAGAGGACCATGCCTAGCATAAACATGCCTATTCAGACATGTTGGAACAATCCATTTGGTCACATGAGTTGCAAAATGAAAGTTGCACTACTTTGCAACTTTCCACTGCTTCCATTTGACACTTTTTCCATCAATTGAAAACTGGACACCACGGGAAAAGCACTCCGAGATAACAAAAACCAAGAGAGGTTATTGTAGAGGGTCCCAATGCAATCCCATGGGATTAGATGGGAAGTTTCTAAGCATCACAGTTTCTGAGTAACCTTATGCTGAACTTTGCAGCCATTTTTCCCTTTGGACCCTTAAGTGATCGATTCGGTTGAACGTAGCTTGGAGCGATTTTGTGTGTTTGGGTGTGAAAGAGGACCATTCCTAGCGTAAAAATGTCTATTTAGATGTGTTGGAATAGTCTATTTGGTCACATGAGTTGTAGAACGAAAGTTGTACCACTTTGCAACTTTCCATTGTTTCCATTTGACACCTTTTCCATCAACTGAAAACTAGACACCACGGGAAAACCACTCTAACATAACAAAAGCTTAGAGAGGTTATTGTAGAGGGTCCCAGTGTGATCCCATGGGATCAAACGAGAATTTTCTATGCATCACGATGTTCGAATAACCTCATGTTGAAGTTTGTAGCCATTTTCCCCTTTGGACCCTTAAGGGATCGATCCGGTTGAATGTAGCTCAGAGTTATTCTGCGTGTTTGGATGTGAAAGAGGACCATGCCTAGTGTAAAAATACCTATTTAGATGTGTTGGAACAGTCTGTTTGGTCATACACAAGTTGCAGAATGAAAGTTTTACCACTTTGCAACTTTCCACTGCTTCCATTTGACACTTTTTCCATCAACTGAAAACTGGACACCACAGGGAAACCACTTCGAGATAATGAAAACAAAGAGAGGTTATTGTAGAGGGGCCTAACACAATCCCATAGGATTAGATGAAAATTTTCTAAGCATCACGTTGTCCGAGTAATGTCATGCCGAAGTTTGCAACCATTTTGCCCTTTGGACCCTTAAGGGATCGATTTGGTTTAACATAGCTTGGAGCAATTCCGCGTGTTTTGGTGCAAAATAGGACCATTCCTAGCATAAATATGCCTATTCAAATGCATTGGAATAATTTTTTTGGTCACATGAGTTGCAGAATGAAAGTTGCACCACTTTGCAACTTTCCGCTACTTCCATTTGACACTTTTTCCATCAACTGAAAATTGGACACCACGAGAAATCCACTTTGAGATAACAAAAACCAAGAAAGGTTATTGTAAAGGGACCCAATGCGATCCTATAAGATTAGATGAGAAGTTTCTAAGTATCACAGTGTCTGAGTAACCTCATGCTAAAGTTTGCAGCCATTTTTCCCTTTGGACCCTTAAGGGATCGATCCAGTTGAACGTAGCTCGAAGCGATTCCGCATGTTTGGGTGTGAAAGAGGACCATGCATAGCATAAAAATTCCTATTCGAATGCATTGGAATAGTCCATTTGGTCACACGAGTTGCAGAACAAAAGTTGCATCACCTTGCAACTTTCCACTGCTTGCATTTGACACTTTTTCCATCAACTGAAAAATGGACACCACGGTAAAACCACTCCGAGATAACAAAAATTGAGAGAGGTTATTTTATAGGGGCCCAACACGATCCCATAGGATTATACAAGAAGTTTCTAAGCATTACAATGTCCGATTAACCTCATGTTGAAGTTTGCATCCATTTTTTCCTTTGGACCCTTAAGGGATCGATCCGGATGAACAAAGGGTCTACACTCTAAACTTATCCAAACTTTACCAAATCTTGGGGCAGAAATTATAAGGTGTCAAAACTTCAAAATCCACAATCATATCTCAATTATACCACCGTACACTAGGTAAACCACAAAACCCTCTATTGTAGCCTATACCCTAGGGGTTTATTGAAAGTGATACTTCCAAAGCTAACCACGACCTAAAAATAACTCAAAACTATTTTTGATACCCTACACAAGCTCAAAAAATCATAAAATAACTCTTCCCTACACAAAAACACAATTTGACTCTTCAAAACCACCACTTTTCTTAAAGAAAACTCACTTTTACACACATGGGTTTCACACCCATCTCACTTTCAGATCTCCCCAACACTGACACATCATTCCCACACCTTAATAATGTTAGTGTAGACCCATTCCTCAAGTTACAGAGGCTATAGAGAAGATGAATGGGTCAAAAAGCCATTTTTATTGACTCAAAACCTTCAAATGTACAAGTTCAAGCTGGTTTTAGTAAATTGATGATAAAATGCACAAAACGTTATGGAAAACCTTCTAAATGGATTCAAAAGAAAGGTAACTCCATATAA
Source organism: Sequoia sempervirens (assembly GCA_007258455.2). Taxonomy (NCBI): domain Eukaryota; kingdom Viridiplantae; phylum Streptophyta; class Pinopsida; order Cupressales; family Cupressaceae; genus Sequoia; species Sequoia sempervirens. Next base: position 368,375,028 of record VDFB02000008.1, on the reverse strand, counting down.
TATGCAAATAAAAAAAAATATAGATCAACTAATTGAAATACAGGCCATACAATCTACTCCTACAACTAAAAATACATAAAATTTTGGAAAATTCTGAGTTTTTATTGGTTTTGCTTCTTCAAATCACAAAATCCAACCTTCAATTCGAGTTGTCCATGTTTTAAAACTCTTTCCCACCAATAAAAAACTGATTCACCTTCCTAACTAACCTTTGAACTGGTTTGACTCTTCACATTCCCTCCATAATGCAAATTTTGCAATTTTACAATGTTTAAGTTTGCAAATTTTGCACATTTTTGCAATTTGCAAACATTTTGCACTTTTTGAAAAAACCAACCTCCTAAACACCTAATACATCTCAAATATGACTAAATACATAATTTAATGGTCTCATAGACCTTATTTTAATACAAAACTCAAAATCCTAAATTCTACTCCTTATTTGCCTTGATGAACAAAACCTACTGAATGGTGCTCCTGCACCAATCATACATTGACCTTGTCCCTCCTAAAGTTTGGGCCACATCCATTACCTCCACATAAAACTCGTCATCCTTGTTCTTCTTGATTCCCATGCCTTGATATGGTTATGCAAATGAAAATGAAGCAAAGTAATCATCTCCTTCTCTGCTGGCTAGAAGAATGAATGCTTGATGTTTTGATGCATGATATCAGCTCTCTCATCTACTCTCATGGTTGAGTACTAAAATCTAGTATGGTGGGAATCTAGAGTTCCAGTCATCTTTCTTCCTCTTCCACCAAATGTTGGCCTGATCCACACATCTGCCAGCCTAATTGACTTTGTTTTTTAAAGCTAAAGTTTCTCCTAAGTCACCAGTGTTTCTCTCTCTTCCTTTTCAGACTCTTTCATTGCTACAGGTCATCTCTGGGATTTAATCATTTGTACCACATGTGGTTTATGTGATTTGAATCCTTGCATCTAAAGGAAATTTCCTCAACATAAATACTGATAGGGAATTTCAATGTTGCCATTGTAGTTGGTATTAAATTTGACACCTGCAACATTGAAAATTATCCTTATATAAGAATTCCCTCCATCTTGTTGGCTTGTAACACTCTTGATGGTGGCTACATGAAATCTGATTTTGATTCCTCTTCTACATTAGAGGGAACTCATATATCCTTGTTCTGACTCTTCTAAATTATTAGAATCAGAATCACTAGCTTCCATATTCAAAAATTCCCAACAACCATCTTGAAAAATTGGCCACCAGTTCAATTTCATTTTTCTTTCATAATACTTTATATCCATGGAGTTCAGCCATTCCTTCATGCCATCAAGTGAATATTGATGAATGGCATCAATGCGGAGTACATCCCACTTGAAGACATTCAAAATAATAGCCATATCAAATGCCTTTTTCCCAAGTCATAATCTCTCAAGGTTAACAATAATACATTGACCTTCTTTCCCCTCCTAAAGTTGCGACCACATCCATTAGCTCCACATAAAACTCGACATCCTTGGTCTTCTTGGTTCCCATGCCTTGATATGGTTATGCAAATGAAAATGAAGCAAATTAATCATCTCCTTCTCCATTGGCTGGAAGAATGCATGCTTAATGTTTTGATACATTATATCAGCTCTCTCATCTACTCTCATGGTTGAATACCAAAATCTAGTATGGTGGGCCTCCAGAGTTCCAGTCATCTTTCTTCCTCTTCCGCCAAATTCTGGCCCGATCCACATGTCTGCCAGCCTAATTGACTTTTTTTTTGAAAGTTGAAGTTTCTCTTGAGTCACCAATGTTGCTCTCTCTGCCTTTTTAGACTCTTTCATTGCTACAAATCGTCTCTAGGATTTAATCATTTGTACAACATGTGGTTGATGTGCTTTGAATCATTGCATCTAAAGGAAATTTCCTCAACATAAATACTGATAGGGAATTTCAATGTTGCCATTGTAGTTGGCATTAAAGTCGGTACCTGCAACATTGAAAATTATCCTTATATAAGAATTCCCTCCATCTTGTTGGCTTGTAACACTCTTAATGGTGGCTACATGAAATCTGATTTTGATTCCTCTTCTACATTAGAGGGAACTCATATATCCTTGTTCTGACTCTTCTGAATTGTTAGAATCAAAATCACTAGCTTCCATATTCAAAAATTCCCGACCACCATCTTCAATAAATTGGTAACCAGTTCAAGTTCATTATGCTTTCATAATACTTTATATCCATGGAGTTCAACCATTCCTTCATTCCATCAAGTGAAGATTGAAGGAATGGCATCAATGAAGAGTACATCCCGCTTGAAGTCTATAAAAATAATTTAGCCATATCAAATGCCTTTTTCCTAGGTCATACTCTCTCAAGGTTAACAATCATACATTGACCTTCTTTCCCCTCCTAAAGTTTGGACCACATCCATTATCTCCACATAAAACTTGACATCCTTGGTCTTCTTGGTTCCCATGCCTTGATATGGTTATGCAAATGAAAATCAAGCAAAGTAATCATCTCCTTCTCTGCTGGCTTGAAGAATGCATGCTTAATTTTTTGATACATGATATCAACTCTCTCATCTACTCTCATAGTTGAATACCGAAATCTAGTATGGTGGACCTCCAGAGTTCCAGTCATCTTTCTTCCTCTTCCACCAAATGCTAGCCCGATCCACATTTCTACTAGCCTAATTGACTTTGTTTTTGAAAGCTGAAGTTTCTCTTGAGTCACCAGTGTTGCTCTCTCTTCCTTTTCAGACTCTTTCATTGCTATAGATCATCTCTAGGATTTAATCATTTGTACCACATGTGGCTGATGTGCTTTAAATCCTTGCATCTAAAGGAAATTTCCTCAACATAAATATTGCTAGGGAATTTCAATGTTGCCATTGTAGTTGGTATTAAATCCAGTACCCGCAACATTGAAAATTATCCTTATATAAGAATTCCCTCCATCTTGTTGAATTGCAACACTCTTGATGGTGGCTACATGAAATTTGATTTTGATTCCTCTTCTACATCAGAGGGAACTCATATATCCTTGTTCTGACTCTTCTGAATTATTAGAATTAGAATCACTAGCTTCCATATTCAAAAATTTGCAACCACCATCTTCAATAAATTGGAAACCAGTTCAAGTTCATTCTTCTTTCATAAAACTTTATATCCATGGAGTTCATCCATTCCTTCATGCCATCAAGTGAAGATTGAGGAATGGCGTCAATGCGAAGTATATCCTGCTTGAAGTCTTTCAAAATAATAGCCATATCAAATTCCTTTTGCCCAATTCATACTCTCTCAAGGTTAACAATCATACATTGACCTTCTTCCCCCTCCTAAAGTTTGGACCACATCCCTTACCTCCACATAAAACTCGACATCCTTGGTCTTCTTGGTTCCCATGCCTTGATATGGTTATGCAAATGAAAATGAAGCAAAGTAATCATCTCCTTCTCTGCTGGTTGGAAGAATGCATGCTTAATTTTTTGATACATGATTTCAGCTCTCTCATCTACTCTTATGGTTAACAATCTCAATCTTGAACTAATAGTGATTACTAAGAAAGGTAATTCCACCAACTCTATCAAACAGTTTACCATAGGAATAATAAAAGCAGAGGCTTTGAAATGAACTCCATGAAAACCAAGCTCTCTAAATGGTATATCAAACTCTTAGACCTCATTCTTGCACATTTGCAACCAAATTCAAATATTTTCCTTCAAAAGGCTACAAATTCAAATATTGACAATTTTGTAGCATGAATGCATTTTTTTGCATATTTGACCACTGAGACTCAAAACCTCACCCTACTACACCTTAAATGGTCTTGATTGACCTTATTTAGCATAAATAATCACAAAATACCTTAATCTAATCTATTTACCACCTATCAACCTTCAAAAAGTGAAATTTTGGAACTAGGAGACTATGTGCTCCTGCATGAAAATTATATTGTGTCTGAGCCTTCAAGAGGATTTAAATATAACCTTTACAAATGATTCTACATATTTCCAATCATGCCTAACTATTGAGCTTGTAACTAGCATGACTTATTACATTATAAATCAATTGACCATGTAATATGACCTTATTCAATTAACAATTTACTCAAAACACAATTTAGTAACTTAAAATAATTCCATGAACCAAATTTGTTCAATAACCTTGGTGCCCCTGCACCAAATTTCAATATTTCAATAAATGTCATTACAAGTACAAATCTCCTTACAATGCCTTAGATGCTCTGTTCTCATAGATATTTTACAATGTCACTCATACAATCGATATTTTCTTATAATTTCTACATCATAGGTACTCATTTAGAGGTTAACTTCAAATGAGTAACTTGAGATTCCCTCACAAAGCTTCACACGCTCTTTTATAATGGCTTCAAATCAGAATTGAGATTTTTCAAGATCATCAAAATAAGGATGTTGCATTGCTTTTTTGGCTGAGATTCTCTTTGATGGCTCAAAAATCAACATTTTCTACGAGGAGAGACCAATCAATATTTACTAGTTTAGTTATAGATGTACGTAAAGTAAAAGAATAAAAAGAAACAACTCATCCAAAATGGAAATGAAATGAAAATAGTTGGAAGGCACTTACATATAGGTATGGTAGTCTATCAAATTAGTCACTCCTGGTCATACATCTTCATTGTGAGTTCCAAGATACCTACTGCACACAACACCTCTCATGAATCTAGAATATCTTGAAATTTGAGATGCTCCTATAATGTCTACATCATAGGTGCTCATGCTAAGGTTAACTTCAAATGAATAAATTGAAATTCCCTCACCAAGCTTCGCACGCACTTTTGTAATGGCTGAAAATAATAATTGAGATTTGTCCAAATCATCAATATAGGGATGTTGCATTGCTTTTATGCCTGAGATTATCTTGGATGGCTCATAAATCTGCATTTTCTGCAAGGGGACACCAATCAATGTTTACCAGGTTACTTACAAATATGCAAAGTAAAATAAGACATGATAGCAAATGCATCAAAAAAATTATTGTGGATAGAAGTGTAAATTAATAAGATCCATTGTGCATATACTTACAAATTAATCCAATGAGTCATTCGAATCTGCTCTACTCTTTATTGTGTCAAGTATTACCTCATGGTCAGACTCACAGACCTTCCACAAGGTCTTGTTCAAAGGTCTACCCCCATATTTTCTCAAATGAACATTAGATGCCACACCAAGGTTTGAGTAATGAAGCATCTTACAATGCGTGTCAAATTCCTCAAACAACCAATGTTTAACACTCTTATGTGGGTACCTTCTAAGCCATGTTCCAGTAACAACAACTGAGCCTGTAGGGTATTTGATGTTTTCTCCATCTATAACTGGGGCTTCCATTTTCTTTTTGGCCTCAACATAATGACATAAGTAATAGTCCATTCCCTCTTCGTTTTCTTCATCTGCAATAACTACATAAACATGCCCTGCATTGATATGTGCAGAAAATCACTTGAAATTAGTCAACATTATGAATATAGTACAAAGTAAGATAACAATATAGAATTTAAAAAACTAAGCATGTAGATATATTATCTGGTTGAACTAGATCTAATACGTGGTTAAAGTCGACCGATGATTCCATCTATGTTAGTTCCAATGTCATCGGAGGGTGATATGTGTGAAGTGGGCTAAGATAAATTTTCATATTGATCCATTTTAAACCTGTTAATACTCTGATTGAATCTCCTTTTGATGTACAAAGGAGTAATTTTCTGCAAAGTCAACTACTAATAGAACTGTTCCATGTGGGAAAGTATCTCTCAATGTTTGGAATTGTTGTGCTTGCCACTTAGCAAAAAAGGAAAGTTGAGCTATAAACCGCCTGATGGACTGTAGTCGTCCTTGCAATGATCAAAGCTAACTGATATTTTGTGGTGGCGGCATGTCCATTATAGCTTGTACTTTTTCTGGATCAACCTCTATGCCCTTTTCTGAAATAATGTATCCTAGGAGTTTTCCAGATGTAACACTGAAGACACATTTCTTTGGATTGAGTTGAACATTGAACTTCTCCATTCTGATAAAGATTTTTGACAAGATTTCTAGATGCCCTTCTCATGTGTTGGATTTGGCAAGGAGATCATCAACGTAATCTTCCATGAATGTATGCATCATATCATGAAAATTTGTTGTCATTGCTCTTTGATAAGTGGCTCCTGCGTTCTTTAACCCAAATGGTATTACGTTCCAGCAATAGGTACCCCAAGGGCATGTGAACGTTGTTTTATCTTGATCCTCTGGTGCAATCTTTATCTGGTTGTATCCTGAAAATCCATCCATTAATGAATACATTGCATGGCCAATAGTTAAATTAACAATCATGTCTATGTTTGGCAAAGGGAAGTCATCTTTGGGACAAGCTTTGTTCAAATCTCTAAAATCTGTACAAATTCTAATCCTTCCATCTGGCTTTGAAACAGGTACAATATTGGAAATCCATTCTGCATAGTCAATAGTCCAAATGAATCCAACATCTAAAAGCTTCTTAAATTCCTCTTTAACTAATAACGCAACATGTGGATGCATTTTTATGAGTTTTTGCTTCACAGGTTTTACCCTTGCATTTATAGATAAATGATGCATTATCAGATTAGGATCTAACCCTGACATATCTGAATCATCCTCAGTTGAGTCATCATTATATCATGAATCAAATTCAAGTGATTGAGTTCCCAAGCTTTCTCCTTGTATGAGAATGGGTGCATATTTGTGTATGGTATCAACTTGTTTGTCTCTCCAAAATTAATCATTATAAATGGTGTCCCATTCATATTCATTAGAATCAGTATCTGAACCATTCTACAATTGGAAAACTAATCCATAAGATTTTTGTAGAGTGACATCTTCATGGTGTTTATCTGAAATTGATTCTCTTTCATGAGTTTGTTGTGCTTGCTGTAAAACTGACTCTTCTATATCCTTACCATATCCCAATCCTATTTTATCATTTGGATGTATTGAAATAGGTTGAATTGGCTCCACAATTCCTTCTCTTCTTTTTCCTATAGGACCATTTCCTTCATAGCCCATTCTCTGCATGATAGTGTACCCTTTACCATATTGTTCTGTAGGTAACTTAATGTGCAAGAGAGATTCATCTTCATCTTTGTATAGCCAACTTAGGATGTCCCTATCTTCAACTTCTTCCTTAGTGGTGTTGGCTTTAATGAATTGTCCATCAAACTTTGTGATTGGTATAGAAGCTTGGGACGTAGAGGCTGTTGCAATCTTTTTATTTGATAAGGTTGGTTGACCATGTGACCTCAGAGAAGGAGGTAAGGTAGAAAGAGATAGCGAATATTCACCTACTCCTTTGTCTTTAAAATTTAGCTTAGTGTCAAGATTCTTTGTCAATTCTTGTAGTTGGCCTTGTAGATTAGAAGAAGCAGTAAGAGCCTCCCTATTGTGTGGCACAAAGGCATCCTGAGTTGCTCGAAGATTTGAACAAGTTTGGGTGCTATTGTAATCAGCTTGTACAGTTATTTCTTGTCCATCATATGGAAACTTGAGGCATTGATGATACATTGATGGTACTGCTTGCATATCATGAATCCATGGGCGACCTAAAAGTATGTTATAGGAAAGATCACGATCTAGGACCTGAAAAAATGTATTTTTCATAACAGGTCCCACTCTGATAGGTAGCATTATTAGTCCTTTAGAAGATCTTTCTTCATCATATGTCTTGATAGTTATTTTCCTTCGTGGATCAATGGAATTTTCTGATATTCCTAAGGCATGTATTAGCTTTAAGGTACAAATGTTTAAACTACTCCTCCATCTATTAAAACACATTTGATTCAATGTTTATGGATCATGACTTCAAGATAAAGCAATGAATTATGTGGATGTGTCATGGAAGCATCATCTTTTTCAGAAAGTGAAAGACAAGTGGGGGAAGACAAATGTCCCACCATGGCTTGAAATTTGTTTACATCCAGATTAGTGTCAACAGATGTGTTTACAAGAGCTTCTTCTAGAATATTCTTGTGTATGGGAGATATTTTGAGAAGTTCAAGAATGGAGATTTGAGCTGATGTTTTTCTCAGTTGATCAACTAGATTATAATGATTTGGAGAAGGAATAGTTGTCTTGGATGAACTTCCTTTTAAAACAACTTTTTCTTGTCCTCTCGTAGTCACATTAACCTGTTGATATTCTTGTTTTCCCTTGATTTTAATAACATTAACTCGCTGATCATCTACATAGATGTGACAGATTATATTGTCCTCAACATTATATATGCTTTTGGCTTTTGCATCTGATGTTTCCCCCTTTTGATAGTTTGGTAAAGGATCTTTGAATGCTTGATGATCGTCATTGGTATAATGTCCTTCAATTGAAATGGTTCCATTGTCAATTAAATCTTGTACTAGATTTCGCAAAGCTTGACAATTATTTGTTCTGTGACCTTTACATCGATGATAACTACAATAATACGAGTCATTCCATGATGGTGGTTTAACTCGTGGCTCAAAATCTCTTTGTGGTGGTAAGGTGATAACCTTATTATTGAGAAGCTCCTTGAGAGAAAACTCAAGAGATTGACCTAAAGTGGTAAAATTCCGTCGATTTGAAAAGAATGGCAGTCTTGGTAGATTTGATGTTTGAGTATTGCCAAGATTGTTATTGAAATTACTGTGATTATCCTTGGTGTTTTGATTGGTCATGCTTTCTTGCTTGGAGTTTTGTCCTTGTTGATTGTTGTTTCCTTGTTGGTTGGTATTTTCTTGTTGATTGTTTCGTGGAGCACTTGATAGGTTAAAGATAGATGGTCTTGTTTGTAGATTATTTGCATCTACTATACCATCATTGATAACATTTTTATTTCTGTTCCAAAACCTTGTTTTATCATTGTTGTTTTGGTTGGATGAACTTGTATTATCAAGTTTTATCACTCCTCGTTTAACCAAGGCCCCTTCAATGGTGATTGCATTTTCAATCAATTTTTCAAAGTTATGAGGACAATGAAGATTAAGCCTGTAACTTAATTCTTGATCTAGGCTATCGATGAAGATATCCATCTTTTCCCTTTCAAGAATAGGATGGGAATATTGCACAAGCAACCTTCTCCACCTTTGCAAAAACATAGTGAAGGATTCTCCTACTTTTTTTTTCACTTTACAAATATCAAGCATTGTTATCTGGTGTTGGATGTTGTAAGCGTATTGTGATATAAACTGATTTATTAACTCCTCAAAGGTTTTGATGGGGGGAGTGATCTTGGAAAGCCACTCCATGGATTGTCCACCTAGACTTCGTGGAAACAATCACATTAAGTAGGTATCGTCATAAGCGAAGTCTAGACTCATATTTCAAAAATCCCTCACATGTTCAATGGGATCATTTTTTCCATTGTACCTTTCAAATTTAAAGATTTCACAATTTTTTGGAAAAGGGATCATTTGAAGACTCCTATTGAATGGATAAGGAGATATGTCATCCAAAACATACTTCTTTGTTGCACCTCCTTGCATCTCCTTTATTTTCCCTTGTAATTCTTTTATCTATTGAGTAAGGGCACCAAAATCATTAGGAGTTTCTGGATTCTGTTTAATCCCTTTTATATCAAAATTGTAAGGTAACTTATCTCCTTGATTAGCTAATGAAAGAAAATATCTTTCTTTGTTTCGTTCTAAAATCCTTTCCATAAGATTATGGAATCAGGGATCTTGCTCTGCTTCTTGAAGCTTTTCTTCTGTTAATTCTTCAACATTAAATGTTTCCTCTTCTTTCTCATTATGGTCACCCATTTTGCTTGTGGTAGTTTCTCCTTCGTCTTTTTCCATGTGTTTTCGAGATCTCGTGACAATAGGCATAAGCTTTGTTCCAAATTCTACTAACTTTTGATCAAAAATGTGAAATAGTGCAATTTGTGATAGATATGAAAGTTAGGATAGAATGAAGATTCTATGACTTGAAAGATTTCTAGCCTTTAGCTTGTGTTGTTCCCTAATTGAAAGGATGAAAATCCTGTTGGCGGGAATTTAAGCAAAAGATCAAGAAAAGGATGATTTTACACTTTATGAAGTTTGATCATAGCTTCGTAAAAGGATGGATTTTGTGATGAATGCCTAATGTGACTGAGTTCTCTATTATAGAAATTGATTTGGATGAGTAGAATATTCAATTGCAGGTTGGAGAATATAACAAAAACGAACACATTGACTATGGTTGTGCCTTTGAGAAAGGGCTTTTCTTTGAAAGAAATCTCGTGAGTATAATGGTTCTACAGCATAATCATTTGTGAAACCTCTAACACAGTCATGATATCGATGAAGAAAGGTTCTATATTTAAGTAAAACCTTTCGGATTTGGTACAAGAATTGTCTTTTCTTCAATAGTTTCTTGTAGCTAAGGGGTTTCTTCGTCTTTTTGATCCGTTTGAGAATGGATTTCTTAACAAAGGTTGTGGATTTCCAATCTCTTAACATGAGAGTAATCAAGGTAATCATGAGTTTTGGATGATCTTAACTGAATTAATGTTTTAAAAACACTTCAAATAAGTTATAGAATAGTTGTTTTTAATTCCTATACTAAACATCAAGTGTATGATCAAAATGTTTTTCAAAAATTGTTTTAACAAGTTTTACACATGATAAATAGTTCAAATAGACTCACTCTTAGTATTCAAGTAGGTCATCATAGTAATCAATAGCCCACATCTTAGAACTGCGTCGACTCACACAGTCGTGTCACCCCCAAAAGGGCGCCTGTGTTTTTGTCTTTTCTAGGTGCGTACTCAGAGTGACGGAAGTGGATATCGAATCCCTTGAGCAAACAGTCCTTGGCAGTTATATGTTGAGTATCTTGGGGGTAGATTCTTCCCTCCACTGCACTATGATTATTATGATGTTCAGAAACTGACTTCGGTTGGATACTACACTAAGTTCGTAGTAAGGGTTTCTGTTTAGTGCAGCAAATGATATACTCCCTCAAGAGACCTCCCTACCTTTAGAACAAAGGCTTTGGGGATGGTTATCTTGCACACTACCATCAAAAGAGGGTTTCCCCAAATTTGCTTTAAATTTTATAGTGGGGTGGAATAGCCTGGCTTTGGCTTGAACCCACTTGAGTCATTCCTCTTGGATGAGTACTTTTTCCCATAAGAGCAGGCTCTCTAAAAGGTATTATAAAAACTTAAAATTGCATGAAAGGAAATAGACGAGTTTGGCATTTTGATCACCCAGTTAAGGGGAGAGCATAGGCCTATCACCGTTTAAAGCAAAGCAAAAAAGAGTTCAATTTTAATCCCAAATAAACAATTTGCTATGCTAGGTGAAGATGTTGCTTCATAAAGACATGGAGTTCTTTTTAGCCCAAAATAGAAAATGAAGTGACTATCCTAGGATTGCTTGATTTTGAATTATGTGACTATCCTAGGATTGCTTCATTCTTTTAAAATTCTTACTGTCCGCGGTCGCATCAGATCCAGTCAAATCATATTTAAGTTACAGATTACAATTGCTAAAACAGACATCAAGGGTGCTAAAACAGAGTTTATGGGCGCTGTAAGATTTGTCACGGGCATTGTAGCATCTATCACAGGCACTACAGGATCTATCAGGGGCACTGCAGGATTTGTTATGGACGCTGCAGGATGGATCACATGCACTGTAGGATGGGTCATGGGCATTGGAGGATGTGTCATGGGCACTGCAAGATGAGTCACGGGTGCTAAACTTGGTGTGAACTGTTTTGAAACATGTTTAATGTGCTAATACGCTGTTTTTAGCCGTAACTTGTTAGAAAAATCTACAATAAAATATTAAAATTGGGCCAAGAGCCCCACGGTGGGCACAAAAAATGTGTGATAGAAATATGTGTATAAAAATAAGATAAACAAATCACACAAAATGAAACATTAAACCAAAGAAAGCAAGATAAATTGAAATAAAATTAAACAAACAGAGCTTCTTCAGAACCGTTCCATTTTTCTCTATCTCTAGGGATTTGTTTGAAGCTGTTGTTCTTAGATTGTGTAAGCAAAGCTTCTCCGAATGGAAACCTGCAAAACGAGTGTGCAAAAAAGGAAAGTACTTCTCTATGCTATATGTTGATGGAGTGAAATGCTGATACGGATATGCACAGGGGCTATAGATTATGCACAGAGGCTGTGGATTATGGATGCTATTGAAACTAAACTATAAGGATGATTGGCCATGATATGGAATGATTCTACAATCTATGAATGCTAAAAGACTATGCTATGGATGCTTGAAAGCTATTTAACTATAGTTTTCCTGTATGAAAGCTTCTCTATGCTTTCAAAGAGTCGGCAGTCCTTTTTATAGCTTTTTGTAGGCAAGAGTCTGGCTGGAAAAGATCAATGGCTGTGAGATTGTCTAGTAGATTTGAATGGTGAGAGATGGAGAGGTTGAGAGGAAGATGGAAAATGTTGGGAGGTTGGAGAGAAGAATGGAGCCTTGTCTTCAACCCACAGGAACAAGCTTGCACAGGAACAGAGAAATTAATTTTCTATTTTGGAAGTTTGTTTCACGATTGTTGAAGATAATCCAATATTAAATAAATAAATTTATTTAATTTCATGTGAGTTTGATTTTTGATTTAAGGACTATAGAAGATTTAATTAAATATTTGAAATATTTAATTGTAAATAGACTTTAGAAGAATTAATTAAATATTTGGAATATTTAATTATGAGTAGACTTTAGAAGAATTAATTAAATATTTTGAATATTTAATTGTGAATGGACTTTAGAAGAATATTAGGAGAGAAGAATATTTAATCTTTATTTGAATAAAATATCCAAGCCAAGATTATATGATAATTAATATAAATAAATTGTAATGTTTATTTAATTAATTAAGAAATGGATAAGAAAAGAGATTAAATAAACTTATTTATTTAATCGAAATGAAAGAATGAACAATATAAATAAATTATTTAAATTTATTTATACGTAGATTGAATTCGGAGATTTAATTAAATATTAAAAATATTTAATTAATTACCAGACTATTGTGATGTGACCATTTTTAGGTGTATACAGCTAGGTTCACCAAAATGAAATGAAGAAAATTTGACTCTCTATGTTCTAGGAGATAGAGTATCCATTCTTCTTGCAGGTTTCATTCAAGGATACCTTAGAGATCTCAATCCAATGATAGAATGAGGAAAAAAGATCTACAATAAGGTGTCCAAGGGTATGATTGAAAACTAAAAGGGGGTTCATGACCAAGCTAGGGCTTGGAAAGACAAGTAACATGCAAAAGCTAATGATAAAGCCTAATGATGTGAAAAACTTAAGTAAATGACCTAGAAATGGATGCAAAACCAAAACAGTAAATTGATAAAGTACAAAGATGCACCTATAAATATATAGAAGCTGAGGATAAGGTCCAAAATGCTCAAAATGCCAATTTTAATGCTTTTTGGGACTCATATGCTAGGCTAGGTGATTTAGTTCTAGATTAAGGTTTCTAGGCAGGACCAAAAATCTAGAAGTGACAAGTCTGAAACTCCTGAAATATGGAAAAGTCCTTGTACTGGGACTCATACACCAGAAGTGGCATATCAGTCTTGTCCATCTTTTTTTGATGGGTCAAAGTTTTAATCTAATCTTTGATCTTTTCTCTTCCTTCCAATCTCGAATTTTGGATTTGAGATGCTAAATTATTTTCTATAAGTGTCTTTTAGTGATCTTATAAACAAGGTGAAAAATTTGCAAACTTGACAACTTCCTATCTTGCTCTTCAATGTATCTTCAGCCTAGATCTACAAATCACACACTAAAGAGAGGGAAAAATGTTGTTCTGATAGTAGAAAGGGGTTTTCCTTGGTTAAACACCATTTTGGTAATGAAACCTTGAGATGAAATAAAATAGAAGAAAGGAATGATGAATGAAAAAATATGTAATGTTGCAACTCACCAAACTTTTGAACAAAAGGCTGCAAACATGTATGAAGTGGCTACCATGAATGTAGATATTTGACTCTTGCTTGAATGGTATGGATTTTGACTTGAATTCTCACTTGAATCATGAAACCCTACATCACAAATGTTAGCTCAAAAAGAAAACATGATGCATGGTGACTTTGACATGATGCTTGATACTTGAATAATGCTCCAAAATTCTTGATAATCAACTCTTGAAGGCTCTTGAGTGAACTCTTGAATGCTCTTGTAATCATAAATTTGCTATAGTGCTTGAATAATTAAAAGCTTAGGAGAAAATGAGTGAAATAACCTTGTATTTACACTCGTTTATGCCAAATTCCTCAAAATTACAACAATAGAAGCCAACATCATATCTAGGAGAATAAAATCCCACCAATAATTTGAATTTAGTTTAGGTCTAAGCTAAGTGAGACTCATACACCAGAAATGGCGTATGAGTCCCATTAGGCTAAGCTTGGGACACATTTTTCAAGAAATGCGTAGTTTAATGTGAAATCCAGATTGGGGCCCCAAAATTTGGGTGGGACCCATATGCCCAAGGTGGTGTATGTGTCCCAAATCACTAAATCTAGGCCATACAATAAAAAACACATGAATTGTTATTGGATATTGGTAAATATCAGGATTAATCTTAGAAAGATGCATTAATAATGCTTGTGGATACAAAATAAGGCCAATTAAAGCATAAATAATCCCAATTAATTAATAAAAACCCTAGATTAGTGTGAAAGTGTAAGAAAACACCTTATAACACCCTAAATAAGGTACAATTAAGCCCATTTAGTTCTCAAGTGCCCATACAAGTGTGAAAATGTAAAAGGGATACATTTTTCTACTCTACATAGTGGTACAATGATTTACAACCTAGGGTATGTGCAGAATTATGATGGGCCAAAAAGTGGCGATATGATGGGTATGTGTAGCGTATGTGGTTGACGAGTTTTATATTTTTTAAAAGTTGTAATAAAAAAATCATAATTAATTATTTACTTGGAAAAAAATTACAAAAAAATATGTATCACATCGGGAGATGAGTCCTCTACTTATATCTTAAATCTTATAAAAAAAATATTATCATTTTATTGTGGTTAGGGTGGTCAGACAGACACATACTTTTTATTTTTTCCCTGAAATTTAAGTACTACTGCAATGAAATTTCAAATTTTCAAGAAATAGATTTTTTTAAAATAAACCTAGTAGTTTAGAAACTACATTCATTTTTCTACAGATTCTATTCTTTCATATTTTTGAAATAATATAAATAACTTATTCAAATTTTTACGTCAAGTTGCCTAACTCTGATTTTTTCTAAAATTTTTGCCACTTAAGGGCCTATTTTTTGCATAATGATCTTGCACATACCCCAAACTCCATTCACAACTAGGATGAGTTAAGTGAAAACTTATGTTAACAGTTTCAGGACAAGTTTGATCACTTGTGCTTGGTGGAACAACTAACAACAATTAATAGAGCACCCCATGAATTCATAAGAAATTTTAACTTCAAATTTCAAAAGACTTGGGATAGGATCTTTTCCTTGGTGTTCAGAATTCTCCCAATCATATACTATTTAAGGGCTCATAATAGTGATGTGACTATTATTATTTAGTCTATGGGTGGAGTGACTCTACCAAATACATATGACATGACCATTAGGGATGAAAATTATCTAAAACAAGATGGAAAATAACTCCAAGGCCATCAATGCCTCTATTCCTAGAGTTTCTTCCTCAATGAACCATATTGGCTCCTATTCCAATTTCCTATACCAATCATCCATCTCCTTCTAGTGTACCTTAAAATGAATAGCATGAGGTTAAAGCCTTTTTTTTTTGTAAATGAGTTGGTGAAAATAAGAAGACAAAAAGCTCAAAATAGTAGACCTTACCAACCTCAAATCCAAAACTATCAAAAAAAGGCACTCATATCAAGGGAAAATTCAATGGAATTATGTCAAACCCTTGAATAGTGTAAATATAGCCACTAAAAATGTTTCAAAGGCTCTTGTTCCAATTTAGAATAACTTATCAAATAAGAACATGATTGGTGTTACCCATGCAATCAACCACATAACCAAAAATCCTATTAAAATGGAGAGTTTAAACAAACTCTAATGGTTCAAAATGAACCCTCAACTTCAGGACAAAAATTTGATGGAAACCAAGTACTTTTTGATAAGAAATATCATTTTCTAGGAGACTCTATGTTGGTCAATAGGCATGATCTAGAATGCAGTGGCTTATAGCACAAGGTCAAGGAAAAGAGTAATCCATAGTGGAATATCATTTGAATAGTTGGTCAAGCATAAACCTCCCAACCACCCTAAACTACTAAAGATTCTTGTAAAATAGGTAGGAAAATTATGCAACAATTGAATTAGACCATTGGTAAGATTAACAAAGCTACATACGAACAACCACAAGTCATCCAACCAACAAAGTTGGACCTTGCTAATCCAAGATTTTCATCTAAGGTCATTCAAACTCATTTTAATATAGTTGATCGAATGAATAAAGCTAACCTAATTGACACCATGTGGGAGGATTTTTACATCCCATCTCAAAGGGATTTCTTGCAACAAGCTTTGAAATTTCTCAAGCAACTAAATAATATACCAGAAAAAGAAGGGACTACTCTACCAACCAACCTAGCTGTTCAACCCAAGGAAGATGGGAATTCAAGTAAAATAAAAAAACCAACTCCCTTCTATTTGTCCTTAATTATTGGATATAATATAGTTGTAGTATAGAAAATTGTATACCTTAACAATTTCAAACTATTTTTTTCCCCCCTAAATTATTGAGCCTAATTGACCCCATAATGACCTAAAATTATGTATTCCAAAGCCCGTTTCTCCCACTTTCAATAAACACAAATCATTGAATAAATGCATCCAGCTCATGTGTTGCCCCAAAAACTAAGTGTCTTGGAAATTTGGGCTAGGACACATTCATCCATGGTCAAATGGGTCCCATCAACATCAATTCCATTACCTCACCCATAACCTCCACCCCCACCTAGTTTTCCTCAACATAGTAGTAAAGAATATGATCTTGTTGAGCAACTTCATATTACTCTAGCCAAGATCTCCCTTTGGGAATTAATTCAAACATTACATACATACCATGGGATGCTCTAAGAGGCTTTGGAGAAGATTGATGTCTCAACTTATGTCAAACCGAATGATGTAGAAGCCTTGTTTGAGTGTATGCAAGAAAAAAAATTTGAATTTTGCATTACGTCAACAAAAATTTCCATCAGTTGATATCCAAAATAAAAATGAAGCTTTAATGATAATAATGGTCATTAATAAATTTGGGGATAGACGTACTCTCATAGATAATGGATCGTGTCTTAATGTTTGTAGCATTAATCTTCTAGATAAAATTGGTGTGGATAATAAGCTCATAGAACCTAATAATATTTCTATTCATGGCTTTGAAAATGTTAGTAAGCAACCATTCAGGATGATCACATGACCATTTGAGGTAGGGCCTATGATTTTTCCTACACTTTTCCATATTATGTCGAAACCTCTCTCATATAAGGGTTAGTCCAGGATCATGGGGGTCCAAACTAGGCCTCTAAGTGGCAATGAAAATTCAGAAAATCAAAGTTAGGCAACTTGACATAAAAAATTGAATAGGTTATTAACATAATTTGAAAAATATGTAAGAAAAAAATTGTGGAAAATTGAATGTAGTTTCCAGGCTACTAGTCCATTTTTGGAAAAAAGTAAAAAAAAATTGAGAAAATTTTAAATTTCAATATAGTGTTACTAAAAAAAATTTTAGGAAAAAAATAAGAAGCACGTGTATGTCTGACCACCCTAAGTACAAGAAAAACATAATATATTTTTTTCTGAATATTTCAATATAAGTAGAGGACACATGCCTGGATGTGTCAGATTTTTTTTCCATGTAAATAATTAGTTATGATATTTTTATTAGAAATTTTTAGAATTATTAAAACGTCTATGTCTGACCACCGTAACTTGGTCAAAAAATTAGGAAATACAATTTTTTTTATCCTAAAGTATGTGAAGCATAGAATGTGGTGCATCTTGTAGATTCAAAAAATGTTAAGTAGTTTAAAAGTTATAGAAGGTTTTTAATCAGCCTATCAATCATGACTTTAGACGTAATGTAGGTAGAAAATCAATAATAATTATTTATGAAATTCAAAACAAGGGAAAAGTTATATTGGTGGAAAGCTGACAATTTTTTCTATAAACCCTTTTCGTTTGATGAAATTTAGGTAAAAAAAATGTCATCAACCACAAGGGAGAACTTCGGAAAACTAAACAAATTTTCAAAAACACATTTTTTGGGTTGAATTTCCAGGTGAGGCAATCCCAAACCAAATCTTGAGCCAATATTTTTTTTGGCTTGTTAATACCAAACAAAAATGGATATCCATTATTAAATGGATATCCTTTAGTTACATTTTCTTATATTATTTTTAATACATAATATTATATAATATATACTATACTATATTATATATTATATTATATTATACATTATTATATTATATATTATATTATTATATTATATATTAATATATATAATATATATTATATATAGTATACATATTAGTTATTATATATAGTATATAGTATATATATGAAATATTATATATTTAATACATAGCATATATTATATATTTATTGATGTGGGGCCAATTCACAAGAAAGAGAGAGAGGGAGTGGGAGGGACTTGACAGAGGGAGAGAGAGAAAGACCTAAGAGGGAGTGAGAGACCTGAGAGGGATGGAGAGAGGGAGAGGGGGGGTGTGTGGAGGGAAGGAGAGTCTAGTTTGGAGGGAGGGAGGGACGAGGGGGAGAGAGGGGGGGAGAGAGAGAGACAGAGACAAAGATAGAGACAAAGACAGAGACAGAGAGAGAGTCTTGAGAGGGAGAGGGAGAGAGAAAGAGACTTGAGAGGGAGAGAGGGAGGGAGGGAATCCAAGAGAGAGAGACTTGAGAGAGATAGAGGGGGACCTAAGAGTGAGAGGGAGAGATATAGAGATAGAAAGACTTGAGAGAGAGAGAGACTTAAGAGGGAGGGGAGGAGAGAGAGAGACTTGGTCTAGGGAGAGATAGAGACTTGAGAGGGAGAGAGGAAGCTTTGAGAGTCTTGAGAGAGAGGGGGGTGGGAGGGACTTGAGAGTGAGAAGGAGAGACAGACGAAGAGTTGAGACAGAGAGAGGGAGGGAGAGATAGAGAGAGAGAGAGAGAGGGGGGGGAGAGAGAGAGAGGGAGAGGGAGAGAGCTGAGAGAGAGGAAGAGATAGAGAGAGTTGAGAGGAAGAGTTTTTTCCTATGTTGGGACCCTCTAGAATAAGAAGTGATACAACCATCAAAAATAACCATTACAACTCAATTCAACATTCATGCCATTAAAACCTTCAAGTTTAATAGCATTTCATTAGATCATTCATGTAAAAGGTTTAAAATCATCATAAATAAGAATCACTATCTTCAATCATGATACATAAACAAGAACATTATGTACACAAAAGGGGTTTGATGCAACTTTCAAACAAAATCCTTAGAAGACATCAAGATACATGTTAATTGGAATGTTCATGTGAAATCTATACAATAATTATGATAAAAAAATAAGACATCAGTCAACCACGATGCATGAATAAACACTATATATGAACAAACACTAAATTAATAGATTATTTAATATTTATTACTAAATTTTTGTCTCATTATTATCCTATTATTAAATATGATTAATAAATTCAACACTAAAAATATCCATAGAACCAAATTCTTTATAAAATATCCATCCAAGATCAATTTTTGTATAAATATAATATCATTGTCTTAATTAAGTTTTCTGGCTCTCAGAACTTTGCATCTATTCATTTCTTTGTGTTTTCCTCTTTACATTGGGACTATCTCCTTTCCTCTAGCCATCGTTGATGCTCATCTAAGTCCACTTCCATGGACCTAACTGCATCAACAACAATTCACATTTTTGATGCAAAACACCTCAACAATGGGTGAACACATTCTTCATTTTGAGTAGCGTTAACTTGATCCTAAATGGTTCTAACATTCACATTGACTTGTTCTCGAAAGCGAGCACCATCAGATGCAAGTGTTATAGGTTGGGGGTTGCAAGGTGGAGTGGGTGGAGGTGGAGTGGTTGGAGTTGGAGGGTGTGGATCCATGATTTAGATATAAGTGAACCTGCATTAAATTTGTAATTTAAAAATGTAAGATACATGTTTAAAAATACCCTTAAACCATTCAATATAAATGACAAGTAATTAAATACAAGTGGAAAAATGTGTAAAGCTCATTTATGTCTAAGGCATGTAAATGGAAAACAAATAATTGTTAAAGTGATGTGAAATCTCATTTAAAAATACATTAAATTTTTACCTCACTGCAATGTGGAACTGTTAAGCTCCAAATTGATTCAAAAAAGGTGGAAGTGTTAAGCTCTAAATTGCCAATACTTAGTGAATGTGTATACATAGTTTGTAATGGTTAAACAAAACTTGTCCCTGCATCCATAGGGAAATGGGAAAATTTAATGGGAAATAATCGATGGGCTATGTGGGAGGCTATAATTTGTATATGATACAATATGATAGCCTCCTGTATAGCCTATCAATTATTACCCATTCACTTCACCCATTTCCCTATGGTTGGAAGGAAAATTTTTGTCTAGTCACTACTAACAATGGATCTAGATTCACCAAGTATTGGAAATTTAGAGGAGTTCCAACAAGGATCCTTTCTATTTTGAGAGCTGAGAAGAGTCAAAACAATTAAAAAATTTAAAAACAAATTGTTTAGCAAAGAAATACTAAATTAAAAATAAGAAACAAAGCAAGAATTTAAGAGAC
Source organism: Sequoia sempervirens (assembly GCA_007258455.2). Classification (NCBI taxonomy): domain Eukaryota; kingdom Viridiplantae; phylum Streptophyta; class Pinopsida; order Cupressales; family Cupressaceae; genus Sequoia; species Sequoia sempervirens. Next base: position 368,354,234 of record VDFB02000008.1, on the reverse strand, counting down.
ATGAGAATAAGTGATAAAGAAGAAGGAAAAATAG
>VDFB02000008.1:368338688-368350743 GCA_007258455.2 Sequoia sempervirens | reverse complement strand
CCGCTTCCTAACATCGACATGATAGTAGACATGACAGCAGAGCATGAGATGCTATCACTAATGGATGGATTTTCAAGATACAACCAGATTATGATAGCAAAAGAAGATCAACACAAGATAGCTTTTACTTGTCCGTGGGGGACCCAGTGCTAGAACATGATGCCATTCAGCCTAAAGAATGCAAGAGTAACCTATCAAAGGGCCATAACACTAATATTCCATGATATGATTCACAAAATAGTCAAAGACTACGTCGACGCACATCCTAGCAAAGTCAAGAAAAAGACAAGATCATATAGCAAAATTCTAAGTGCTATCTTTGACGATTAGAGGAATACAAGGTTAGACTAAATCCCAAGAAGTGCGTCTTCGACGTACAATCAGGTAAACTGCTAGGATACATAGTCTCCATGAGGGGTATCGAGGTGGATCTAGCAAAAGTCAGAGCAATCCTCAAGATGGAAGCACCAAGGAACTTAAAACAACTGAGAGGCCTCCCAAGGAAGGCTCCAATCCATTAGAAGGTTCATAGCACAACTGGCAGACAAGCAGAATCCGTATTCACACCTACTCCACAAGGGGGTAGTATACAAATGGGATACCAAGTGCGAAGAGGCATTCAACAAAATAAAGGAATATCTACCGACACCTCCAGTGTTAATGCCACCTATTCCGAGAAAACCATTGATCTAATGTGTTAGCAACAACAGCAGCACTAGGAGCTCTTCTTGCTCAGCATGATGAAAATAGAACAGAAAGGGCCATCTACTATATCAGCAGGACAATGGTTGGTCATGAGCTAAATTACTCCATTGAAAAAGCTTGCCTCGCAGTAGTGTTTGCATCCCAAAAATTCAGAAATTATATGCTGGCACACAAGATAAAGCTTATTGCCAAAATTGACCCCCTTAAATATCTCTTATCAAAGGTGTAATCAAAGGAAAAATAGATTTGTTAAATGGGATTAGATCAAATAACATAAAAATCCAATGAAGTAACGAAGTACAATGGAAATCAAATGAAAACGAAAAGGAAATATATCACCAAGAGTCTCCATCTTCCATGATTGATCTTCATTACACCTTCTTGCTTGCTGGAAATGTTGCCCTCAGATTTGTACTTTGAGCAATCTAAAATGCCTAAGCCTCACAACAAGATTCAAAGGATTTGATATTGCCTAAATGTCTATGCCTATAAATCAATGCCTTTGTCTAAAATAATGCCAAAATTGAAATACTAAGATTGCCTATGACCATGAACATGTGCTAGTAAATAAAATGCCTATAGTAATTACGTAAAAATATCTGTGTGTCTCCAAAAATGAGAAGAAGATGGCATTTTATAGAAAAAGCCATTTCGAATGGACGAACGAGATAAATTGATGAAATGAACGATCCAGATTAAACTTAAGAATCCCTAATTAGGGTTAGGGCAAAAACCTTAATCGAACGGTCAAAATAAAATTGGATCGACGGTGGAGAATAAATGAGACAAATTAATTAGATAATGAAGATTTTTGAAAAATCAAGAAGATAAGATTGCCTGATTTGCAAGATTCGAAAAATCAAAGGACTAAAGATAAGATTTGAAAAATCAAGAATCTGCCCGATTGCTTGTTTTTAGAAGATTAATTACTAATTCGAATTAAAATAATTCAAATTATGGATTTTGAGAGATAATAAATAATCTTTTTCAGATTATTTATCAAAAAGGACTGACAGTTAATTGATTGACATGACATTTTAAATAATTTAATTTATTTAAAATGAGAAGAATATTAATTGGCAATTAAATAATTAAATTTAATTATTTAATTTAGCAAATAAGACTAATTAATTAAATAAACTAATCCATTTATTTAATTAGACAATCAGTGACGTATTAAATAAATAAATGTAATTCATTTATTTACTAATCAATAAGAATTAAATGCACAAGGGGGAATTAAATAAATTAAGAAATTTATTTAATTAAAGAAAGACTTAGACAGTTAATGACGTATTTAATAAATAAATAAAATTTATTTATTTAATAATCATAAGGAATCAAAGGACATGAATTAATTAAATAATTATGAATTATTTAATCAATAGTCGAATGTGGACCAAGGGCATAATTAAATGTCTTAATTATGCTAAGACGAAAGTGGTAAAAATGAAGCTTGCAGGCCTAGGTCATTTTTAGGTGTCTACATTTTTCCCCTCTTTGTCATAATGTCACTTGTCTCATTGTGACAAAGAAAATAAGTCAAAAAATGCCCCAGTACAAAATAAGATGAGGAAGAATGACGAGGAGGGTTCTGGTATGCCCCCTTGAGAGGACAGACAGGTTCCAAGAACATGGGTGTGCTCTCGAAATGGATGAGAAGACTAGAATATGAAGAAACAAAGAAATGTTATCGAAAAAGATATGGATGATGATATGGATGCAATGCCTATATGAGAGAAGATGACATGACTAAAGAAGATGCATGTTAGTGCCTAGACCAAATCCTTCAAAACATTGCCATAGGACTTTTATATTTATTGCTCTTAATCATCATTGGGCTGTAAAAATGACACAAATGGACAACAAACACCATGATATGACATAGACCAGGGTGTGCAAGGTCATCCACTTGAAAAACAGACAGTCACAGACAAGGAATGTCGTAACTCATACTAAGGGTCATGTTGCCCCAGTCTTTTTGTCAAGACAATCCACTGACAGCAGTCAAAGAAAATAAAATAGGCCAGGAGACGTCATCGCACCTCTAAATCTTTCATGGGACATCCTCGAGGTAGCTAGTAACATGACCAAAAAGACAAGACAGTAAAAATATAAGACAAAATAGCCAAGATAGTCAAAAGATAAGACAAGATAGACCAGAAAGATTAACAACCATGTTATTTTGTTTGCCAATGTTTGTTTGTTAAAGATTGAATTCTTTCCGGTTTGACAGTTTTGATAGTTTAAGAGTTTTGCTAATTTGACGGTGTTGATAGTTTGATGGGGCCTATTGTCAGGAAGGACGCATCCTGAAAAGGCAAAGGACATTTTTGACGAGGTCTAACTCCAAGAAGGACACATCTTGAAGAGGACCAAAGAGTGACAAGATTGACATTGTTTGGATTAATATGTTTTGGCAAGTTGACTGATGTTGACTGTATGATTGATTGGACTGTGTTGTCTAATTTCGACCAATTTTGACATTGACGTTTCAAATGACTGTCTTGTGTCTGAGTTTAACTATGTCTGACTTATTTGACCGATGTGACGATTGTGACAAATGTCATGATTTTATTTGGACCAACCTAAAAGGACTGACCTAATGTCTCGGGGACTCATCAACCGATGGCCTTGCCTACGTAGCAAATGCGTAGAGACCACGTAGTTCGACAATGACATGGACTGACTGACATCACTGACTTTGACTCCATGTGACTGACTTTGACATTGATTTGGATGTTTTTGTGTTTTTCTTCAGGACAATTTATGATTTTTTTGTCTTTTTTCAGGACTTTTTATGATGTTTTTGGTCTTTCTTCAAGACATTTTATGATTTTTTTGTCTTTTTTCAAGACATTTTATGATCTTTTTGGTCTTTTTGTCATTTTATGATTTTTTTGGATTTTGACATTTAAGAGGATTGTGACAAATGCAAATGGCTGATGCCTACACATGAGAATCCAAGGACAAACATGATTGTGCCCCTAGTCAAGCTGAATACCAATTGACAGGTAATGACAAGGTTGTTTGACTTGGGAAGGACACATCCCGAAACAACGTGAGGACGATGACGATAATGTGACGAAAGTATGGAGGTCTACAGGCGGGCCAGGAACGCAATCAAGTAAAATTTTGGATAATGTGCTTGTATGAATTGGACTCGTTGCATTTGGAATGACTTGGTTAGGACTAGATGGGATGACGATTATCCTTAGACCGTTTGACAAGGAAAGCCAAGATAGGTGACAGGCATGAAAGGATATGGGGTGGCCTTGGTAAAGGACGGGAGACATGAGACTAAGGGAATGTCATATGGTTTTCAAGGACTATGTCATATAAAGATAATAAGACTATGACAGTCAATGACATGATGTTTCATGAATCGTGTATGACCGAAGGATAGATATGTCAAGAGTTTTCCCAAAGCATGATTTATGTGTCCCAGTTTTATGTCAAGACCAAGATAGGTGGGAATGATATGGATTAAATGGTCAAATGGAAATGCCAAGAGGAAGGCCTAGGAGATGAGACAACTTGCCCCCAAGTGTAAGAGTCCACATAGATGATTTATTTTACACATGATGCTTGTTTGTGAGGTTTTCATCATGGTACTTATCCAGGGTGCCTGTTTGCCAAGTTTTCACCATTGGATGAAATTTTTCTCTTTACTATTTTTTTTTTTTTTTGGTGTCACCACGCCTATTTGCCAGGTTTTCATCAGGGTGACGATTTTTTTGATTTTTGATTTTTTTTGTATTTCTAATTTTGTGGATAGCCTGGATGCTTTAGATAACCACTGACTATTTTGAATCCACTGACAATGCTGATGTAGAGATTGGTGCCATGATATGCCAATAATGACCTTGCTGAAGGAGTTGTCTTGTCAGGATCATAGCACTTGTATACAATTGATCGATGTCATTGTGATCCTTTCTAATACTAGAGTTGGCCTTATCGAAATACACACATCACAATAGAGTGCCATGAGAGTCCTTGTGGTAAAGAGTTGTTGCCATGATGTGACGGATTTGTGACGTGGGATTTTTGAAATTTTGGCGAGATGTAGGATTATGATGAATGATGGTAGACGTGGAAAGATTGTTCAGACGTTTGGACGAATCACTTTTTATTTTCCAAACTTGGTATGGTGGATGACAGATTTTGGAGGGATGGTGTTTGGAACCAACACTTTTATATGTCTTGATTGATGACCATTTTGAGGGAGGTGGACATGTGTTATATGTGGGAGTCCTCTTGTATTGTGGCTCCACATTGTGATTGACTTTTGTATTTGACTTGATGTCTTTGTTTGATCCATCTTTCTTTGGGATCCATTTTAATTTCATTTGTCCACTTGTCCTTTTGTTTGATTCAATGGCCTTTGACATTTGATTTTGATCTTTTGACTTGTAAGACTTTTGTTTTTGTTGGTTCCAAAGGGAATTTTTATTTATGATGGAATTATGGTTTATGGTGTGGGTGGACAGGGTGTTGGCAACAATCTTATGACAAGGATTTCTCATGGACTCCATTTTGACATTTGTATCTGACAAGGTTTCCCCCAGTATCGAGGAGGTACCACTGACATTGTTTGATTTGCTATCTGAGGAATAGTCAAGACCTTGATGTCTGTAATTTGCCTGAAGTTGTATTGGTTCTAGAATACCTTGCTCGTGTATGCCTAGTCCTTTGCCTTGATATTGCATGCTTTGACAGATTCTTTTTGCAATGGGGTATTTGTTGTTTTGAAAGGAAGATGCTAACCCATCATTAGGTATGTGGATACTGTCACTTGTAATATTTTCATTTGCAAGAAAGCCTGCTCTGATAAAGATAGATGACCCTAGTTGATAACGTGTCTTAGCTTCATTGTCATGTTGGACATATTCCTGACTGATATCTTTGGTCTGATCGTGTGACATGTCAGATTCAAATGATTCTGTTGGTGCTTCCAAGACAATGTCGAAGCCATCATTATGTTTAGTGTCATAGAGCCCAATGATTTTAGCTATAACTTGATCATATGCAAGCATGTCCCTCATGGAAGATTCTTGTTCTGGAGGAATATCGTCTATGTGTCCCATAAAGGCAAGTGTCTCATTTTGGAAATTGTCAATAGTTGAGGCCTGTATAGGGTCAGCAAGTGTTTGATCATGAATGGCATAAAGGTTGAGTGGATCATTTTGGATTTCTTGGTCAATGGTAGGGTCTTGGTCAAAGATGGGGTTGTCATGGATTTGGACTTCTTGGTCAATGGTGGGGTCTTGGTCAAAGATGGGGTTGTCGTGGATTTGGACTTCTTGGTCAATAGTAGGTGTATTTTGGATGTCATGATTGTCTTGAAGGACTTCATGGATGGACTGAAAAATAGGGTCATTGGATGAACTACCTTGTTCTTGACATGAGGGTGACATTATAAGGTCATGCTTTGGGCTTTCATTTTGACATGTATCTTCAAGTGTAGACGATGGAATGTGACTTTGAGTAATGATAGAATTTTCATGACTAGATGTGGCTTGTGAGGGGATGACTTGAAAATGATTAATGGATGAAGGACTAGGATAAGACATGGGGACTTGGACAGGACTAGTATGTGAAGGACTAGCATATGACATGTGTTCTTGCATTGGACCTGTATGTGAAGGACTAGGGTATGATGTAGGGACTTGGATTGGATATGACATGGAGTCTTGGACTAGAGTAGGATGTGATGGCATATGATGTGACATGGGGACTTCTACTATATTAGTTGGTAATGATATAGGCACTTGGACTAGATTGGAGTAAGGTTGATTGAAATAGGACATGGAGACTTGGGCCGGATCAATATGGTATGATGTGGGGACTTGACATGAGTTGGTAGATGGTTGATAAGGGATGCAGACTTGGACGGGATTAATAGGTGAAGGACTAGCATATGATGTGGAGGTTTGGAATGGACTAGTTGATAGTTGGCTTCCCTTGTCAAGGTTAGGATAAGGGTGATAAGTGGATGTTTGTTGTGAATTATTGGCAGGATTTGTGTCAAGTGACTGTTGATTGTGAGGGTAGATAGATGGTGGCAAAGTATTTATGTCAAAGCCTTGTGGTAACTTAGCCCCTTCATCCAAAAGCATGGCTAGGTACCTTTGAGGGTCACGTAAGAGATATTTTTTTACAAAGGAGACTATATCAGGATTTTGCGTTGCAACTTTTATGTCTTTGAAATATACTCGTCCATTTTGGTCTCTTTGTATGAATGGTTCAAAAATGTTTTTTGATGAAGATTGCATGTTCATGTTGTGAAATGGGTCAAAAAAGGTCCAATGTTTGACTTGTTTATTTCTAGATGTTTGACTATTGTTTGGTTTGTTTCAATATCCAGAAAACACTTTCAAGCACGATATTTTGACTATAAGCAAGCACACATCAGATAAGTACAATCCTAGATTAGGCTAGGACAATATTCGCTAGATTCCACATGGGTTTCCCCAACCGCATATCTGTAGCGTGTGAATTCAGAAGCTTGGCTGCACGGGCTCCCCCTTATAGTGCACTCTCTTCTCAGGCCAACCAAGCTTCCAACCCCCATGAAACTCTCATGGCGAGCTGATCACATCTACTACAAACTGCGAAAGTGTGGATGCCTTCACACCGACTGGTGCTGCGCTAGCAAATAGAAGGATTTTGACTTACTACACAAGAGTTTTTAGTTCGGGACCCCCGTTCGAGTGGCCATACATGGGGCAAGAGATTAATCACCATTAAGGTGGCACTCCAGCCTAAAGAGGTTAAGCTCCATAGGGTTTAAGGGAGTACAACTCTGTCCGTATGACACATCCGCACTCACAACCTTAGGTTTTCCCTTAAGGTTTACATTTATATGCCGGTTGGGGGTAGCTTGGCTTTAGCTCCGTTGTCGGTTTGAGTCGCGTTGGGGTGATGAAATCCCCAAGCAGGCCCAATTTCTAGAGTTGGTAACCATTTTTCTTACACCCAAGATTTCCCAAAAGCGCGAGGGGAGAGGATACTCTGATGTACCAAGTCAGGGTAAATAACAAATTAGAATGGGTCTGGTTTTCTGATCACAAGGTTTTCACCAAGTGAGAGCATACTCACCTACCATTCCACAATCACAATCAAGCATAAAAGACATGATTTTGTTTTATAAGCACCAAAAACAAATGTTTGCTAATCTAGAAATAAACAAGCACAATGTTTGTTTCTTCCTTCTTTGACATGCAAATCTGCAAACAATGAATATTAGTAGTCTCGTATGTAATGGTCTTTGACACATGAAAGAGGATCGCCACACGCTACAAGAAAATATTAGTAACACAACAAATCTGATTTTTAGAAATTTTTTGACAGTAAAATGAAAAATACAGGAAATAAATCCTATCTAAAATCTCAAGAGGTTTCCAAAAATTTAAATAAATCAGAAAAATTTGCTGTTTTACACCTGAAATTAATTTTTTATGAAAAATCATAAAAAATTTATAAAAAATACATAACAGCTTTAAAAATTCTGATTTTTTTTATTGGAGTCATCTGCTGTCATCCCAAATCTTCAAAAAAAAAATTGTGATTAGATCTGCAACCATGAGAGAGATATAAGCCAATCTTTGTTAAACACCAATTTTAAAAGATCTATTTTTTGACTCATAATTTCGTATCCAAATTTAAAAAATAAAGAGTAGACCCCTATTAAAATTCAAATAGCTTTCCAGAAATGTAAACATATCTGAAAAATTTAATTATTTGCTACCAAAATTAATTTTTTATTAAAAAAGGAAAAATAATTATAAAAAATTCAAAACCGATCCAAAAAATCTGATTTTTGGAATGAGAGTGTCTGATATTGTCCCCAAACTACAAAAAACATTTCCTAAGCAAATACATAGCCGTTTGAAAGTTATGGTCGAATCTTTGGCTTTGTCCATAATGATGCCAATCCTGCAACAAAAACCAAGCAAGCCCTGCAACAAGAAGAAACCAACTCCAAAAATAGTTTTTTATTTGTCCAAATACGTCGGGTTCACCAATGTAATCAAAGGAAAAATAGATTTGTTAAATGGGATTAGATCAAATAACATAAAAATCCAATGAAGTAACGAAGTACAATGGAAATCAAATGAAAACGAAAAGGAAATATATCACCAAGAGTCTCCATCTTCCATGATTGATCTTCATTACACCTTCTTGCTTGCTGGAAATGTTGCCCTCAGATTTGTACTTTGAGCAATCTAAAATGCCTAAGCCCTACAACAAGATTCGAAGGATTTGATATTGCCTAAATGTCTATGCCTATAAATCAATGCCTTTGTCTAAAATAATGCCAAAATTGAAATACTAAGATTGCCTATGACCATGAACATGTGCTAGTAAATAAAATGCCTATAGTAATTATGTAAAAATATCTGTGTGTCTCCAAAAATGAGAAGAAGATGGCATTTTATAGAAAAGGCCATTTCGAATGGACGAACGAGATAAATTGATGAAATGAACGATCCAGATTAAACTTAAGAATCCCTAATTAGGGTTAGGGCAAAAACCTTAATCGAACGGTCAAAATAAAATTGGATCGACGGTGGAGAATAAATGAGACAAATTAATTAGATAATGAAGATTTTCGAAAAATCAAGAAGATAAGATTGCCTGATTTGCAAGATTCGAAAAATCAAAGGACTAAAGATAAGATTTGAAAAATCAAGAATCTGCCCGATTGCTTGGTTTTTAGAAGATTAATTACTAATTCGAATTAAAATAATTCAAATTATGGATTTTGAGAGATAATAAATAATCTTTTTCAGATTATTTATCAAAAAGGACTGACAATTAGGATTGACATGACATTTTAAATAATTTAATTTATTTAAAATGAGAAGAATATTAATTGGCAATTAAATAATTAAATTTAATTATTTAATTTAGCAAATAAGACTAATTAATTAAATAAACTAATCCATTTATTTAATTAGACAATCAGTGACGTATTAAATAAATAAATGTAATTCATTTATTTACTAATCAATAAGAATTAAATGCACAAGGGGGAATTAAATAAATTAAGAAATTTATTTAATTAAAGAAAGACTTAGACAGTTAATGACGTATTTAATAAATAAATAAAATTTATTTATTTAATAATCATAAGGAATCAAAGGACATGAATTAATTAAATAATTATGAATTATTTAATCAATAGTCGAATGTGGACCAAGGGCATAATTAAATGTCTTAATTATGCTAGGACGAAAGTGGTAAAAATGAAACTTGCAAGCCTAGGTCATTTTTAGGTGTCTACAAAAGGCAATGTTAACTTGTAGAATGGCAAAATGGGTCATGATTTTATCAAAATATGACATCGAGTATGTTGACAGAAAAGCCATCAAGGGTCAAGTTATTGCAGACCAATTAGCAGAAGCACCTATGTATTTTGAGAATCCCCATGTCTCAGAATTTCCAGATGAATCCATCTTTAACCTCAACATTGCTGATCACTGGAAACTATACTTCGATGGGTCATATACGCAACATGGATCAGGAGCCGGTGTCTTCTTCATCACTCCACAGGGGGACTGCATACCAAGATCATGCAAACTAGCATTCCCTTGCACGAACAACATAGCAGAATATGAGGCTTTGACTATAGGTCTCAGAATAGCAGTGCAATGGAATATCATAGCCCTCAAAGTCTACAGAGACTCTCAGTTGATCATAAATCAAGTCAATGATGAATATCAGACAAAGGATGACAAGTTAACCCCATACAAGAAATTGGTGGAGACTCTAAAGGAATCCTTCATTGACATAACATTTGAGTAGATTCCAAGAACCAACAACAGAGCCTCTGATGCCATGGCTACAATAGGGTCTCTAGTAGACATCCCTCACAATGTGCCGAAATATGAATTTTTGATCAAGCATATTCTCATTCCCACATTTGAGGTACTAGAATCAGAATATGTGTGTGAAATTGTTGGTCTTGGCGATCCTTGGTATCATGAAATCTATACGTATCTTCGAATAGGAGTCTTACCCGCTGACCTACCATCGAGCCTAAAACGAACCTTTATTAAAAAGGCATCTAGATTTGTCATCCTAGGTGATACCTTATACCATAGAAGCATAAAGGGTACCTTACTACGTTGTCTGAATGCTGAGGAGGCATTAACCGCTCTAACTGAAGTTCATAACAGTATCTGTGGCTCACACTCGAGTGAGATAACCATCGCTAAGAAACTGCTGAGGCTAGGGTATTACTGGCCCACAATGGAAAGAGAAGTGCATGATCATGCTAAAAGGTGTTTACAATGTCAGCAACATGGGGATCTCATCCATGCTCCAGCTCAAGAGCTCCATCCGATCGTCACACCATGGCCTTTCTCACAATGGGGACTCGACCTCATTGGCAAAATCACACCCACCTCATCCAATGGCCACAAATTCATTATAACTGCAACTGAGTACTTCACAAAGTGGGTGGAAGCCATACCCATGACCTATATCACTGGAAAGCGATCTCAAAATTCATCCTGAACTATCTCATCGTTGTTATGGTGTCCCACAAGCCATTATCTCGGATAATGGGACACCTTCAAGAACAGGAGGTTTGCACTTGTGTGAGAAATTCAAAATCCAGCATTGCTTCTCCACCTCGTATATCCCCAAGGAATGGCCAAGCAGAAGCCATGAACAAAACCATCCTCAAAATCCTCAAAAATAGTCAATGATGTAGGTCGTGACCTGGCACTTGCACTTAATCCCGCCCTCTGGGCTTATGAACTAGCATCCACACCCACTGGCACCGCCCCATTCTCCTTGGTCTACGGATCAGAGGTCGAACTCCCATCCCTCGAATATCAGCATAAAATCTCATCAACGGTGATGAAAGAATATCGGGTCTCAAGACTAAGCGAGCTAGAGGATTCTGGCGGATGAGAGAAGGATCAAAGCTTTGAATCATTTGCAAGTCTATCGAAATAGACTCAAACAAAGCTACAACAAGAGGATCAGAAGCAGGACTTTCCAAGTCAGAGAATTGGTCTTAAAAGAAAATCAGAAGAATGTCCCGAATCTCAGCAGCAAAGGCAAGTTTGAACCCAATTGGTTAGGGCCTTTCATCGTCATAGCAAGCTACAAATCAGGGGCATATCAGCTATCAACACCTGAAGGGGAACCTCTGCAGGAGCCCATGAATAGCTCCCATCTCAAAAAATTTTATGCCTAATTCTTTTAAGGTATAGAACCAAAAAATCCAAAAAAAAAAAAGAAAAAGTCCTTAAAAAAATGGTTACTTCGGTGAAAACCTGACAAACAGGCATCTTGGTAAACAGGCATCTTGGTAACAACAAAAACATCAAAA